>JAQFVV010006221.1:4959790-5517909 GCA_028023455.1 Epiperipatus broadwayi | reverse complement strand
ATGATGATGATAACAAAAAGATGAAATGGATTAAAATATCATATTCAAAAATATATATCATAAAGTAAAAAATGGAATAAAAGATTATAGAATTCCATGAGCAAATAATAAAAAACTTGAATATTTAACAAATAGTACTAGACAAATTGATAGTAAAACACAAAATAGAAAAGTGGTGTAATATATAAAACAATGTCCAAAACATGAAAAATGAAATACAGAAAGCGTACCAATAGCTCAAACAAGTTCTTAATTGATAAGTGCGGTAAGAGAAAATATTTAAAATCTCTATCCGAAATACTCTTATCCCCAGACCAATTGGTTTCAAGCAAAATGGCTCACCTCAGTGAGAAGCTAGAACATTCAGATACTAAATCTAAAATATTAATTCAAAACACAGTACTTATTTTATATGTAATATTTAAATACAAACTCTGAAGTTTTCAGACATGAAAATGTCTTTTACTCCAGCTATCTATCTTAAATTGCTATATGGGACTGAACCAAATTCAGATCTACCATATATTAATAGCCTCAGCATGGCCAAAGTCATAACGATAAAATTATAATTATCAATAAAGCAAGTCATATATAACGTGACATTGCTTTTATAAGCTTGTATTTACAAAAATGAAATACAGAGCGTACCAATAGAACAAAACACTGGCACGAGGCAAACTATCATAGTACAGCCAGAAGTATTATCAGATCTTTTCACATGGCATGTTGGCCAAAATACAGCTGGAAGTGGTAGAAAATCTATAAGGGCAAGTGCAGTTCCTTTTTCCATAGTTCACCCAGAACTAAGAGCTATACCTCACCAATAGTGGCAGTCCGAGTATAGCCATTGTAAATATATTATAAATACGACTGTATATTTGTATTCATGTTTCACTTATAAATATACATTATAAAACATACTTACATGCATTTGCATTTACATTCACTTGTATTACATAAATATGTGATTATTAAAACATTTATATAATTCAGCCAAAACATAATATTTCCAAATTCTTATTATTAGGTATTATTTTGCAGGATTGTATTTTTTAAATAAATTTTTAATTTTTTTATATTTCTTGGAAATAAAACATTAATTACCAAAAAAATAAGAATTATAATAAAATTAAAAAGAACCATTAAGCAGTGGTTAAATTTTAAAGACAGAAACCATCTGTGTAGTCTCAAAGAACATGTCTGTTAACTTTAATAATATAGCGCAGTGGCATCAAAGATGATGATGATAAACTATAGTCAGCATAGAAATTTCATAAGGGTAAATGTCTCATTTATCTATCTTAAATTACTGAAGATTGATTTTAAAAAATTTGAATATACTTTTGTACTGCAAAAAAATTATAATGGCTGAGAATTATATATATATTCTAGGCTCACAACTAGTAAGTATTCGACTGGGCTACTTGGTAATTTTTAGACTATTTATAGTAACATGTTTTGACTTTGAACCTTGATATTAAAAAAGGATTATTGACAAAATAAGGAACATTGTATTTATCTACATTACCTGGGTAATTTTAGTTTCACATTCTACTATGATTGATAAATTCAATTTGCTATTTAGTGAATCTTATTTTCTCTGAAGATGACCTTTTGGAGAGGCCTAATGACATTCCAATATAATCTAGATAAATCTATGGAAATGCTTTTCAGTTACATTGTCAGCTCTAGCTGATCATGGAATAGTGATGAGTAATTGGATATCTTAACCATAAAACTATTCTTAGCTGAGAGATTTTTAACACTCGGATTAAAAACCATTAAAACTCTCACCATCTGATAGTAATAAATCTGCAATCATCTCTACAAAGAGTTGCTGGAATGTCCTTTAATGATTATTTTATTCTTTTCAGCAAAACAAAATTAATTGCTAAAGAAAATCAAACATACTCAGTCTCTTCTATTGAAAACTGCTTATTGCATTCATTAAAAAATTATAATTTAATTAGAATAATCATTTATCAATAGAAAATATATAAATTAAACATTTTTTAAAATGCCAAAAAAAAAAAAAAAAAAAAAAGAATGTTTTGAGAATAAAAAAATTTTGCTTAAAAAAGTATATAGATTAAATTATAATTAAAATTACCCCAAATCCAAAATTCAACCAGACCAGTCAAGAAATAATAATAAAACACAACCAAAGGTTTCACTGCTACACGCAGACTTCTCAAGTGTAAAGAACTACAAAAACTACACCATATATATAATATTAAACATTGCCCACAAATCCATTTACTTCCCATCCACCCTTAATATTAAAAGAACTCTTAAATAAGTTAATTACTTCAGAATCATACATTTTCAATAACAAAGATTCTTTAATTCTTCTTTTGATTTCATTTCTCTCAAAGAAGACAATCTTAGCTCCATCAAAATTAATAGTGTGGCCTGTATCTTTTTCATGGACATACAAAGCAGAACTAAGATATCTATTTCTAACTCTACTTTTATGAACCTTTATTCTTTAATTTAAACTCAAACTACTCTGACCTATGTAGATCTTCTTACAAAATCAAGGGATAAAATATATTACACCCGGAATAGTCTTCCTATCAAAAATTTCCTTTGTATTATTTAATAAATTATTCAAAGTAATACCCCTTTTCCAAGCAATTTTCGTATTATCAAACAAATTGCTATTCCTACATACAATTTTATAAGAAGACAATTTAAATGACAAAGAAATAAAGTCATACTTTTCTTTATCCTTTACATCCTTACAAATATTACTATTAAATAAAATAGTTTTAACAAATTTATCAGAATACCCAACACTCAAATAATCTTTATAGAGTTGACCTTTCTGAAACAAAGCTACACCACTAGAATTTTTTAATTTTTTATTCCTGTAACAATAATTCCTTAAAGCAACTACTTTATGAGATATAGACTGATAGCTATCAGGTTTAATTATAGACCTTAATTCTCTGTTTTTAACAAAATGACTGCATAGTAAACAATTAGTCTCTACATTTCTAATCACTAAACATCACATGATCATCATTAATTACTCTGGTTGGCACTGAGTGGCACTACTGTATGGAGAGTTTTGCCTGTTTTCACAATTCTAATTACCAAAAGATCTAAAAATTTTAACTTAACAAAATCTAACACCCCCCCTCCTTCTAACACATATCTTATAGAAAAATCAACACAATTAAATTCATTTACAAATTCCTTCAATTTATCATTCTCAACTACAGATAAACAATCATCTACATATCTAACAAATAACTTTAAATATAAACAATTTTTTTTAATAATAATTTCCTCCTCCATGTAATTAATATAAACTGAATACACTAAAGGAGAAATAATATAACCTATTATCCACCCTTCTTAATTTTATAAAAATTACTTTTATAAGTGAAATACATAGAATCTTCCAATAATAAAAGCAAATCTTTAATTACCCTAATTTTATTTTTTGATAAAGAACCTTGCTTAACCAACACAGACCATAAGAACATCAATACTGCTTAACCTATGAACAGACTGATACATATTCTCAATATCTAAACTACCAAATACGCAATTACTTTCCATTTTAAAATTATTAACCTTATCAAAAGCCTCAAAAGAAGAAACTGTGTAATGATCAAAATCAACAAAATGTTTTAAAAAATTATTCAAGAATCTAGTTCTTTATACTTGAGAAGTTTGCTTGTAGCAGTGAAACCTTTGGTTGTGTTTTATTATTATTTCTTGGCTGGTCTGGTTGAATTTTGGAATTGGGGTAATTTTAATTACATATTGACTAGTTTAGCTTTATGCTTGTAATGTTTAAATTAAATTATATATATTACTAATCTTATAAAATGACTCTTTCTTAAAAAAAATTTAATGAAATCTTAAAAAAAAAAAAACTTACTTTATCTACTTTGGAACTGCGACTAAATCCGTAACGTCTGAAATAGAATAAATTTTTATTTAAAAAAATGCAATTTTAATTAAGACAGCAGTTCATTAACAAAAAAAAAATTGTATATATATAAAAGATAATTTATCATTCCAAAAAAATAACTTTTATCAAGTTTATGAACAAAAACTCATATTATTAAGTGTTTAATCAAACACTGATTGTGAATATAAATTAAAATCTCACTTATTTTTCAAGATATTGGTAATTCTTGGCTTCATTATACAATCAACATAAAATAAAAATCATTTAAATGCATTTCTTAATAAATATTTATTTGAATAAGTCTTTGCAAAAAAATATTTCTATATATTAAATATAATATATAAAGATAATTTATCCACTCTGCAAGATTCAGATAAAAGAGCATAAATCGCTCATCGATTTCACCTACAATTTTGATTGATTCGTTGATGTGCATAGACTGCTAAGATCTGAAAAGGACTCGCAAAAACTATTTCTCTCAAAATAATTATCTGATAGGTTGTCAAATTTCTCTTGAGATTTATCAATCTGTTACATTTTCAATTATATATAATTAGTAGCATAACTTTTTTGCAATTTATAAAGTATTAGTTTGCTGATAAATATCCATAGATCTGTTTCAAATTCTGAGTACTGCACAACATTGAAAGCTTTTGTCTCTTTGAAACACTGTCATCTGACTGAATTTGGGAATTTCTGCAAAGTTTAATTAGCATATCCTTTTTCTTTCCTCAAATTCTAGAAATATCTATATCTTACAATACATCAAATGCTTAAAAAATTTGGCATCAAAATTGCTTTTTTTATAAGTTTTTTTTTTGCTGTTATCAATACACGAGATTGTTTGAGCTGTTTTATCTTTGCAAAATCCTCTTCGTTGAAAATATATCCTTGTTAAAACGTTTGGATCATAATTATCCACAGGATAAGCTTACTATTATTAAATAAATAAATACCGATATAAAATGTTAACATTGTTTAAAAATAATATGATGACAAAATATAAGAATGTACATTTATATTTTTAATAATTAAGAAGATCAAAATGCAAGATTTAGACTAATCTGTTAAAATATTTTTTATATTTCTGTTAAATTATATGAATTTCTAAGATCAGCATAAACAAAAATCTTTAAAAAAAGGGAAGAAATCACAATAATGTAAATATCAATGCTAGCCAATTAAAATATGGCAGAGAGAAATCAAGAAAAATGTGTAGTGACCAATCAGCATTGCTCAAACACAAAAAATTACTGAACTTGTATTATTCTTTCTCACTTTTATTTTTGGCATTTCATAATTTGATTTATTACTCAATATTGCATAGTTGTTTCATGCTAATTTAGGATTTACTTTTATTTGTAGATTTCTTGTCTCTGGAGTGATTGGACAGAAAACTTATTTTTTATGTGTTTCTTTTTATTTTTATAGATGGTGAAGAATAATTTCTATTGATCAAATTCTAACCTGCAACATGGATTATGCAAGTGTTTATATTATAAATTTCAGAAGAATTTGTTTCAACTTTGGCTGTTGAATTTGTATATCTATTATATCTAACAAATTTTCCATATTTTCAATACTAATCCAATTGTTGGACAACATGATCTGTGGGAAAGGTGCATCTTATATAGTGGATAATCTGATTTTTTGATAAGAAAAAATCGGTGAAATATCAATTTTGCTATATATCTCAGAAAGAATTGTGGTAAACTTTTTCCTGTTCCTTCTTTATCCTTCTCATGTAACACCTGCTGCAAGAAATTGTCTTGCTGGTTTTCATTCCCAGACATTTGCAGCATTCCATCTTTACAATCATCATAAATAGTTGGATAGTGGATAACATCAAGAAATTTTTAAGAAAGGGTACAAAATGAGCTACTAAGTTTGTCAATGGCATTATTATATAACTACGACACTTTCTATAACAGCAGAACAGCAGTATTGTTTGTATTTTTGTTAAAAAGTAGAATTTTATTGGATATACTAAATAATGATAGTGAGAATTTTCACCTAGCAGCTTTTGCAAACAAAAAAAAAAATAGAACAAGCTTAAAATTTCTGACTTTCCATTTACAAAGATTTTACATATATAGAAACATAATAATGTTATGTATAGAGCTCGCAAATAAGCTCTTAACAAGCTTGACAGAATATCCCCAACCCCAGACCGGTTTCTGCTAATGGCTTCCTCAGTGAGGTGCCACTAGTAGAAGCCGGTCTGGGGTTGGGGATATTCTGTCAAGCTTGTTAAGAGCTTATTTGTGAGCCCTATATACAACATTTGTAATACAAGCGTGTTAAATGAGGTCATGTGACATATGACTTGATTTTCTTTGGGAAGATAATAATATATTATATTTCAAACATTATAATTAATTCCATTGGATTCAAAATAAAAATGAGACTATTATTTACCTAATTTTCATTTATTTTACATTTGTTTACACAAAACCAATAACCAAGTCATTATCAATGTCAACATTAGTTATTTATCAGGCAGATTCAAACACAAACTCAAATCATCTTTTCCAAATCATACTGTCCTTAATTACATTCATCAAATTCTCTTTTGTAAGATCATTAATTCATATTTGTTGGTCTATAAAGCTCCCATCTATATATCTTTCATAATATTTTCAGCCTCCAATTACATGCTGAATCCAGTCTGTCTTTAATTTATAACTTTTCCCACCTATAACCTTTTTTATTTAATCCTTTCAACATTTACGTTGCTAATTTATTCATTCAACTTACTTTGTGATTGTCTTCAATTTCCCATTTTTCAATCCCTTCCAGTTATTTCTTACATTGTAATCATTCAAGTCTCTGCTACAAATAAATACTTATCTCAACTCTATCTTTAATGAATCTTAATAAAAATTCTTATTAAAAGCATGTTTGACAGCCTCATTTCCAGCTCTTATGTCTTTATCATTATTTCCATCATCAATTATTTAGCTTCCAAGAATTTTTAATACTAATCAATTCTTCAAGATCATGCCTAAAGACCATTTAATAGTTTTGTTTTTCTATTTACTTTCATTAATTGAGTTCTAGATTTATTTATTTAAATCCCTACTTTATGACCTTGTTCATACAAATTGCAATTCTTTTATTAAATCCATTCTCATTGTTCTATAAATACTGCAATATCAATGGCAATTTTAATAGAATGAAACTTTTTCCATCAGGGCTTAAGTCCAACTTTATACAATCGACACTTCATTTTCATCTAGTAAAGCTATTATTATGCACACATCCAGCAGTACCTTTATTTTTTTTTACATTAGCCAAACTAAAAATCTGAAATTCAATTCCAATAATCTAATAGCCAGAAACTAATCCGGAGGCATAGATATAGCACTACTATCTAGTATCCAATAATTACTCAAACTTAGGAATAGATAATTCTGGAAGAAAGTAGAGTGAATTGCTACACCCAATACTGATTCTGCTTTGTTTCAAATTAAGCAGAAAGCTTATTATGCTTTGTTTTGTATATACCATCTTTACAAAGTAACTTTAAATAGCATAAAGTCACTACAATATATAGTTGCTCAAAGTCAAATCTATACAACTATAAAAATCATACGATCATCATTCTTTATACTTATATAAGCTGTTTTCACAGAGGCAAAACTCTCCATAACGCCACATGAGTGGGCTCTGGAAAGGGATTTTATGCACAAACCTTCCTGCATCTATTGATTACTCTGGCTTGTATTGAGTGGCACTACTGTATGGAGAGTTTTGATACATCTGAATGCAGATAATTTGTATTTAATAAATATTCAATCTCACAGCAGATGACTCTTAAAGAACTGTATAAAGAGTAAACTATAGCTACTAATACAGATACTTATTTTTCCAATAAAAAGTCGAATTTATCTTAAATTTGTTTTCTTTTTTAGAAATGTTTACAATCTTCAAATATCCAACAAAATAATCAATTCACTGTGTCAAATGCTTCATTAAGATCAGCTGAATAAATATAATTGTTTTTCCTTCTTGCTAAATATCTCACAAAAAAATTACACTTTTTATACCTCTACCTTATCTCCAGATGAAAACATGTCTTTCCAAACATTGAGCTGCTAGTAAGATTAATCTGTTTTTCTTTCTAAAATTTCTTCGCTGCACAAAAAAAGTTGACGTTTAAAATCAATATTCTTAATTAAACATGTATTCTGTCTACTATAATATTACAGTGCATTCAAACAAATTCAACAATGAATGTAATTTACTTATTTATCATATGGGAAAACAAGTTGAAGAAATGATTAGATTAATATATATTCATGGTAAATCAATTTTGGAAGTTTTAACAATCTCAAAATTGTTTCACATTCGAACTGTCTTCTGCCACCATCACTTGCAAAGAGCGCCATGAATCTAAACGTAAAGTTAAAGAAGCATGACTTATAGCTAACAATACTCATGCTATAAACCAGAAGAATGCTTTTCTCCAAAAAGTGGATTCTCTAACTCAGTGGTCTTCAACCTTTTCACACCTGCGGACCGACAAAAATAAGAATAAGATTTCGTGGACCAGCAGAAGTTTACAGATAAATTTTCTTAAAGATGTAACCTGCTTAGCCTTAGATAAGCATAATTCTTATAACTGACCAAAACAGCATACTAGTTATTGTGTATTGTAATGGTGTTGCTTACCTTCACATGTTGAACACTCTTTCTCGAGTTGCACAGTCATACGGCTACAGAAAACAAGTACAATAACAATCGTTCTCATTAATGTGCTTGCATTTTATATTTATTATTTCATTGTTAAAATATGCAAGAATAAAATGTTATTCACCTAAATGTTGAAAAAGTCAAAAGTTTTGATCTTATTTTATTTTTATTTGGGGGGGGGGGGAGTGGGTTGAAAAATACTTTGTCATCACTGAGGCAAAAGATAGACACCAAAGTTATTTTTTGTTTATTTCTATTTTTAAAAAAAGGTAACAGAAATTGGTTTTAAAAATAAAAGTTTTAGTATTTTAGCGATATACAAATAAAGCCAAAAAAAATATCGCCTTATAGGCCAAAAAAAAGTGGGTGTATTTTTAAACAAAAAAAAAAAAAGAAAACGAAACTTGAAAAAGTCAAAAGTTTTGAAAAATACTTTGTCATCACTGAGACAAAAGATAGACACCAAAGTTATTTTTTGTTTGTTTCTATTTTTAAAAAAAGGTAACAGAAATTTTTAAAAATAAAAGTTTTAGTATTTTAGCGATATACAAATAAAGCCAAAAAAAATATCGCCTTATAGGCCAAAAAAAAGTGGGCGTATTTTTAAACAAAAAAAAAAAAGAAAACGAAACTTGAAAAAGTCAAAAGTTTTGATCTTACTTTATTTTGAGGTGGTGAGGGTGTATATACTTTGTAAAAGTTTGAGACAGAACTTATTGTTTGGTTTTTATTTTTAACAAAAGGTAATAAAAATTGATTTCAAAAATAAAGTTAAATCCCAAAAAAAAAAAATCGTATAGCCAAAAAAAAAAAACACTAAAAATGAAATATTAAAAGAGAGTAGAAAAAATTTAAGAGATCAAAAAAAATCACGTTATATTTTATTATTTTAACAATGCTGACAAGCAGCTGTGATTGGCTATCAAAAGACAACCGGGGGTTTGTATAATAAAAAACTTTTTTCTATCCCCCCCCCCATAAACGTCTGTGATAAATAAAAAAACAAATTAATTTATATATGATTGATTAGATTTTGTTTTTGTTCTGTTTCTTTTTTTTAAATCGGGTAAAAATGCGATGAAAAAATAAATAAAAATTGTTTATATTAATTAAAAGTTTAAAATCTTATTACTGTATTTTGTTATTATAAACTTTTTTCCCAGTCTAGCGCACGGACCTCCAGAAAAGTTCTGCGGCCCGGTGCCGGTCCGCAGTCCAGTGGTTGAAGACCACTGCTCTAACTGACTTTAAATACTCATCATATTGTGTTCATTCAACTCGCTGGCTATGATTATGAGAAGACAAAACTTCTCGAAAGCGCTCAGCCATTAATTTTATTATCTGTAATTAGCTTCACTAATACCTGTGTTTTAGTGCATTTAGACATATTACTGGAATACTTCAATAACTATCAACTGTATATCAGAGAAGAAAAGCACTCATAGTTCCTTTCTGGAATAAACAGATGCAACAATTTTGTTCTGTCCTTAAGTGGTTTACGTGCTCAGTATTTTCAGAATAAAAACAATCTACTATAAGATATTTGTTCTTAAAGATGCAGTTTGACTATCTTACCATTCATACTTTTAAACAGAAATTCTTTTTAGTTGACAAACTACCGTGAAAGAATTTCATGATTCAAATCAAGTTAAACCATTAAACACCACATGATTACTATTTCCTATGCTTACACAAGTTTTTAAAATGGTAACAAGGTCCCCATACAGTAGAGCCACCCTGTGCCAACCAGAGTAATCAATGGATGCAAGAAGATTTGTGCATAAAATCCCTAGCTAATGCCTATTCATTCAATATCTCCTGACTAGTTTCTGGCTTGTGGCCATCATCAGTGAGGAGCTTTGGATATGAGAGCACTGCACCTAGATCTTAGGATTGAAAACACCTGTTTTCATTTTGGACTCATAGCTTTATAGTTAAATAAAAAAGTAAAAGGTGGCTCTGATCTAGGTGAAGTCCTTTCAGATCCAAGGTTCCTCACTGATGAAAGCTACAAGCTAAAAACTAGTCTGGGGATATTGGATTAGTAGGCAGTAGATAAGTATTTTATGCACAAACCTTCTTGCATCCATTAATTACTATGGCGTGCACTGGGTGGCACTACTGTAAGGAGAGTTTATTACTGTTCAAATAAAGGTGATGGAGAATTAACGATTTTTCATGAAATAGTTGATCATAATTTATTTTGTTGCTAATATTTTCTGAAGATAGCTTCTTGTGAGTGGTATTACTTAAAACTAAAGCTAAGAGATGGATGTGGAATTTAGTATTCCAATGATAATATGCAGGGCAATTAATTTTTTAAGAAAGTATCTATTAGTCTGATTTGCCTCTCCAAATAGAAGCACAGTATCTTGCATTGCTATATACAAAAACAAGTAATACATTATAATAGCACTGTACTTCCAGATAGTCTCAGAAAACTGTAAGTATCAGTAACATTCTTTTCCTGAAGGTTTGTGATGATGATATTTTAATTATATTTATATAGTGGATTATTTCCATCAACTAGTATTGAGTAATGAATGTCTTTAGAAAAATTTAACTTTATTTAAATTTGCAAAGTACGTTTATCTGTTAGTAATAGCACATAAGTTAGTATATGCATATACTAACCTGTGTGTTATTACTGACAGTCGAAATTCTTTGACAATTTAAATGAAGTTAATTTTTTTCTAAAGACATTCAATACTCAATACGAAATAGTCAAATATATAAATATATCAGTAACATTCTTTGTTCATACAAATAGATAGCAACAGATTTTTTTAAAAAAAAAATTAAACATGTTTCCAGAAATAATGTTATTAATTAATCTTCATACCTTCAAAAATAAGATACAGATAGCTGATGAAGTAGACAATTTAAAATTGCTTGAAAAATGGTGGCAAATATATTTCTTTTTTGGTTCATAAAATTTGCAATGTATTATAAAGCAAATGGTGATTAAAATAAGTTTAGAAGATAGTCGTGTACTTGGAATAATGTGGCCGTTTGACGGCATTGTTGCTTGCAAAAATAAGAAAATGTAATGTTACCGGGCTGATAATTTTTTGCTTTCTGTTCTCCGACAATTTTTCAAAGTATTTTTAAAAAAATTACAAACCAACATTATTTTCTAAATTACATTTTTTTAATCATATTATACACTTCAGCGCGTAGCGCTGGCATGCGGAGGGGGGGGGATAGTTTACATACACTAGTCTGAGCAAACCAAGATTATGATTTCCAAAACAATGTACAATGACAGCCATTTTATTACTCTCATAACTGTTCTCCTGCAAACATGTCTTTTCACGTGACTTGTGTGAAATGGTTCTGGAACCTACCCTTTTGCAATTGTTTTCACCTTCCAAGATGTATAGGGAAGCATGGCGATGGGCTTACAATTATTAGTATGTAATAGTACTTCAGGTAAGGTGTAAAAACGTTACTTTGAATGCATATAAAAACACTTACGGCCAATTGAATTTCCATACACCCTCAAATCTTAAGGTAGCGATCTTTGAAGTATGCGCTATTTCCATAGTGATGAAAAAAAAAACTAAGAAGTGATTTCTTATAATCAAATCATAATAGTGGTAAATAACTCATGGAGTCATGTATGAAGAACCAAAGAAATACATATTGGGGAAATAATAAAAATAAAGTAAGATGAAGGGAAAGATTCAACTAGTTTCTGCAAGCTTATTAATTAATGAAGCTCTAATTCAACATTGTCGTTATAATTAAGCATATAATGCAAATCTTTCACAAATTTAACCCTACTATTGTTGCTATAAATCCACATGCTCATACACCCATACAATAAAAAAGTTTGATAATTGCATTCTATGACCCATAATTAAAATATCCAGAAGAATTCTGCTGTCAAATACAGATTGATTGAGGGGGTTGTTCAAAAATAAGCATTTATATCTGCTGCCATTCAATTAGTATTGGTGCTTCCTTGAAAAGGTAACAACAGTTGAAACTCCACATTTATATTTCAAAATGATATAAACGGCATTCGGAAAAGCAAAATATAATTCTATCTTATTTATTTCGATAAGAATTGATCAAAAAAATAGCTGGTTGTATATAAAATACATGCATTACAACTAGATATATCTGTAATAACAATAAATGTGTTATTTTTCTGAAGGTTGAATACGATGGCATTATACTTGTAGCTAGAAGTTGGACTTTTTCCATCATCTATTTCAACTATTAAATATTTTCAGATAAATTTTCCATAGTCATTCAACTGCTAATAATAATGTATAGATTCATATAAATACAATATTTTGAGCACTGATATTCTCCTCTTCTTCGGATTTTTGCCCTGATCAATTACAATTTAGCAAAGGAAGTGAACGGTCACTTTAAGATTCATAAATACAGAATTTAAGGTGAAACTCTAACCAACTAAGCTTTCTGTCAAAAACAAAAGACAACTGAAAATTTTATAGACCTATCTATAAGAGACCTGGGTTCTCCTTTTTTTTTTTTTATTAATGTTGAAGTTTAATGAATAAAAATCTTTAATAAATCAATTAGATAATGCAATCCCAAACCTTCAGACAAACAATAAGTTCTTAGTATAGGCTCAATAATATATCAAACTCTGACGTTACTGAAATTTCTTTTTCCTGTGCAAATGTAAATATGAAGGAATTGTCTCTAAAGGCTTAAAACAACTTCCAAAAAGCTAAAAAAATCATTCAGGAAAATAAATAAAGCTCTGTTAAATAAAAAAATGCCAAAGATTTTTCAAGTATCAAGTTCCATTAAGTAACTTACAAATATAAACTAATTGATGAAGACTTCACAAATCAGCAAAAAATCATATTCTAAATTACATGAAAAAATGAAATAAGAAGAATCATATAAATCTACCCAATCTCACAACGAATCAAATATCTGGTGGGTATTTCAGTTAAAAATCTTAGTTCCAAACATCAATTGATGCTGAAATTTGGATTAAGTTTTGCCATCACACTATCTAACATTCCATTCAATAACTAAGGAAGATAATGCAAAAATTAGCTCAAAAAGTGGTAGCAAACTTCTGCTGGAGAATGATAAAAATGCAAGATAATGGCAACATAAATCAAAGATCACCTATATTAAGATTGAAGCTATTAAATCTCCTAAACTAGTGAGCAGATTAATATAAAAATGCAAGTGAAAATCTTATTTAGTTACAGAAACAAAACTAAAAATATTACTTAAAAAGCATAGCAACAATTCAGTGATTCTGAAAAGGATAAATTAACGAAAACATCTTTATAATTGATCTAAACCCCGTAAAAATTATATTTCATTAAAACTTATTATTGGTTGTAGAAACTCATTATATCAAAATTTGTCAAAATTTCTTGATAAAATTCTTAATCCTTTGGAATATAAGATAAAGTCCTTTGACAAAGATTCTAAGCATTTTGTGGAATTAATACAGAATTTAAAAAAAAAATAACATTTTAGTAAGCTTTGATGTGAAAAGTTTAATTATAAATGTACCTTGTGAAAAAGTATGGTCAATTGTTTAAAAAAAAGATTAAATGAAGAAAATAGCATACAACCCAGAATAACTCTTCCTACCGATAATATAACAAAATTCTTTAACATTTTACATAACAACAAACATACTTTCAATAAGACAAAAATATTATTCAACAAATCAAGATAGAACTTTAAAGTCCATCAACTATCACCAAATTAATACTATCTACATGGAACAGCTTGAAACCACAATTATAAATATTACTTAATCTCCATGCTATCACAATGTCAATACATTCATTTTTTGCCATGAGGTCAAACATCATTACAAACAATTTGAATACATATCAATAACCCATCACCTTCATTTAAGTTCACAATGGCATTTGAAAAAAAATGGCATGTTTAAATATTACTGTTTGCAGAAAGTTTACACAAATGAAAATACTTAGCATATATATCCAATCTGATGATGGAAATTCAAAAAGTAGAATAATACTATCATTATGGAGCAGAACAAAAGAAGTTTGTTCAGAAGACCTTGACTTGGAAGAAGAAAAGGCCATAATAAAAGAAAAAACTACTGTGACAGGTACTATATTATATCCACATATAGCAGAAATATCAAACTAAAAAAAATCTGCACTCGATATATCAGAACAATTTTTCAAAACTTTAGCATACTGTGAGGAATCCTAAACTATAAAACCTAAACCTAAAATATTGAAAAACAAGAAATGCAAATATGAAGTGCCATGTAAATGTGGACAAATATTAGTTGCAATAATCCGTATCATTGAAAAACGATTAAAAAAACACAAACCAAAAAGTAGAGTGAGAAAGGTAGATATGTCCAAAGTAACAGGTCATGCATACACAAATGAGCAAGTGTTTGGGAAACACAAAAATATGAGCAGAGAGTAAAAAGTAAAAAAAAAAAAAAAATTAAGCTGCTCATATATGATAATCCATGTTTGGAAACTATTCATTGATGTTTCTTTTAAAAGAAAAAAATGGAGAAATCAAGAAGACCTTCAGAGACAAGTATATAAAAATTTACTGACTTCTACCTTCAACATAATAACTTATCTGGCTATAAAGAACCTAAATTCAATATTCGCAAATCTAAATGTTAGTTTAATTTCTACATTTGATTGTTCTTGATCAAGTAGGGAAATAATATCACTTTAAACATTATTTTCTATTCTAACCTCCTAATGGGAATGTATTTGGAAAAATATAAATAAAATGTGAATTTTTTAACAAACATTTAGCAATTCAACTAGATGATGGAAATAGTCCATCGTATAATTATAATAAATGGGTATATGTTTAGTGATTTTTAAATATATATATATGTTGTATTTATTTCTATTTTATAGAATGATGGTGACTATTACAAAATAATTGTCAAAAAAATTAAATAGAAATTGATTAAATAGTTGATCATCAATCCATAACAGTTCTAAGTCTATCTTCCACCATGGTTACATGAAATAAAATAAATAAATTCTTATGATAATGATAGTAACTTAGTGATTTTTAAATATATATATCAGTTGTATATACTTCTATTTTGTAGATTGATGGCGACAATTGCAAAATAATTAAAATATGTATATATATATATATCCAAAAAATTATTCTTATGCGACTATGTGAATATAATAGTTCAAATAAATGATTTACCACCTATCATTATCAGATTCTATTATAAATAACGCAACAAAAAAAATTAATAATTACAGTTTTATTACTATGATGAATGCATTTCTTTAAGAAATGTCCAAAAATGCAAAATTTATAGATGCTATAAATGCATACATAAAACTCACAAAGCTTTCCCAATGCACTAGAAAACAAAATGATAATTATTGATTTTGTTTCAATGGAAGAAATTTTTTTATTAATAATTCATTATTTTAAAAAAGAATCAGTACAGTATTGATTCTGAGCAGTTCGCTAAAACTTTTTTCACCCCCTGTCTCCCTGGTATACGTCAAAATTGAGGGAGGAATGTCTATTGTTAGCATCATTGCATTTGGGGAAGATGATGGTTATGTTAGAAAAATATTAAGATGTGTGATGCTTAAAAAATGATCAATTTCATAATCTACATTTATCGTTAGTTATTTCCAACTTTCCAAAATAATACGAGTTTTATTCAAACCATGCGTTCTTTAATTATTTATGATTCACAGAATAAACTTCTAATATCATAAACGATAATGTAAGTAAAAAAGTAAAAGGTTTCTAGGATGAGTGTACATATTTACATGCATGTTCAGACTATGAATTATCATATACTTTTTCTTTAAAAAAAGTCTTCAATTTGTTTAACTATTATTTAATATTTTTCTCTAATTAATCATCTTAATCTCTCATCTTCAAAAAAGTATGACACTATCATATGAAGTACATGATAGTTCTTCTCTATAGTACTCAATTTTGGGCAATATGATTACGGAAATCACTCAATAATCTGCCTAATCTAATCTGTCCTTTGCCTTGGAAAGCAAACCACACAGATGTTGATCTGCTTTTCTTTTAATGACAGATTTTTCTTATTTGTCTTCTCATTATATTTTAAAATATATCATAATACATCTTTCTATTTGTATAGATAATCTCTTATTGGCTTGCAGCTTTTTTTTACAATAAACACATTATTTCTATAGGAAATTAGAAGCATTCTTTAATAGCATCACATCTTAAATGCATCCATCTTTTATTTCATCTGATTTTTTGAATAGCCAAGTTTTGGTCACATATACGCCAATTGATAAATCAAATAACTAACCCATTTTTATTTGGTGAATCTTGAAATATTTCAATCTGTTCACATTTTTAGACAACTGTGTCACTGCTATTACGATTCTTCCGCATACTTTCTGTTCGTACCTATGTTAGAATCCAGGTATTCAAATTACCGCTTCAAAATCCACAACACTTTTACTTTGAAGGAATTGTTATTTGTTACAATCTATAATCATGGCATTGATTTTTAAGGTATTTATTTCAAGACCATGCTGGTTGTTATTATCCAATAGTTTTTCATGATATTTGTTAAAGAATGCTAATAGCATATCTCAGATTATCTACGCATCTCCCACTTATTGCTAGCCCACCTCTCACGAACCCTGAACACGATAATCTCATTATAAACATTAAAAGTAACAATGGAAATAATGTATCTAATATCAGCCTATATCTTAGATTCTGTTGATAATGTTTTGGTTATTTGGACGAGTGGTACCAAATGCAAGTTCCTACCTTTTTCAGTTAATTACGAGTACAATTCTATTAGCATCAAACGAAATTTTGTTCAAAGAATTTTAAAAATATTCCAAAGCAGTGCTAGAAAAAATAAATAAATAAAGCCATATTCAA
The DNA here is from genome assembly GCA_028023455.1 of Epiperipatus broadwayi. Taxonomy (NCBI): domain Eukaryota; kingdom Metazoa; phylum Onychophora; class Udeonychophora; order Euonychophora; family Peripatidae; genus Epiperipatus; species Epiperipatus broadwayi. The sequence goes on along the minus strand of JAQFVV010006221.1, from coordinate 5,500,394 downwards.
ATATAAAATGATTATGTTAAAAAATTAAACAGAAATTTGATCAAATAGTTGGTTACGAAGTCATGATGTTTGAGCACTAGGAGTCTTTGAATGAACGTCAACCCATAAGTTCTGAGTCCGCCTTCCGCCATGGCTACGTGACACAAAGCTAATAAATTCTTATGATAATGATAGTAACTTATTTTCCTCAATTATTATTATTATTATTTTAAACAATTTAGAAATACAACAATAAAAAAAGTCACTCCATTTACATACAAAGTTAGAAGTACCTTCACATTTCGGTCTAACTAAAAATCTAAATATAGATCTAAATCTTAAATAAATAACGGTTGTGAAAAAAAAGAAAAATAATGATTCCATATTAAGCAATTGTTAAGCTAATTGCTATACTTAATAATTTAATTAAAAATTAAATGTGCAAATATAAATTGTAAAAGAAAAGTAATTAATTACAACCTTCCATATTCAAGTAGAGTGGATTGAACTCTAGTTTCTTCTTCCTTTATTTTTAGTGCATCTTGTCGGCGATACTGACGTTGCGGTTTGTACAAATCCTATTAAAATAATAATCATTTTAAAATCATATTTTTAAATAATAAAATTGCAATTGACTTGCATTGCTAATTTTTACTATTATATTTATTAAATGCAAAATTAATCCCATTTTAAATACAAGCAAAACAAAAAATCAATAAAGATATGGACGTTGCAACAGTCTATGTCCAAATGTGTGAAAACAAGAAATTAAATGTTGATTAGGGAATATAAAATTTTGATGATGGATGACTATGCCATGAACAGAACAGGATAATTAGTGATGAGTACAAGAAGTCATCCCATGTTAAATAGAATCTTTTAGGATAAGGTGAGAAAGAAACTAATTTAATGATGAACATTAAGTTATCCATAGCCAAGGTAGTTAGCTCCATATCTTTCCATGAATGCTGAAATACATGAAATCGGTGTTTATATAACATTTTAACATATATACCTACACCTCTTGAAATTATTTTTTATCAAAACATTTATATCAAACATATGATTGTTAATAATTTATGAGTATTTAACAATTGTTGTTTGAAATAAAATAAGTGCTAGTTATTTTTTAAAAAAATTTTGCATTTATGAATTACTACATTAATATATATATATATAACAATAAAAATAATAAATATAACGGTAATTAATTATTATATACAACCTTTCAATCTGTAGAAGTATTTTTGGTTAATTCCTTAACAGTCCTCAACAGCCATTTTAAATTCAAAAAACATAGAAACAAACGTTATCAACTCAAATCTCATGAAACTCAAGTTTTAACGTTAGCAGCTTGTCTATTAATTATATTCATTTTATTTCTATTTATTAAAATCGCCTCCTTAATTTTTCTTTTATTATGGTTTCTCTCTTCATGAAGAATCTTAACATTTTCAATATCGAACTTAAATTTATATTTACATGTCCTTTCATGATCCAAAAAAACTGAAGCCGTCATTAATCCACTATTATTACTTCAGCTATCCACTCCATCTCATACCATCAATATATGTGACCACACACATGTTACAAAGATAAATGATCACTAATATATGAATTTTGTGCTGAACCAGCAGTCATCAATTGTTTCAGATCATCATCTCTCACATATATATGTAATCAGAGCTCAGTTTATATTAAGATAGCAAATCTTCAAACTTTAATTGTCAGGCTTCAACCAACTCCAACCTCCAACTTTTAAATCATCCATCATATCATTGAAAATCTGATGATGGAATGCCAAATCCCATGGTGAAGTCAATATTATTGTCATGCCCATGTTGACTTTAAAATCACTCTGACTCCTCATGTATAGGACCTTGTTCATTTAAATACAGAATAGGGATGGGCAGGACGCAGGCTGAGTGTAATATTTGAAATACAGGCAAACTTCATAGACCAGGAGTTTAATTGTAAATATAGGAGATTTAAACACAGACTTTCAAGCTGCCTTCAGATGGATGAGTATTAGTTCAGCACAAAATTCATATATTGATGATCATTTACTTTTGTCACATTTGTGTGGTCATGTGTATCGATGGTATGTGATGGAGTGGATAGCTGAAGGGAATTTGAATGTCTGTGTTCAAATCCCCTAAATTTACAATTAAACTCCAGATAAAACTCTCCATAGCGCCACTCAGTGCAAGCTAAAGTAATCAATGGATGCAGGAAGGTTTACTCTGATAACTCTGGCTTGCACTGAGTGGTGCTACTATGTGGAGAGTTTTGTCTCTATGAAAAACAGCTTGTATAAGTATAAAGAATTGTGATCATGTGATGTTTGATGTTTAAAGTCCAAGATATGTGAAGTTTGCCTATATTTCAAATATTATATATATATCATATAATTTAGCTTAAAAAAATTATATACATTAAGATATCAACAAAAGCAATACAGACATAATTAGAAAGAGAAATAAATGAGAGAAAGAAATAATGTTAATTGTAGATGATTTTATATGGATGTGTTTTTTTTTTTAAAACATAGGCACTTCACAGTTTCATGTAAAATTAACAGACTGGGTATTATCATTAATTTTGCATATTGAGCAATTTTAAATGTGATTTTAATTTGATATTTCGCAGCAGCAATATCACGGGAGCAAAAATTATTTTTGCAATTACAAATCATGAGTGGTTGAGTGTGTAATTGGATAACTATCCAAGATGAGAAACTAACTAAGAATGTCATATAGGCAAATACAAATAAAATATATGAACTTTTAATTTTTTTATTTAATATTTTTTTCAAATTATAAATAGATTGAATGTTTGGTATCATAAAAATTATATGGAAAGAAATAATGGTCAATTATTTTTAGAAAGTTATTAAGAAATAGTAAATCACTAACTAAGATTACTTGTCAGCATTTGATTATAATACTGCCACCTAAACATGTCAAACCTGCCTTCAAATTGCAAATACTGCATTTTCATATGTCAAACTCAACGAGACCAAGTTAGTCTAAAGTTCACCAAGACAAGATAAAATCATAGATACTTTCATGTAGGCTAGTAGCTGGAATCAGCAGAATATGAAAGAAATAAGAGTGTTATATGATACCATGTCATAGAAACAAATACAAAAAATGCAAGCAAGTGACCAATTTAAGAATACTTGTAAGAGAATTTCCAGTTGTAGTTCTAAAAAATATCATTAATCCGCAGATAAGATGCTTTCAAAAAGAAAGGGAAAAATAAAGGTAAGGGAAAAGAAGATTCACGATAAAGGGTTATTAACAAAATATAACAATTTAATTAACAATACAATTAATAATAATACTGATTATAATTAGTATCAAGTATCGCCATGGTTAATAAAGCCAAAGGATTAAAACAAGGGAAGATTAAGACATTTCCTTTACATTCAAAAAAAGAATATGAATGGTTTGGTATATTTTGATTTGAGTCATCACACACTTAATACTTAGTAAGAAATTCATTAGTAAATTTGGCAAGTGTAAGAACCTTCTTATCGTAAGCTTATCAGAATTTTAAAACTAATAGGAAGTAACTGCTATAATTGATCTTGCTATACTCAGTAAATGAACATTTTTTCATGTAATAATAAAATTAAGATTAATATTATTTTTGTAAATAGTCGATAAATAAATCTAGACTCTTGCAAATAATGTATTGTTAGAATAAATACATTTGTGGAGGAGGGCAAATATACTGTAGTGATGAACTGTTTATATAGATCTGGATTTACAATTAGGTAGTTTTTGAATTAGTTATAATGATGGAATTTCATTTCAAGAGTCAATTCATCATGAATTTATTTTCTACATGAAAGAATACATAGAAATAAATAGTCAAAATAAGAGTCATAGATCATATGTCCCAATTCTCTTAACCTTGTAAGATATAAACAATGAGCATTGCCAATTGCTCAACAAGCTTTGTGATAAATGCTTAACCAGAGAAAGCATTTAAAATATTTCCATCAAGAACCCTCCCCCCCAACCTCTGACCTTGGTTTTGTGCTTTAGCACTCCTCAGAGAAGTGCTAGGATAGCTTCAGACACTAGACTTAAAAATACCAATCCAAAGCCAGCATAGAAATACTTTAATATTGCTAAAATACATATTTTAAAATACATAGAAATATTTTAATATTGCTAATTAAAAGATAGATTTCTGAATCAATTTTACATCTTTAATTCTAAAATTCTAATCAACTTACGCAAATATAAGAGATAAATTGAATCTCCTCTCTTTTAAAGGACTTCAATACCATCAAAAAAAATGACATTATGGTCAAGTTTTAATATTTAAAGCACTTTGAAATCTTTTCTTCTGCAATCTTAAGAATATTTATTCCCGCTATAAATCAAATGCGCCAGCAAATATCATATCAAAGAGACTTACTTTTGAACTTTTCTTTACTTTTTCCCACAATTCACTGCCAAATCAAATACCTAGATATATATGTCTGAACTAGATCATCAACTATAAATTTTAGAGACCTCAGATACATGCTAATTACAGGCATCTTTGACAAAAAGATGATATAAAATAAAGCATTATGATTCTCCTAGCTTGTTATTAAAATCTCCATTAGCATAATAATTCGCTTTACATTACTCTAATCCAGAACTATCTATACAAGGTGAGCAATTAATGAATATTAGATATACTGCACCCAGATCTCCTGAATGGTACTTAAGGCTGGAGATCTTCGTTAGCAAGAAGCATTGGATAATATGTACCTATTCCATAACCATTATTTTACTTTATTAGCTAATCTAACTAGTGGTGTAAATGTTTGAAATAGCTGGATAAAAACAAATTGACCTGAGTTCAAACCTTAAGAAATTTAAAACTGTCAAGTCGCTACCTTGAAAACATAACAAAAGTAAAGATTGTTGCATGATAGATATTTGCAATCCACTGCTATCCATTGGCAAAGATCATTAGCTAAGAGGTTGATACTACCATATGGAAATCTTCAGAACACTAATCATGGAGTCATTAATTCAACTGGGGATTTCTGTTATTTTAAATCTAAGCTAAAAAAAATCAATATTGCTTTATCATTTTGCCTTTTTTGGGTTTATTCAAACTACCATAAGAATGTACAATGTCTTGTATAAAATACATGATGCAAACCAATATAGGGATCAAATACCAATCTGAATCTTTTGGAAAAATAATATCAACAAATTAAAAAAATTATTCTTCTTTTTCTTTTCAAAAGCTTTATTTTCTAATATCAATACTGAACATATATTTATATAATACAAATTCCAACATTTCAACTGTTTTATCTTCTTACAATCATTTTCAAGAATCTGCAACAACAACACGAAATACATATTTATAAATAAAACCTCAATTACATAAATACCTTCATCTTATATTAACATAAACAATAACAAACATATTAATCACACATAATTATATTTAACTTACATCTCTCTCCCACTACTATTTATTATTACATTTCCTTTTACATTATTTAACTACAAAACTTAAAATTATCCAAGAAACTTTTTATACAAATTTAAAACCAACCCTAATTTCAAATGATGTCCCCCTTTTTAAATCTTACCTAAAAACCTACCTCAAAACTACATTCCTAATCTATAGCTTTAAATGTATATAAAACAAATATAAACATCTTTTTTAAAAAAAAAACTTTAACAATTTACTTAAACCCATTTAAACATTCCATTTTAATTATACATTATTTTACATTCCTTATCTACTCCATTAATTCTATTTAAAATAGGATTATATTTTTTTATGTAAAAATATTCTTTTACCATCCTTTCCCTGTAATTTTTAATCCTTTCCAACATTTTAATATTAAATTCTTTATGCCCTAAAACTTTACAATGTATGTAAATATTTTAATTTTTTTAGATTAGGAATATAGTTTTGATATGGGTTTTTAGATAAGATTTTAAATTAGGGTTGGTTTTAAATTTGTATAAAGAGTTTCTTGGATGATTTTAAGATTTGTAATTAAATAATGTAAAAGGAAATGTAATAATAAATAGTAGTGGGAGAGAGATGTAAGTTAAATATAATTATATATGATTAATAGGTTTGTTATTGTTTATGTTAATATAAGATGAGGTATTTATAAACTAAAGATCAGCCTTTCAAGCTAACGTAGTGCACTTTTTATGAATATTAATACTAATAAATGAATACTTTCGTTTCTAACACAAGATAGTCTTTTCGAAAGAATAGAATGAATCCATCTATTTTTTCAACCCAAATGCTTATATATGGGCAAATCTTAAGTACTGGAAATGAAAGCGTGAGGATAAACCACTCACTTTAAATTACTTTTTACTATGTCTGAATAAATGACGCCCATGAAATTATCTAGAATTTACGAAACGTCATTCTTAAATGAAACTAAACATACGTAAATGCCTCATTTACAGGAGGTATTTATGTAATTGAGGTTTTATTTATAAATATGTATTTCATGTTGTTGTTGCAGATCCTTGAAAATGACTGTAAGAAGATAACACAGTTGAAATGTTGGAGTTTGTATTATATAAATATATATATGTTCAGTATTGATATTAGAAAATAAAGTTTTTGAAAAGAAAAAGGAGAATAATTTTTTTAATTTGTTGATATTAGTGGAGAACATATATATTTTAAAAGAAAAAGTGGACGTACATTTGTCGTGTTATAATATATGAATCTTTTGGAACTAAAATTTGTGAATAGAATTCTAAAATTTCAATTCTACTTTTTAAAAATAAATTTGATGACTGCATAAACACTTTTAGAGAAGTACTTTTTTTAACAATGCCTGCTAAATTATTTATAATTTAATATAAAAACTGTTATCATATTACTTTTTAAATTTCTTTGTTCTTTATTCATTCATTCATTTTACAGATTAAATACAGGTCAATAACATATTTACACAAATGTCATTGTTTTTCTACTAAACTCTAGTTGCACTTTTATGTAGATGAAACTTTTCATAAACAGTTTATACGTTTACATTTTCTTTGATTTTACATATAATACAAAATATACTACAAATAACAATAACAAATTACATTTCAATAATATATTAATTATACATAATAAAAATATTGATTGAATCATATTATAAAGAAAATTAAACCAAATCTTAATAAAAATGGGAGAGGGATAAAAACAATAATAACATAAAAGGAATAATAGTATTAAAAAAAAGGAAGTTTTTTGGGGTGTGATAGAAATAGTTTTTAAAAAAATAAAAAATAAATATTAATAGTTGTAAAAATAGTTAATAGAGGGAGTTGTAGGATAGGAATATGAAAGACAGGTTAAAAGGAAGTTGAATTACTAGAGTAAAATGGAGGATAGAGAAGGTTAAAAGATGAGAATAAGGTAAGAAGATTTTATATGGAATAATTAAGAACGTAAAATGAATGGAAATAAGTGTTCAGTTAGAATAAAAGATAAAGAAAGATTATATTGATAGTGATTAGAAATTTTTTTGGAGTAGTGTAATTAAAATTACTTTATGATGTAAATATTACATGTATTAAAGTTACATGTGTAGGTATTATATGCTATAGAAAAAGAGGATAGAAAAGATTTTAAAAGAATCTAAAATAGGAAGATAATATGTTGAAGATATTATATGAATTAAAAAGGTTAAGAAATATTTTTTAAAAAATTTTTAAATTTAAAAGTTTGATAGGAATTTAATAATTTTATATAAAATAATTAATATATTTTAATAGTTGCATTTTTATGTGTGTTCAAATTTTGTAGATCTGATGAAGACTGCATAGTATAGTCGAAACTATAATCAATAATAAAAGTTTTTTTGCTGAAAAGGTATAAGATTTTTGAATTTCAATATCATATTATATATCTATTTTGCTATATACTTAGTTTTTCTCCCTCTTTAATATAATTTTTAATTTGGTTTTTGACTTTCCTATAATTTTGTACTGCCAAATAGTAAAATTTATTTAACTACCTCACATGTGCATATAAAGATGAAGGAAAGGTGAAGGTAGAAGGAAGGTTAAGATCTGATGAAGACTGCTAGTACAGTCGAAACTGTTATAATAAATAAAATTAATTGCTTAAAGTGTTAAAGGAGTGTAGATGAGTTTATATGTGCATATAATAAAACAATGTGACTTTAAATAGTATGACTCTGAAAAAACGAAACTTACCTTAATTTCATTAATAAGATTAATAGCTTTTACTTCATTCTGTTTAAATAATTCATCCTAATAACAAAAACATTTTTATAAAAGTTAGAATTTTGAAAATTAATAAAAAAAATATAAGCTTTTCTTGATAAGAAAATAATCAAGGGTTGAAACAAAAAACTAATTTCAAATATAAATATTTATATTTAGTAAATATTTTATTATAACATTAATAAGTTTTTTTTTTTAGTTTTGTTTCAAAAAATTACTTTGCATTAGCAAGATTTTATGCAGTTGACCTATACTTATATGTGTAGAAATGAAAAATAATTATAATAACAAATTACATATGAAATTAAATCAATAATAGACATAAAACTAACTATAAAGTTTGAAGGATAGATATTAACAAAACATTTAGAATTACCTTAAGAAATTAAATGATGCTACATGGGTAACCAAAAATTAAAAAAATAATAATTTTAATTTACAATTTATAACAGCAAGCTACTATTTATTTCCTTGACAGTTCAATGATAAAAAAATGTAAAAGCTTAGAAAGCCTACAAGATCTTTGGTAAATACAAGGGTGTATTTAATTTTGAAGTCTTCTTTAACAATGAATGTATGAAGAATATGGAGGTCAATGTTCCGAGATGATGAATTTAGTTAAGTTTATTTGAGAACAGATAGATAAAAGAATAGCTGAATAGTAATTCAATATTATCAAATACTACATATCCTATTATATTAGAATGGATGCAAATGAAATGTCATTATGCACATGAAGTACTTAGCCATAATATTAACATCTATTAATTTATCAGAAATTCTGCAGTGCTACAATAAGTATTAACCAGTTTGCTTATAAGCAGCAGACTCCTTTATATTTAACCTTGAAATAAAAACTTACACATAACTTTTTTACTAGATCTAAATATCTTATACAACAGATCTGTATATATCCCTCTCTTAAATGAAAAAATAACCTGCTAATTGGGAGATGTAGTCAATTACTGAAGTTTATAAAAACTGATTGGTATGCATCTATTTGAAGAAAGTAATCATTGATAATAAAGATTCTCATAAAATATTCAATATCTTTAGCTCCGACTTAAGATTAAATTACGAAACATCGTAATTATGGAGGAAATGCTAGAATAAACTAAAATATAATTGTGAAAAAGCAAGCTTAAAAAAAAAAGATGACGATTCTTATAAAAAATAGCAAATATGGTATCGAGCGATAGGTCGTATACTAATAGGACAGCACAAATTTGTATCTTTGACAAACGTCGTTATCAGAACATAATTTAAATTCAATGACCATGAAAATTAACAAGTTTATCTTTGGTGATCACTTATAGAGTTACAAAAGTGTCATTTCTTTTACTACCGACAATATGTGATTAAATACAATTTATCCAAACTTCAAACACTTTTTAGCAAACTTTATTTGTACATACACCTACGTTTCGACTGACCTGCAGTCTTCTTCAGAGCTATGATATAATGAACAAAATAAAAAAACAACTATATAATAACACCATAAAAATTTTTTTTAAACAATAAAAAAACTAAAAACAACATAAAATATATATATTAAAAACCTGAAATAAATAATCAAACCCATATAAAACAATTAATATAAAATAAAATGTACTACATAAATAAAAAATAAATATAAATTATACATGTGTATTCTTAACTTTATACATATATACATTCAAGGACAACTATTAATCTAAATATTATCTATTTTATTATTATTAACAATCTACTAATTATCTGTATTCTTCATAAACTTAAACTTTATGATTAGTAACTAAAATTCTTTTAATTTTAAATCATATTTATTATTTTCTTACTCATTCTTCTTTTAAAATTAATATTTTATATTTATTATTGCTGAATATTTAAAACCTATAAACTTTATAATCTTTACACTTACTAAGGTTATTCTGATCTTCTAAATAAAATAATGAAAAATCGTTTTTTTCAAAAAATTATCTTATACCCTAGCTCCCTCTATTACATATTATTTAAACTAAATATATATCCCCTACAACTCTTTATTTATATATATATTTTTTTTTTTACACTTTAACTTTTATTATATAATACTCATAAATTTATATTATACTTCTTTATATGTTTTTATATATATAAACCCTACAACTTTATTTACATATATATTTTTTTATTTTATATATTTTAACTTTTATCATTATTTTTATATAATTCTTATAAAAAAATTTTATACTGTTTTATATGTAAATATTATGCTAAGTTTATTAATTTATTTATTTATTATTATTTTTTATTATTTAATATCTATAAATATACCTAAATTTATACTCCTATTTAACCTAATATTTTTTATCACCCCCAACTTATTTATTAACAATTATCTCTTTACATATTTACCTCTATATATCTTATTTAATAACTATACCAATCTCATCCTAATCCCAGAATCTCTATTAAATTCTGGTTTTATCTTTCTTATTAATATAGCTTCTTTTATTTTCCTTTCTTTAATACTTTTTGTATATAACTTCATTTTTATTGAACTTTGTGTAAATTTGTGTCCTGTTTCTTTTGTATGTATATATATTGGTGATTTATTATCTGCCATATGTTGTTTTAGTCTTGTTTTTATAGAATTTTTTGTTTCTCCCACATATTTGTTATCAATCCCACTATCTAGACATTGTTTGCATTTTATCACATATACTCCATTAATTATTTCTTTATTATCTTTATTATATCCTATGTATTTGTTATCTATCAAATTTAATAGGTTTTCTCTTTTTTTATTAACTATTTTTGTATTTAACAAAATTATAAAAAAGATTAATAAAAGATACAAAAGAATAATTAATACAAAAATAGTAGTGAATAAATTTAACAAAATTATAAAAAAGATTAATAAAAGATACAAAAGAATAATTAATACAAAAATAGTTAATAAAAAAAGAGAAAACCTATTAAATTTGATAGATAACAAATACATAGGATATAATAAAGATAATAAAGAAATAATTAATGGAGTATATGTGATAAAATGCAAACAATGTCTAGATAGTGGGATTGATAACAAATATGTGGGAGAAACAAAAAATTCTATAAAAACAAGACTAAAACAACATATGGCAGATAATAAATCACCAATATATATACATACAAAAGAAACAGGACACAAATTTACACAAAGTTCAATAAAAATGAAGTTATATACAAAAAGTATTAAAGAAAGGAAAATAAAAGAAGCTATATTAATAAGAAAGATAAAACCAGAATTTAATAGAGATTCTGGGATTAGGATGAGATTGGTATAGTCATATAGAGGTAAATATGTAAAGAGATAATTGTTAATAAATAAGTTGGGGGTGATAAAAAATGTTAGGTTAAATAGGAGTATAAATTTAGGTATATTTATAGATATTAAAAAATAATAATAAATAAATAAATTATTAAACTTAACATAATATTTACATATAAAACAGTATAAAAAATTTTTATAAGAATTATATAAAAATAATGATAAAAGTTAAAATATATAAAATAAAAAAATATATATGTAAATAAAGTTGTAGGGTTTATATATATAAAAACATATAAAGAAGTATAATATAAATTTATGAGTATTATATAATAAAAGTTAAAGTGTAAAAAAATAATATATATATATAAATAAAGAGTTGTAGGGGAATATATTTATATATATAAATAAAGAGTTGTAGGGAGATAATTTTTTGAAAAAAATGATTTTTCATTATTTTATTTAGAAGATCAGAATAACCTTAGTAAGTGTAAAGATTATAAAGTTTATAGGTTTTAAATATTCAGCAATAATAAATATAAAATATTAATTTTAAAAGAAGAATGAGTAAGAAAATAATAAATATGATTTAAAATTAAAAGAATTTTAGTTACTAATCATAAAGTTTAAGTTTATGAAGAATACAGATAATTAGTAGATTGTTAATAATAATAAAATAGATAATATTTAGATTAATAGTTGTCCTTGAATGTATATATGTATAAAGTTAAGAATACACATGTATAATTTATATTTATTTTTTATTTATGTAGTACATTTTATTTTATATTAATTGTTTTATATGGGTTTGATTATTTATTTCAGGTTTTTAATATATATATTTTATGTTGTTTTTAGTTTTTTTATTGTTTAAAAAAAAATTTTATGGTGTTATTATATAGTTGTTTTTTTATTTTGTTCATTATATCATAGCTCTGAAGAAGACTGCAGGTCAGTCGAAACGTAGGTGTATGTACAAATAAAGTTTGCTAAAAAGTGTTTGAAGTTTGGATAAATTGTATTTATATGATATTACGGCAAACATAAAGAAAAGTGTGATTTTGGTAATACGTGATTAATATGTCAATGTAAATGACAATGGAGTGTTACATTGATGACTTAAGTAGTTTTCTGATTTACAAAATGTACAAATTTCAATGGGAAAGTATAAATAAGCTATCTAATCTATAAATGAGTGACTCGTTTAATAGTGCAAAAGTGATTTCTTTGAAAAACATTTAATTTCAGAAAGGTTTCAAAAGATATTTACAATACAGATTATGAAATGACAAAAAAAATAACTGAAAGGAAAAAAACCCATTGTTAAACAACTGCAATTGATGTGTCATTTAATCTCACCACAAAAAAAAATAAAGTCAATCAGCAAAGAATAATATAGAGAAAGCAATAAAGAATGATGCTCATTAAATAGTAGATAACCTTTATCTTTTTCTCAAACAAAAGAACCAATACAAACAATGCAAATTTTGAAGAATATAGATTTTAATAAAAGCAACAATTCCAACTCCAATAGTCATCCTATCACTCCAGTTAAATGTAAAAATTATGGCGCATTTAATGTAATTTAATGTAACTTAATTTCCATTACTAGTAAAATATCAAAAGAAATTTGAATTAAGTATTCATAACTTGGTGGCCACATTCAAAGAGGTTATAGCAGTTTAACATTTAATACTTTAATATGAAGATAAGCCAAACAATTATACAATACAAATTCATTATCAATTAGCTCTTCAAAGATGAGGAGAGTATTAATAATTTTAGTATTATTTGATACGTACTAAATCATTTTGGTTACTCATTGTTTATAATCACCATTCTATATATTAGTCATATAGTTCTTGATTAGTATAAAAGCCTAAGTCCAATAATTATAAATTACCTAATAACATAGGCTTTACAAAAGTAATCCATTGCTTATCTCTTTAATAGTTAATCTAGAGCTGTGGGAGTCCACCCACCAAAATCATTATTTCACGCATTAAGTAGATATTTTAAATTTGAAATAAATAATTATATGAATAGGTAGGATCAGTTTTGAATTTTGTTATTCTAATTCTTGCGAATCACAAAAATTACAATATAGCTTCTAAAAATAAATATAATAGTAATTTTTACAAGGTTTTTTAATTGAAAATTATAATTTTTTGAACTATCACGGTATTTCTTGCTGATATTTAAACCTAATTTTTCCTGCATGCATATTATTAAGATATGACAAAATCAAATAATTATCGGTTCACAAGATTATTTAGATATCTGCTTCATAGTGTTCTATGATTACGTACAAGTTTCTACAAGTTTTCATACCAGCATCCCATCGAGCAACCGCACATAGTGAATAAAGTTTGATCAGATTGGTTAGACCAAAACTTTTGCGCAGACATGTTAAATTAGGCAATTACAAATAGGAGTGCTAGAATCAAACATTGATATTAACATTACTTAGTGCAAAATACAAATGCAAATCAAAGTGAATCAAAAACAGAATCAAACATTGATATTAACATTATTTAGTGCAAAATACAGATGCAAATCAAAATGAATCAAAAACATCTATCTAAGGAAAATAAATACAAACTTTTAGTTAGTCATCGAGATTGTAATCTTGGTTGCATTTTTTTAGTTAAATATTTCAAATAAAGATAATATGACCAAAAATTCTAATTGCATGCTCAAACAAAAAATTAAATATCCAAACAAAGAAATAGTCAATGCTTCAGATATAGTAAAAAATAATTATTTCCTACTTTTTAAGGTTTGTTTTTGTTTGTGTAGATGTTTTTTTAAAGATTTTGTGTTAAAGGAATAGGAATTGTTCAGATACTTTTTCAAATTTTATTATACTTAGTTTTAATATAAGTGTCTCAATAAAGTCTTATTCCAGTCAATCAATTTTAAATTTTTACTTTTATGAGATTTAAATAGCTTGTTTTTTGCTGACAGATATCTTCTACTCAACACGGCAGAGGCTTACAAAAAAATGTAAGCAGTATAGCATTGATTATTTGAAGTTTCGGCTTTATTCCATCACTGTCAGACAAGCATTTGCCTATGTGCAACAAAGTTTTAAGCAACAATGCTATAAAACCATCTAAGCTGGAGGATCATGTGAGAAGGTTGCATCCTGATAAAACAGGTAAAGATTTGATATACTTTAAAACACTAAAAGAAAAACTTCAGAAGAGAATCACGCTTGACAGCATGTTTGCTTCAACATTAAAAAGAGATGACGATGGTTTGCTGGTGTCTTATAATATTTCATTACTCATAGCAAAATCAGGAAAGCCTCATACTATCGAGAATAGGCTGATTTTGCCAGCCATTGAGGAGGTTTTAGAAACTGTTCTATATAAACCTGCATATCTTAGTCTCAAAAAAATTGCTTTGAGTAACAACACTGTTCTAAGATATATTGTCGAAATGAGACATGATATGGAAAACTTCTTATGTAATTATTTAAAATCAAACCATTTTCGTTTCAAGTCGATGGGTCAACTTTAACTGGGAATGAAGCACTATTAATGGCATGTGTTCGTTTTGTTATGGACCAAGAAATCCATCAAGAATTACTTTTTGTGAAAACTTTGACAACAGATACTAAAGGCGAATGAATATTTAATGTTTTAAAAAACTATTTCATGGAAAAAGCAATCCCTTAACAAATATAATATCGGTAGCAGCAGATGGAGCACCAGCCATGTTTGGTCGCTATTGCAGTTTTATATGCTATTTAAAAAAAAAAAAAATACCTGGTATATTTACAATATACTGCGTCATTCACAGACATTTAGTAGCTAAAAATCTAAGTGCCTTCACACTGAAGTACGCTGGCTCTCAAAAGACTTATGTTTGAAAATATTTTTTTCACTTTTTGAACCCATTTTACAGTTTTTGGGTGAGAAAAATTCCATTTTGAAAAAAAAATTAATAAAATGGAAACTAGACATTGCTTATTTATCAGATTTGCTAAATTTAATGAGGTTAATTTGCAGTTACAAGGAGACAGCCTGAATTTAATAAAAACAAAGTCCATAATTTCAGCTTTTCTTGCCAGAATTAACTTATTCAAACAAAACATTGGAAAGCACGAATTTTTGCAGTTCCACTACTTATCATTGACAAATGTTCAGGATTATGACATTTTGGCATATGTTCAACATTTAAATGCCCTCCATATCAGACTTTAAAACCAGATTTGATGATGTTTTAACTATGGACACTGGGTTATCGATGCATATGGTGCAATTAAAAAATCGGATATCGCACTACAAGAACTCATCGAAATAAACACCAACAAAAAACTTAAAGTGCAGTTCAAAAAGGGGTATCAGCAGTTCTGGCTTCAAAAAAATGTAGCTGTTACTTATCCTGCCTTATGGAGTATTGCAAGAAAATTTCTGATAGCTTTTCCATCTTCATACGTCAAGGAAAGGGGTTTTAGCTTAGCACAGTAACTAATCTGCTGACAAAAAAAAAAGAAATTGTATGCAAATAACTGAACAAGGAGATTTAAGGCTATACCTCAGTCATTTGATTCCAAATATTAAGCAAGTGCTATCAGAGCATTAAGTTTATCCCTCCCATTAACACCATTAATTATTGAAGCTTAGCGATTTTATGGTTTTGTTACTAAATTCAGATTTTTATCCAAAATCCAAATATTTACAAAATTTTGTGCTAAATTTTAAAGAGAATTTTAATTTAGCCTTTTTATTTATTTTGGGCTATTAACATTTAATTTTGTTTTATTTCACATAAAAATTTTAATTTAATTGCTTCAATAAAAGACTGAATAAAAATTTTGTTTTCTTTTTTTATAAAGCCTTATCAAAATGAACAGCACTATGTCAGCTGTGAAAAACATATTTGACGGTATAAAGTTTAGAAAAATTTACTATTGGGCAGGCAGGGGTCTACGGCAAAAAAGTTATTTGGAAAGTAGGCCACAGGACAAAAAAGTTTGGAGACCTCTGGTATAGAGAATGCTCTTCAAAATAGTGGGAAATCTGGAATTTAATTTAAATATCAGTTGTCTATATGAGACCAGGAAATCCTTGGAGTGACAGCGGGCATTTCATCTGTTAGAAAATTAAGTTAATACTCGGGTCTTGAAGTATTGATCAAAGATCGATTTACCTGTTCATTCTGTTGGTGTTTTATTACCTCGTTATTGGAAGGGATAACTCGTATTCCCAGGTTAACTTGTACTAGGATTCTAATAAAAGAAAAAAAATTAAATGTCACAATTCATATATATTTCTAAGGTTTTAATTTGTTTGGAAGAAAATCGTCTTTGTTAGGAGTTGTGAATGATTGTAAAGAATAAAGGGGGAGGGGAGGGCATTGTATTTGATGTTGTAATAAAGCGAGTCATTTGCTTCAAATATGCTATTATAATAAATAAACAGTATTAGAAAACATGAAAGAGTGTTTGATTACTCTTAGTGTTATAGCTGATAAAATAAATTAAGATCAACAACCTATAGATGGAATGAAATAAAGTAGTCTTAGGTGGTTTGATTCGAAGCTTATTACGTGGTGGCACTCTCCAGTTATCAATCGTGCGGTTAAGTGACAATTTGTAATACTATAATATATATATAATGAAATTAATCAGTTTACATTTGACATCTATTAAGTACATTGCACTTTATACATCTGCAGCAAAAACAAAATATTTAAAAGTTTTATAAGTATATAGAGAAAAAGTGCTGAAAATTTTTACTAAGTACTAAAACAGGAAAAACAGCTTCTCTCTACTATTCTAGCATCATCTATTGTAATTTTGAGGAACTAATGGTTTACAAAACGGCAGTACAATTTATCCTTATTCCTTAAATAGTTTCTGACTTTTGCCTTTATTAATGAGAAATTAGGATTCATAGCTGAAACTAATGCAGTTATGTGGCAACTACTTTTAATTTTTTTTTCACTAGCTCAAGATTGAAGTTTTAAAAAAAACCTTAATATTAAAAAAAGAAATTAAAGATAGCTGCCAGATGTATAACTGTACTGGTTCCAGTTTTGAGTCTCAAGACCTCAATGATAAAAGCAAAACCAGAAATCATTCTAATAATGGAATTAAACTGCATTACTATCTAGTAAATCAGTTATTACTCAAGACTACAGTTGATGGTGTTAAAGAAGTAGAGAGAGAAAGAAGACTTTTGTTTATATTATAGAAAGCTGAAGGAATAAAGAAATGTTATGTTAGTCAATAGCAAAATATTGAAAAAATTTTAATGAAGAGAATTTAGAAAGTGGAGATACTTTGGTAAATGCATTAGTAGCAATGAAATAAATAGAAAAAGTAAAAGATTGGACTTTTTAAAAAATGCTGATTTTATAGAATTTGTCTTCACTAAAGACTTATTTAAATAAATAGTGAATTTCAAAAGATATACAGATAGTAAATCAATACTATTTTGATAAGTGCAAACTAACCTCAGGAGTGCTATACTTCTTATTAAACTGAGAAATGGAATAAGCACGAATATAATCTCCCATTTCTTCTCTAGTTTCAATAGCTTTCTTCACTAACCACTAAAATAAAAAAAGAATAAATTTATAAAAAAAAGAAAAAAAATATTTAAAATTATCTATAATAATAATGTTTGATGAATATTTTCAGAGATAAGAATGTATATGTGTATATAAATATATACACACCGTATATATCATTTTTCTGTCATTTTTATCTCTTTTAATCATAATTCTGAAACACGGTACAGTAATTGTTTCTTTTTTTTTTTTACTTTAGAAAAGATTTAACTTCTCCAACTTTTCTCATTGGGCTGCAAGTTTAAGCAAAAGAGATTTGGTTTATTCTTAACTCTGTGTTAAAAATCTTATCAGTTTAAAAAAGAGGTTTTGCAAAAATTCTTAACATTTTCAGAGATAAATACACCAATAAAATTTATCGTAAATAATTAAATGTTAATTTAATTTTTACTTTTGATGATAAATTAATGATTAGATAAGATTATTTAAGAAAAAAAAAATCTAATGACTCAGATCTATTAATGTTAACTTCAATTTTTATGTAATTGCTGTTTTTTTTTGTTTTTTTTTTTCATATGTCAAAGCATCGGCAAGAAAGCGAACTTGCAACAACTGTCTGCAAACAACTGTTTGCAAGGCTGCTGCGCTGACCTCTCGGCTACCAACGCTTAACATGTAATTGCTGTTTTAAAGTTGTAATACACACATTTTGTAAATAGTGAATTGAAATGTTTTAAATGTTAATATCTGAATTGAAGCTATCAATTAAATTATTTTAATGAAAAATCATTAATTTGCTTATCTATGATTTTTAATCATTTTTACATATCTATCATTACTTTTTCTGGTCCCTTGAAAAACAATGGATTGAGAGTTGATTGCTTTTTAATGTATTAAATAAAATAATTATTTACATCAAATACATATTATTAATGAGCTATTCACTATTTCAACTGAAAATTTTATCTTTCAATACTTTTTAAACCTAAAGTACTCTCACTCATAAAATATACCTAATGTATTAAAAACAGACTCACTCATAAAATAACTTAATCTATTAAAAATATGTTAGACAGAACTTTTAAATAACCTTGTCATCTCTATAATACAAATCATTTCCATTTTCCCCTTATCTTTTCAATATACCTTTTTTAGCTTCCTATTTCTTACTTCAGTTACTTCATCATCTTTATGATTCTGTTTTTCCATATTTTAAATTAAACTTTCCTTTCTTTCCTTAATTTCTATATTTCTACTATATTCCCCTAGTAAAAGTTTCCATCTAGCGTAATCTGTCTTAACATTTCTATACATATTTCTCTATCTAAAGACTTATAATTAGCCTATTTTCTTAATAATCTTAATTCCATTTTAGGGTTTCACTGCTCATTTATAATCTTTCCTATGCTACTGTCTATACAAGGGTCATTTTACTTTTTTCTAATATTCCTCATTTAAAATTCTATGTGTATTTATTTTCTAAAATAACAAATTTGAATATTTTTTGTAATATTACCTTTCAATTTATCAATGGATTACTGTATTTATTCTCTTGAAAGTTAATTTCAATTCTATCACTACTAAAGTGTAAATTGAATCAAAAATAGTTCTATGATGTGCAAACATATGCTAAACTTTTTCTGAATCAATGCATAATCCAATTGAAATCTATTTTATCTAAAGCTTCTATAAATAAATTTATTTTTATGATATAAATCATGCATTCATTATAACAATAATCATTAAAACAGACAAAACTCTCTATACGTATTGACACTCAGCGCAAGCCAGAATAATCAAAGGATGCCAGAAGGCTTGTACCTAAAATCCCCATCTAGTGCCTACTCATCCAATATCCCCAGACTAGTTTCTGGCTTGTGGCCTTCGTCAGTGAGGAGCCTTGGATCTGAGAAACTAGTCAGGGGATATTGGATGAGTAGGCACTAGATGGGGATTTTATGCACAAGCCTTCTGGCATCCATTGATTACTCTGGTTTGCACCGAGTGGCAATACGTATAGAGAGTTTTGCCTGTTTTAATAACAGTTATAAGTAAGCATAAGAAATGGTGATCATGTGATGTTTATTGACTTATAACAATAGTCCTCACTATTATTGGTGAATCGGTAAATGCTAAAAAACACACCCAGTAAAATTATGGATAATGCATTATTTTTTAGTATTTTGGTTAAAAAAAATTAATTTTACATCTGGAAAAGTAATGAAAGAATTTCGTAAGTCCAAAACCCTTTACTTTTATTTAATAAATATCCAATACAGACAAAAATCAATATAAATAGTAAGAATAGATCATATAATATAATAATCAGTATATCAAAGTTATATCAGAAGCAACAACAATATCAAAATTATCACTCCAAAATTAAACTCATATTTTACTCCTTTTTTTATTTGTTTAAAATAAATTTCCATTTTATTTTATTTGAAATATTAATATTTTTATTTTTTATCATAAAAATTTGTCATTAGTATTTAATTATTTAATAAATTTCCAGTAAATCAGTATTTCTAAATGTAATTATCAAATTATTAATCATGATAAAACCTGGTAAATTCGAAATCCCTAACAATATTTATTAGTTTTTCACTCTCTCGTTTCTTCTCAATCAAAAGTATTCTACAATTTTATTTTCTCTTTCTTGTTCAACTTATATGGACTCCATTCCTTGTTATCATTATACATTTTTTTTAAATACCAGCTATCATACTGCATAATTAACAAACTATTAGTGAAAATAAAAAGTGATTTATAAAAACTGGATTATTATTATAATAAATATACATGAAATTTGACAATAATATGATCAAAAATCGCAATTGAATATGCATTCAAAATTTTCTTAAACTGAGCTACAAACTCTTTATAAATGAGATTGAAATCGCAGATATCTTCTGATTAAGATACATTTCATCAAACGTTAGATTAAATTTAATACATCTATATCACTCTAAATGTATAACTCAGTATACATTTTTAACTATGTGCACACCCATTTTCTTAATATGTGCATAGTGTTTCACCTCTCCAAGTGTTATACTATCTCTCGCTTTGTTCACTACAGTAACACACTATTGTAATGCACATTGTAACTCACTGTAATGCACTACTATAACACACACTGTAACTCAAACTATAACACGTACACATATTGATTTCTTCAGTTTTTAGTGCACCATGAATAATCTGCGTAATTAATGTACATTTGCGTAATCCATATTCAAATGCACATTCTGCATATATTAATTGCCTAACATGTTAACAATGGGGGAATTTATTCAACTTCCTATCTGATGAGTTATTATATAATAACTTTATTTACAGTCTTGAAAGATATATATATATACACACACACACAATATGGATGTTAAAATATTTCTAATTTCCTAACAATATTATTACTCTTAAAAAACAGGCAAAACTCTCCATACAGTAATGCCACTCAGTGCAAGCCAGAGTAATCAATGGATGCCAGAAGGCTAAGAAAGCTGAATTATCAACAACCAAAAAAAAAAAAGCTAAAAAATAAAAATGTGTGACAAATTTAGCAAAAAAAATTTAATCTTAGTAAAACTAACAAAAGAATGTCATGTAATTTTTTGACTTCTGGTCTATAAATTACTAACATATCTATTGTTATTTAATTTTAAAAAAAATTATTGTATACAAGTATGATAGTAATGTTACAAAATAATAAAATTAACAAGATTCTTACTTAAACAATAAACTAACTTACTTGTATAACTGGATAAATATGGATGAAATCCAAACCTTGAATTTGATGGGGTTCAATATTGTGAGGGCATTGCATTTTAGGCAAAACGGCAACAATTTTTTCAGTCAACGCTCTTAAAAATAAATAAATTTTTTTTTTTTCTTTTTTATTTAAATAAAGAAAATACATTTGTCAAATAAAATTTAGTTTTTAATAATTATTTAATTTGCAATTCCCATTATTTTTAATCAAAATATGTTATTTTTTTAATAGTTATTTAACAATCAATATTTACCAATAAAACAAGTTAATAATTTCAAATGAATAGTATAACAAATAATTAAATTTTATTTTCACTTTAACAAAATACTTTAGTAGTAATTCATATATCAGTATTTTTTTAGAGATTTATTAAATATGAAACTGAATTATATTATTTTTATTAGATCATTATAAATGTTATTTATATAGAAGTATATATTTATTAATTTTATTTTTAAAATCTAAATTTGTCATATATACTTTAGAAAATATATAATTATATATTTAAAGTATACTAATATGAAAAATAATTATATGAGAAAGAGGTATTAATAATACTACACAAAATATAGCTATAATAATACTCGGTCATTAACGATTAATAATTTTGGCTAAACATAAAAAATTTATATATAAAAAATTAACGGATAATCATAAAATTAAATAGTTGTTTTATGTGAATAAATTTGGAGAGATGTATATTTCTTTATATATTATGTGAAAATAAAATAAGATGATAGTCAGTAATGTCAAAAACTCCCAAAAAATAATTTGGATGTTAATGTTTAGTCTTAAAACCCATACCTGAATTACTTCATCTGCCACCAGGTAGATCTTAGTCTGCATACACACAAACATAAAGAGGAGAGTAGTGTTAACTATCAATAATCTGGCGCTCCTGATTCCTTAACTTTCTTGGATTAATGATTTTGCTCGATTAAAACATTAAGTAGTAATAATTCAACAGCACATCTTAACCCTCATTATACACTTTCCTTCCTTGAATTTAAAATACGGTAGGTTGGAGACTATTAAAAACTTAAACATTTGAAGTAATTTATAGTGTGTTCTGCATATATATATATTAATATTTAAAAATTACTATATATATATATTATACCTGTTTATTTGATGATTAAACAAGGCAAAACTCCATACAGTAGTGCCACCCTGTGCCTACCAGAGTAATCAATGTGCTAGTATAAGAGATGATGATCATGTGATGTTTATTTGATGACTACAGCTTAGCAACTATCAATAATATTTAGCAATTACAAGACCTTTTTTTACATATGCTTTCTTGTAGTAAAATATCTACTAGATTATTAATACCATTTAAGTAATCAATAAAAAAATGCATTCAGAAAAATTAAGAGCTCATTCCTACGTTTCAACTTTATTCCAATTCTTATTTTAGGAAAAAATGAAAAACACAAATTCTAGTACTATTGTATAATTATCACTTAGACTTCACATTGATAAGCTAAGAAATACAAAACAAAATGGCAACATGCTCTTGTCATATTACTTTATTTACTGAATAGCATTAAGTTTTGTTCCTTTTATTTTAAAATATTTGTGCGTTAACTTATTCAAGATTAAATAAAAAATATTATTTGAGTAAATCTTAAATCATACCAAAATAAATCTTACAGTTGAGAAAATGTAACATGCTGCATTATCATTTGCTGATCATAAAGTTCAAATATATAAATAAAACAGATCATATGGTATAGTAGTAGCGCATCTATCTCCTATGTCCACGATCTGGGTTTATGTTAAAACATTTTTTACTGTTCCAATTAGGTGGTAGATTTTTTTTCTTCAAAGTAGCTGGACCATAACCAGTCCAGCTAATCAACTAAGTAGCCATTCTTAGTTGATAGAAAAAAAAACAATCAAAAACGGCAAACCATAAAAACTCTTATCACCTTTTAATTAATGGATAATGCCTTTATTTTTATTTTAGAAGAGGCTCTTAAAAAGATCTTAAGACATACAGTAAGCTATTTAAAGTTTTGTTTAGTTTTTACATTAATAAATTATGGCGTAGATTTATAGAAAAACTTTAAATGCTTTCCATTATGTTATTTTTTTATGATATGAAGCATAAAATAAATAGTTTAAATATAACTAATTTCATAATTTTTAAAATTTAAATAACAATAGCTTTCTATTACATGATTGTAATCCTTCTGAAAGACTAGCAGTCCTTCTGAGGAGAGTTACAACTGAGCAACAAAAAAAACATTATCCTTTGAGGTATACTCGGTATAAAATGGCTAATATGAACAGAACTGTTCTATAGGCTGTAAGTTGGGCCGCATAAACAGCATATTTCTGTGCTTTTGCTAGCAACAGCGCCGTCAAGCGGACGCATTACACCAAGTATACAACTACCGAAAAAATTAGCTTATTTACATTCAGTTTCTTTTCTTAGGCATATTTTTAAAAAAACCATTTGCAATGAGGTACTAGACTATAGATTAATACTTAATGCTGCAATTTAACGATCTCCATAATTTTCAATTTCTAAACTCTAAAAATCACATATAAGGAAGCTATAATGTAATTAAGTTAAATGGCATATGCAAAGATAAAAATGTTAAGACATCATAATAAATTTTTCTTCACAGCATTCTAAAAATTTATAAAATAAAAATATTTCTGCTAAATATTGTCTAGTCTAACAATTAACGTTTATATATATATTGAAATAAATTGACTTGATCAAACCTTGAGTATTTAGAACAGAAGCCAAAGACAATAAATATCATGTCTACACTCAGCTGCAGCCTTCTTACAACAGTAAAGTCATTGAAAATTGTTATATACTGAAATGTTTTTGCCCATTATTATGACAGAAAAAACAAATTTATCCCAAAAGTTTTTAGTACACTATAAAGCATTTTAAAGTTAGGGTGTATGTTTCAATATTATTAAATCACATTAAAAATGTGTTTGACATTTCTGAATTCAAAATAAAGGATTCTGCTTTCTTAATTGTAAGTCTAATATTTATTCCTAACTAATAGAGGACAGCAATGGTTGTTTCCAAAATACTAAATGATTTCATGTAAAATTATTTGACCTAAATCATTCCACAGTCCAAGATACATTATATTATTGATGGCTTTGCCAAATTTAGATAAAAAAAACTTTTTGATAATAATAATGGTATTATAAAGCAGAAATTTATTTAAAAAATAAAAATGGTAGCTGATAAAAATATTCTACCAGATGAAAACAGTCTTCGGGGGTTTCAAAAGAGCATTTTTAGTAAGATTATAACTAGTGAATATTGTATGTAACTGCTCTTACCTATCAAACAACTCCAAAACATGATTTAGAACAAAACAAATAAACTCTCTAAACAATCTGTAGTACTATATCTTTCTAACTTTTTTTTTTACATCAACATTGCAAACAGATATGGAAATACAAAGTATACACTTTATTTTTGTTTTATTGCACTAACTTTACAATAGCCTATAACAAATTAATTGCTTTGTACATTTCTATTTATTATAAAATCTATTTAAAGATATGCTTAAAGCCACATTTTTATAACAACTGTATGTGCATTTGTCTATATATAAATCCAGCTCTTTATAGAAATCTATTTCTTTCATATAAAAAGAATAAACTTTAAATTTCATAAAATTAGAACTTACATCTTTTGGCCAATAGTGGAATTTTCTTGAAAAAGTAAATCAACATCAATATCAAAATTGCAAGTTGTGATGCACCAAGTCATACCTCCAACTACCTAAAATGAGTAAATATTTGTTACATTAAGAGCATCTAATAATAAATAATCATAACATTAATTATGTGTAATTGCAATGGAAAGAACTGTAACTCCCACTGTAAATGTTAACAAACTACCAATAGAATAATCCCAATTTATCTTTAGCTCTGCTGTTATATAAGCTGTCTTTGATGTAGATTAAAACAAGAAAGTGACTTCTATTATTTGTTTTCGTTTGATATTTAGAAGGTATTAAAGTAAGGTTCAGCCTTGTTCCTCTGAATATTTCGGTAGTCATTTCAAAATATTCATTCTGTACATAAATTAAAACAATAGACAAAAATCGTAAGACAAAAATTATGCTTATATAACAACAGAATTAAAACATAGATCATTCTATCTTTATATAGTTTGTTAGCATTTACGTAACTCAATGGGTTGTACAGTTACTTCCGTTTTAACTACATATAGTTAAAGTTATGATATTTATTATTATATTTATTGATATTTAGAGGTTATTAAGACTACAATTCAGCCTTGATTGTCTGAATATTCTGATAGTGACTTCAGAATGTTTATTTTGTACATAAATTAAAATAATAGGTAGAAGTCACTCTCTTGTTAAAACTGCATCAAAAACTAAAGCTTATATAACAGCTAAAAGATAGATTAGTATCATTCTATGTTTTCATAGTTTGTTGACATTTACATAAATTAGTGGGAGGTACAGTTACTTCAATTTCAATTACCTAAGAGTAAGTGTATAAATTTTATCTTAACTTTTCTTGTAAATACACAAGCGTTATTATAACTTTCATGCACATAATCTAAATTATGTGCCCTTACTTCACTATCACAAGTGTGTACACAAATTATTTTAATCTTAAGTAAAGCATAAAAAAATAAAATCGTTACAGTAACACTGCTACTGTTTTGCAAAATTTGAAGCTATATTCCCCATTTTTACTTAATTTTATAAAAAAAAATATTATTTGCAAAAAGAAATATTTCACAATACATATAAATGTTACCAAAATCACACTTTTCTTTATTTTTGCTGTAATATCCTATAAATACAATTTATCCAAACCGCTTCAAACAATTTTTAGCAAAACTCTTTATTTGTACATATACATACATCTATGTTTCGACTGACCTGCAGTCTTCTTCAGAGCAAGATTATTTTTTTTTTAGAAGATCAAAATAAACTTGCTCTGAAGAAGACTGCAGGTCAGTTGAAACATAATTGTATATACATGTACAAATAAAGAGTTTTGCTAAAAAGTGTTTGAAGCGATTTGGATAAATTGTATGCATATAAATGAAAAAAAAAAACCTGAATTATGAGTTACTATATCTCAAAATAAAAAAAATAAGACTCAGCATAACTGAAACCTAAAGAACACAGGTATACCATTATTAATAAAGATGGATTCCGTTATTTTTATAGCTAAAACTTCATTATGGAGATAAAAATAACATGGAAAAAATAAAGATATATGCCTTCATTTAACCTACATTTCTAAATATATATTATTTCATTTCAAATGGTCAATTTTAGTCTTTATTAAATTATTTAAATAAAATTAAATTTTATTTAAAATTGATATAATTTATAATATTGTGATAATATTTATGGTGTAACATTAACTGCTTTCATTATGTTGACTGGTAATGTAATACAATGGAGATTTACAACTGAGTAAAGTGTTGAAATTTTACTAAAAAACAAGTTGCAAAATTTAGAAGACACCATCACAAAATGTCAAATAAAACAACTTTGGAAATAGCATGTGATATATGTGGATATATTTGTATAGTATGGACTGGCTTGCAAAATTATAGCAAAACAAAATTTTTCTAATATTTGTAAGACGGCTCTTTCTCTCAAACTTTTTTACTTCTTCTTCTGAAGTTAGAATGACTATTTTTATTTACAAACTAATAATAATGATGATATAAACGCAAACATGCCCGGTGTCAAATCAAAAAACATCAACTTAATTATAAAATAAAAATAATTTGTTTTTTTTTTAAATATCTATGAGAAGTCTTTTAAGGTCATTTTACAAAATGGATTGTAGTATTTGTAAATGTTATAAATGTAAATTTACAACTTATCAAAATCTTTAAAACTACACATTTTAAAGAAATAATAACAAGAAATGCAAAAAAAATTCACCAAAATCCAAGTTATTTATTATTAGTTCATTTTAATGCTCTATAAAATTATAGTTTTATAATTTATTAAAGTATTTTGTTTTACAACTTTTACCATGCTCTAAAAAGCCTTTAAATCCAAAAGACAATAAATTGTGACGAAAAAAACCCCTTTGTTATTTGCTTTTAGTATTCAGGAAATTTTAAGAGTATTCTAAATAATCAAATTCAATCGATATAAGAGAAAATAAATAAATTCTTGTTATTTATTTAAAATTTTATATACACCTTCGCATGCAAAATAGACAAAGTAGTATTATTTCAATATATATATATAA
Source organism: Epiperipatus broadwayi (assembly GCA_028023455.1). Taxonomy (NCBI): domain Eukaryota; kingdom Metazoa; phylum Onychophora; class Udeonychophora; order Euonychophora; family Peripatidae; genus Epiperipatus; species Epiperipatus broadwayi. Next base: position 5,472,343 of record JAQFVV010006221.1, on the reverse strand, counting down.
ACTTTTAAAAAAGTGATATTTGAATTCAAATCCTCGCCAAGTAAAACTTTGAAAAGATAGATTTTAATTAGATTTAAAATTTTTCTTTCACACAACCAAATAGGTATTTGGATATTCTTCGCTAGAGGATAAATCTAAGAATGGAAAAGCATTCTAACACATGTCAAGTCAGGAGAATAATGCATTCTTCACCACTCCATTTTGAGGAAATGTTTAGCAGTAAATTATTTAAAAGCAGTTTGTTTTATCAACACCTACATACAATTATATATAAAATCCATTATTTTAAATATGCAATTTTTTTTTTTAAATACACGCTAAAATAAATAATTTTCAATATTTACATATTAGACCTGCTACCCATGTTTTGATGGCTGAATGCTGTATGTTACTCTAGTATGTGTGGAGGGGAGAGTGTTTGCTAGTACAGAATGCCATATTAAAAAGTCACAACTATGGTATTCTGCCGTCGCAATAGGTCTAATATGTAAATACCTAATTTTCATTTTAATATTCGATACAAAAATAAAAATATTAAAATATAATAATAAATTAAACAATTTATAGTCATTTGGTAGATGGGCATTTATGTGTGATAATAGAATTGGAATGAAAAATCATTTAATTACATAAAGAAAGGGTGAATTAAAAGACAGATAAAATTTGCTATGTTGTCAATAGTGACTTTTTCTATGAACAGGTTTAAAAAGTTGGATGTGGTGATAAAGAAATTTCTGGATATTGATAATCAGGGTAATAAAAGAGGAACTAAATTAAACATCACATGATCACTATTTTTTATGCTAGCACATTACTGTTATTAAAACAGACAAAACTCTCCATACAGTAGTGCCACTCAGTGCCAACCAGAGTAATCAATGGATGCCAGAAGGCTTGTGCATAAAATCCCTATCTAGTGCCTACTCATCCAATATCCCCAGACTAGTTTCTAGCTTGTGGCCATCGTCAGTGAGGAGCTTTGGATCTGACAGCACTGCACCTAGATCTTAGGATCTAATGCAACCCTCCAGCAACCACCTTTTATCTCTACTTAACTACAAAACTATGAGAATAAAATTGAAAACACATTGTGTTTTCCAATCTAAGCTCAATAGCTTACATAGTTATATGGGTCTGAACCCAGTTCAGCACCCATACATTTTGGTGTCTTTGGCTCTATTGTATGAAGAGTTTTGCCTGTTTTAATAACAGTAATGTGCTAGCATAAGAAATAGTGATCATGTGATGTTTAGTGATTTAACACCAATCCTTCCTAATAGGATAGTGGTGGCTATGGTTGTTAAAGAGCCAAAGACACCAAAATGTATGGGCTATTGAGCTTAGATTGGAAAACACAATATGTTTTCAATTTTATTCTCATAGTTTGGTAGTTAAGTAGAGATAAAAGGTGGCTACTGGAGGGTTGCATTAGATCTTAAGATCTAGGTGCAGTGCTCTCAGATCCAAAGCTCCTCACTGATGAAGGCCACAAGCCAGAAACTAGTCTGGGGATATTGGATGAGTAGGCACTAGATAGGGATTTTATGCACAAGCCTTCTGGCGAGCCTTCTGGCATCAATTGATTACTCTGGTTGGCATTGAGTGGCACTGCTGTGTGGAGAGTTTGCCTGTTTTGGGAACTAAATTACTCAAATAAAAAAGATGAAATATTTAAAGAAAAAATATAATGAATAAAAATACATTAAGATTACACGAAAGCAAACAATACGAGTGATTATATGAAGGGGGGAAAAATACACTGTAGCTAAAAATATATTGTAAATGTAGAAGGCCTATATTTAGATAATAAATAAAAAAAATTGTTCAGCTTAAAAAATTAAGAATTATTATATATAACTTCTTACTTTATAAAACAGCATGTTTTTGAATACATCATAAGCTATATTTTATATCAATTGGAAAGAATTAATTTTTTTGTGTTAACTTTTAATTTTCAAATGACATATCAATATTTTTACTGTGCTAAAATAAAATCTAAGAATTATTAACATTGCATTAATGTTTTAATTTTGATTTTATTATAAATGTACTTTACTTAAATACCCTTTTAGGTATATATAGATTAGAGAATATTTATTTGTGAACACTAATTGAATAAACAATTTAGATTAGAATTTTAAGTGTAATGAAATAGTAATAATAAGTTTAATGTTCATGCATTGTTATTTTATTTTCTTAAAAGTTTAACTTTATTTATTTATTTATTTTTGTACCTCTCCTCCCTACCCACAAGCCACTTCCTGGTCTTTAGGAGAGGTTTTGCCAATCTCAACCCACAGTGTCAGCTTTGCTCAACTGCTAATGAAACCATTACCCATATTCTACATGACTGCCCATTCCTTAGCCCACTCAAAACTTTCATCCGCCAAAAAGTTTCAATAGACTATAGAAACACACTCTGCATTCAAAATGCCATCAAGATGGGCATATTTTCGACCGCCAGAACATCCATTTTCCTCACTTTTGCAGTCTGGCTCACAGGTGAAAGTACATCTTTGGACAGGCAAATAACAATGTCAGTGACACCTTCATAAAACTATTAAGAAGTACTCGTGATAGAGACCGGCTTCTTGCATCAGAATGGCTACACATTGATACCTGGGCTAGCGTAGATTTAGTCTAGTAAGAATATGCGACCCAAGATCTTCAGTTACCGGCATCAGGCTATTCGGCAGAAATGTAATTAGCAGAAGACTCAAGTCCAAAGATTGATTTATCGTTGTATTCTTTTTTGATTTAGTACATAAAATTATATTTTGAAAAAAAAAAATTTATTTTTAACTACATTGTGTTTAAAGAACAATAGTATTTTATAAATAAAAAGACAAGAAAGAATGTTTACCATATTTCAAGTACATTAAATTTTGTTTAGATGTAATATAATGTAATTTATTTTTAAAATCTTATTAAACTTTTAAAGTTTTTAAATAATTATTATTTAGAATTTCTTCATTTATTTTAAATAAATGTAGTCTAAAAATGTCTAAAAAATTAATTTTTCAATAGCTACAGACGTACACCAATGTTTTTTTAAAGTTTTGTTTTATAGTTGATATAGTTTTGTTTACTTTGTAATTTGGTTAAATAGGCAAAACTCTCGATACAGTAGTGCCTGTTTAATAACAGTTATGTGCTAGCATAAGAGATGGTGATCGTGTGATGTTTTGTAATTTGGTATCATTAATAAATACAAAAGTGTTAAAAGTATTCTAATTTCTTGGAAAACAGCCATTCGCTCATTTATTCATTATTTAATTATGAACTGATAAACAAAAGGATGTCGGAATAGAGGCAGCTTTCATGCAAAGGGTGGCCTCATGTCTTCAAATCATTCACCATTAACACTTAGACAACTATTATCTAAGAATCATCATGCTTCATATAAGTCAACAACTAAATTGGCCAACAAAAGCGAAATCAGATCTAAAACCAACTAACAAAAATTAGTAAGTGAAGTTAAACTAAAGGGAAATTCGTGTAACCTTCAATTGTTTTGAACTTTTAATTTAAAGTTTAATAATAAAGCCCTAGTTAATAACGATACTGACTGTTTAGACCAAGTATTTGCCATGCCTAAAATAACTGTTTTTTTAGCGATATTCTTTAAGATATTTAAAATGAACTTATTTCTAATGGAACTTCGAGCTATGCCAATCATCTATATTATCCATATGCCAATGAATCATCATCATCATCATTTCCAAGAAGAAAGATTTATTTATTTATTTATTTTAAAAGAGAACCTTTTTATTATTTATTTTATTTATATGCTTAATATTATTTATTTTATTTAAAAAAAAAAAAGCTAAAAGAATTTGTTTTAAACTTAAAGTTTCGAAACTAAATCAAATGTCCGTTGATCAAAAGGTATATTATCCATATTATTTTAATTACAAAATTAATATGCGCATACAGTATATTTCTAGGCTTAATATTTATATTCTTGTGTGTATATGATATTTTTTTGCATTCAAGTCTCACTTGAAAATCTGATTGCCTTTAATTTAAATGTATTTTGGCCACTTTTATTAAATTTTATTTGAAATTTTTAAATAATAATTATATTAATTTTTAAAAAAGCATATTTTTTAGTTTTAGTTTGTAAGACTTACTTTCCTTTATTAAATATATATTATTATATAAAAGAACTGGTCTTATAAATAAGTGGCTTTTTTAAGTGAATCTTAAAGAAAGGGAAATCCTGCAGTAGATAGACCAGAAGGTCCTTCTATATACTTATGGTTGAAGTAGATAGAAGTTGTAAAATATATTAGAATTTTAAGCCGCAAGTGGGTATGGCCTTGAACCAGAAATGAGCCACTATCCCAAATGCCAAAAGGTTTATTAGTTTATTTGTGAATTTATTTATTTAGGTATATGCAAACACTTTAAAGAGCAATAATTTGTTAGTTATCCCTACTCAAAATCCTTAAACACACTTAGAGATTTTTCATATTAGCAAAGATACATTATATATTCAGCCAAACTTAAGCAAATACAATGCTTATGTCAGACAATCCATGCTATGTTTATACATTGTATTTCACTTCACATATACATCTGCTTGTTCTTTTTTGCACTTTATTATTTTTCTTCTTGGGTTCTAGACGATGAAATATTAATCTGATTTTTAATCACCTTCACGACTAATACCATAAGTAAACAATTTTCAAGAGAGTTTACTATCATTTATCATATTATTTTTTATTAAACTTCATATTTTGTTCTGATTTTTGTTAATAAATTTTTTTTTTTTTCATTAAATCTGACTTCATATCTTTTTTATTTAATTAAGATTATAAAACTTATTTGATGTGAATTATAATAAATTGATTTACTTTTCCTCAAACACATATAAAAACTCAACAATACTGCTCTATATTGTGGAGGATGATGGAGGAGGAGGGGTGATATTAGTTGTTAAGAAGTATTTAATTTAGTCTAGGCACACAATTGGATTTCATTATCACTTATATAGAACACACACACATTTTGAGAAGATAATTTTATATAGTACATAGAAGATTTAATACATTATTATGGCATATATATTCAACCTATAACAAGATATATTTAGTATGTATTTTTTTTTATAATTTTAATTATTACTATTTTAGACTAAATTCATATTTGGATATGAGTATATTAAATATGTAATTAGGTTTAAATGCAGTTTGGATGTAATAAAATATATTCTTTGCCTATTCATCGCACCAATGTCTGAATCCATATTCCATACTCTTCCTTTGCCTATTCACCACACCAATGTCTAAATCAATACTCCATACCTCTGTTCACTGATATCATCATAGATAAAGCATATAGGGGAGCTGCATCTGACTTCTCTCATTATATATAGTTACTATTAATATATATATAGCTTAATGGGTGGGATAGCAATTTGTTGTTTAAGATTAGGACAGAATCTTTGGATCATGTGGAAATTAATATAGTTAAAAATATTTTGCTTTTCTAATATTAAAATGGAAATGGTGAAGTGCAAAAGTTTAGTAAATATGATTTTAAAAAGAGACGGAAAATATTAAAACATGGAGGCAATTGAAAAAAAATAATTATAAAAATTAATACACTGTACAAAAAAATAGACATCATATCATTCCAAAAAATAAATAAATGAATGAACATGACCCTTTTACCTCTTCAATTAAATCTCTTTTAAAGATAACTTTTATTAATAGTTATATTAGTAATAAATTTTAACAACTATTGGTTATAATAATATCCTCCCCATTCAGATCTTGAAGAGACCACACCAAGCAAATAATACATTTTATTTACTTATATTTAGAAGCAAAAAATTTAAATACTAACTTTTAATTACTATCAGTACTTTCTGTTTGAACATTAATAACAATTGCTGACATAACTATTTCTATAATGAATCTTCCAGGAATATTGACCTAGCAAGATTCACAAATTAAGCTCTTTTTAAAGCAGCTTTTCTATACTTTCCATGTTTTTGGAGAGGGCTTCCAAAATTTGCAATTATGAAATTGATTTACCCATGTTTACCAACATCCCACAATATTTTTTTCAGGATATGATACAACTAAAAAGAAAATTTGTGGTATTTCTATGAAGTGTTAGATTAATTGCTTCTTATATTTTTTAAGGGTAGCTATATCTCTTCTGACATCAAGTTATGTGAACTGCTCAAAACTGAAGAACCAAGTGTGTATCTTGTCTGCCGGTAATGCTATAAAACTTTAATAATAAACATCTTATAGAGACTCCGCTGAAAAATAAAATGGGTTTAACTTAGCCAGAAAATACTGATGGTGATTAAACTGCTGATGCAGACTGCACAATCCAAAACCTTTTATACAGCAATTTCTGACTTTATAAAATGATATGGCTATTTGACAATGAACCTATAGATCTCTTTATTATGTTCATGCATTGATTTAGTCAGACTTTTGTGTGTATAATCATATGACAATTATAAAATGAGAAAAAAAAAATTAAAGAATAATTGCTTTTTTTAAATACTATTTGTTATTCTAATTATTAGACCATCAAATCAAGATTACCTTCTGGCAATCATGTAAATAGCATTTTTCCAAAGTGATTTAGAATGCATTTAGTTTTTCAGCAGCTAAAAGGCTTTTCATTATTACTATAATGAGTAATTATTTGAGCATCCTTTTTCTTTTAGAATCAATCTTTATGAGCTCATACAATATTCTATTGAATAATCAAAATAAAACAATTTCAACTTCAATCAAAAATTTGCTTTAATCTGATTAAGTAATCACTGGATTCTTTTTCTTACTGCCCATAGGGTTTTCAAGTCTTTTCTAGTCACACAAACAGTTCCAAAATATCAAAATTATTATTATTCTTTTGTGATCCATATTCACAATCATGGACAGTCATAGAAAATACTTTTTCCTAATTTTTCAATACACTTTGGCCGCTGATTAGATTGTGATAAATCTCTTGACTAATGGATATGTAGCGAATGATGGATAATCCAAGGAAGCAAAAACTATCAAAGCATACTTCAGTGCAATCATTACTAATTTTGAATTCAGCTGGTGATATAATTATAACCGTTATTTCTAATTAGTTATGATTTATTTTCACTCTGTTTTTCAATTTTTTTGAGAATCTCGAAATTGAATATATGTTGAGATGTACAGAAATGTGACATCTCAGCATATCCAAAACTGTTGCATGTTTCTTTCATCAATCCTTAATCCACATTTGACTTTATCCAATTTGGCTTACTTTACTACACTTTCATCATACAAGTTAAATCGATAGTATCGTAATAAGCAACTCTAATTTCTTTCCCAATGTGAAAGCATGTTTTCCAGAGCTCGCTTTAAATAGTTTATAGTCCCATATAGGAATTTCTCATAAGAATGCACATTCTCCAAAATTATTCATAATGTAGAGCAATTATTGCTAAACAGTTAATAAAATACATACATACTTCTTTCCGATATTCTTTGATCTTTTTAATTATCCAATATGCAACAACAGTGAAATCTCCAATTCCTTGAAATTAGTCTGGCATCAGTGATTTTTCAAAAAAAAAAATCTATTTTTATCAAAGATATGGTAGAATATTTTATACACACTACCAAAATTATTTTCCTTTGTATAGGAATATAAATTGACTTCTTCAAACTTTTAAGCCATCTTCTAGTTTTCTAGATTAAGTACAATTTGATCAGTATTTTTATTGATTTTTCTTCAGTTTTCTGCTAAAGGTCTGATACAATGTCATCAATACCAGAAACTTTACTTTTTTCGGCAATGATCTAAAGAATAATCTAATCTTATATCCACCACTGAAAGGTCTTTGATTATAGAGTATCTCATTAAAAATATATTGGTAGGTATCTTTGTGATATATCTCAAATTATATATTCTTTCCATCTCTATTTAATATTTATTATTTCAGTTTTAATCTATCTATTGCTATTTTAGTAAATCTAATAAACTTTTAACTATCTCAATTTTAATCTGCTAGATTTCTGAGATGATCTTAAGTATTAAGACTTTGCTACTTCAGTTGTACGGTCACTTTTAATACAATCTTCTGGATCTTTAACTTTATTTTGATATATATTAATTTAAGATTAATAAATATCTGACTGATACTAATATGAGCATATAAATATTTCAAAATGTGTAAATTCTATATGCCTTCAGATGAAGTAAACAAGCTATGTCTAAAATCAAATTGGGAATTATGCATACTTAGAATATGACTTCATAATATGGCTTCTTCCAATAGTAAGGTTAGGTGGGCTGTCATCTTCCTAATATGGTAACTTCTTCCTTACTTTTTGCACTACAACAGAGTAATTATTAAAAATATTCTAGCAGTGATCTTTTTCTAACGAGATTTATTCACTGACTATCTCAATCTATTAATAACAGAACTTTTGCCCACTACTATGATTTCTTTAAGAGTTTTCCTCATCACACATGGCTAATTAAGTCTCAAAGCTATGTATAATTTAAAGAACCTTAGCAGTAATTAAGCTGATTGTGGCTTTATTTTCTCAGATATTGTAGTGTAGCAATTTCATTCCAATGAAGGATCAACTATTCACTCAGTTATTATGATATTAAAATTCTCTAAAGAATGATATTGGTATGATTTTATTGCTATTCAAATTAAACATCCTTATATTGAGAACATATTTACATAATTCTAGCTCCTTTTTATATAAATTAATAACTTCATCTAAGGAGAAGGAAAATATGGTACTCAAAAAGATTTTGCATAAAAATAAATTATACAAAAATTTGAAATATCTTACATCCATGAAAAGTTCAATCCACAAAAAAAAAAATCAATATTTATGATATACCAAAATTTCATTTCTTTTAACTTGATAATTTTTAAACATAAAATCCTGCATGCATAAATAAACCACAAAAAAAATAAATATAAATAAAAATTTTATAATCAGATGATCTTTGCAGTTTTAAATATCCAGAAATTATTGAACAAAAAGACTTCTCATGAACAAATTTTGAGATTAGTTTCTTTGTTTATCATAAAATATTCTTTAATACTAATATAATTTAAATATTACTTTTACAAATTTTGTTAAATGAAATATAATTGAAAGAGATATTTTGCATGAAATTGAATAAAGTAATGAATGAGCTTTTAGTATAGCAGTAAATAGTTATTGTTTTAATAAGCTTTTATGAGTTGAATGAGATTTTTAAAATGTTTTAAAGACTTGTAACTAAGATTTTATTCATTTTAGTAATGGATGTGTTTGTGAGTAGCTAACATGAGAAAATTAGTAGTTTTTTTTATTAGAACATAACCGCCATGTTAGTGATTTCTTTAATAAGGAAATAAAAAAAAAAGAGAATTCCCAAAAGTTGTTTAATAATCTTTAGAAAAAGAACTTCTCTAAGGATCAGAAAGTTAAGTTATGGTACTGTTTTCTTCAATCAAAATAAATAAAAATTTTAAATAAAAAAGATATGCCTATTTAAAAATCCATAAATGTAAATGAAAGTAAATCTGTAGAGAGATAAGATTTGTGACAATTTCTCTTGAAACTAAATTAGAAAATCTAATAGCTGTTTTTCTGTTTACCAAAGAGTTTATTACTTCGATTAGATACTTATTGGTTCCCAAATAATAACTCTTTTTCACAAACTATTAAAATTGTATTTTCATTTTTGATAAGTATAACTGACAGATTTAAAAACAAAGAGAGATTATAATCAATTGTTCATTCTAACAAATGTTCTTACTGTTGTTTCTTTTCCAAACATATAAATTTTTAGTAAAATGAAGATTGTTTATACCATTTTTACAAGAATAAACATTTGATGAATAATTTTTATGAAATACTTATGACTCGAAAACTGTCTTAAAAAAAGTTTTTCCTTTTCTGTTTGACCCATGATTTTGTACTAAGACTTTTAAACTATATGAAATATTGTGAAGCAATTACTATTATCTCGTCTGTCTTTAAAAAGACTTAAAGTACTTTAATTGCAAAGGAATGAAAATAATAAAATTTCAATAGTTATTTCCCAGAAATCTATACTGCCTCTATAAAAAAAAAAATCTAATATCAGATTTTCAGAAAAATATTGCAGCACAATCTTTAAATAAATAAAGGGGAGGAGGGGGTATCTTTAGTAGTGAAGCATTTTAAATAAAAGTTAAAACTTAACACCGTAACAATACACAAAGCTTTTCTTATTCTAACAAAAATCCTTATTTAAAATCAATTTTAAAGATATTCTGCGACAAAATCTGGGATTTTCAACAGAAATGCTAATATCCGTATTCTTTTGTTATAAACAAATTAAACCAAAAAAAAAAAAAGGAACAAAAACCACAAAAAAAAAAAAAATACGTATTAATTATGACACTGAAAATGTCGAAGTATTACAAAGATCACATTTCTACACGTATACTCGCAGGGTTTATTTCCTTTCAATTTGACATCATCGTGACATTACACATTTATTGTGAGTGTGAAAAGGCCTATCCCCCCTACGTTGCAGGTTTAATACCAAAATACCATAAAAATTATCTTAAATACAAATTAAATTAGACAAAATGAAAGAGAAAAAAAATAATTATTAAAATCAGCATGATTTATTGGAGAAATGTTATGAAGATAAAATGCATAAAAGAAAATGAAAATTAACATTATATTGAAAGAATAATCAGATATTAAGTAATAACAGATTTTTGATCTTACCTTATCAAAAGGTGAAAGTCCTTTAATTCTGGCTCTGAAATATCCAGCTGCCACAAGAAGCTCAATAGATTCCTGGAGTTTAACATTCTGTTCAATGTCTTCTCTTGCTTCAGGCTAAAAGTTAAAGAGTATACCACATATTATGTATGTGTATACATACGTGTATATAAAATATTTAGAAAAAACAATATCTATCTATACATATATAAAATAAATTAAATTCTCAACCATAGCTTTGTTTTTTACTTATATTCCACTTTTACAAATTGATTTTAAAAAAAAGTGACTTTAAATTTTGGAAAACAATTGGATATATGGTATTTAGGCTTCTATGTTACTGAGATTACTAAAAAAAAGGGATTATCTAATCCATAACTGTTTGCAATGGTTCAAGCTTGAAAATTTCTTATGTTTTAGATTCTATAAATTTTATTTTTAAGCCTACATTTAATAAGATGTTATAGTTTCAAATTAAATAAATCTACCTGTAAAGAAGCAAATATTTATACAATGTAATATTTTCTCAGTACAAAAGCAAATTTATTAAGTATAAAACAGTATTAAAATAATTGCATAGATTACTGCTGTTATCTTATGATTACGCTCTGATATATGTTTGTGAAAAAACCTTGCTTCTTTTATCTAAAATTCTTAAAACAATATTCCACTAATTACATAGATTACCACTGTTATCTTATGATTAATGTCTTGATATGATAAAATCATGCTTTTATCTAGGATTCTTGAAACAATATACACAAACTACATAGATTATTGCTATTATCTTATGATTAATATCTTGATATAAGTTTGTGATAAAACTATGTTTCTTTTATCTAAGATTCTTAAAACAATATTCCACTAATTACATAGGATTCTTATTTTTCTTACTGAAAAAAAAACTTATCTTTAAGTTAAACTTAATTATTAGAATAGATCCACTTCTGCTTTATTTATTAATAAAATATGATGAACTAAACGAATATAACTATTTAGGCATGAATGTCTCTGCAGTCAACAGAATTAAAATCATTGCTATTTCAGGCAATGAACAATACATGTATTCATGATGTCAATTTTATCTTTAATATTATTAACTAATCTATTGAACAAATGAAAGTAAAATTCTTTAATCCTTATCAACAATTGTTTATGATTTATAAAAGCAGCATTTCTCTTGTTAAATAAAAATAACATAATACATAGCTGTGCTATTATGATTAGACGATTCAGAAAAAAATTTTAACGCTCATGTTTCAATAAATTATTTGTATATTATTTAATGTTCACCTCTTTATTTGATTTAAATTTACACAATAGGTATTTTTTTATTTATAAAAAAAAAGATAAGGTACTTTAGTATTAACTATGCTATGATGTACTACACCAAAAGCATACTATTCTAATCTTACGATCTTTAAGATAACGTCTCCAAGTGATTTGCAAACAAACTTAATCGATAAAGTTTGCCCACAGATCACGTGAAGTCACTTTGAAGATTGCAAGATTAGAATAGTATGCCTTCGGGGTAGTACATCATAGCATAGTTAATACCAAAGAAGGAGACGTAGAACGTCGCCATGTTGGCCGTTCCGTGCCCTGAAACAAAAAAATGAAATAATAACTAATAATTTACTACGATAAAAAATTATCAAAATTAATATTATAAATAATCGTTCGAATTTTTAATGATATTTAAGTAATCATTTGGCCCTTAAACAAAGAAATGAAATAATCATTACAATTTTTAACAATATTTAAGTAATCATTTGGCCCTGAAACAAAGAAATGAAATAATCATTATAATTTTTAACGACATTTAACTAATCACTTGGCCCTGAAACAAAGAAATGAAATAAGAACTAACAATTTACTCCACTAAGAAATGAAATAATAAGTATAGATAATGTCCAAAATTTATCACCAATGATATCAGCTATTTTTTTGGAGCGAATTTAATAACTGATACTATTTAAACAAGAGCAAGCAATCATGAACATCATGTAGAGCCATAATGGTAGGATATTTTTCCAAAAAGTCTATTCACTTGTCATACCTTGGCAAATAATTATACATTACAATTACCTTTAAAACGTGCAAATTATATGGAGATGTTACGACTTAAATGATCTTAGCAACTTGAAATCTTATACTTTAATAATAGTGAAATAATAACAATTATTCAAAAGATGGAAATTGATGTTTTTCTTCTACCTCCTGGAGTGGACAATTTGTTCCTTTTTGTATTTGATCAGGTTAAATAGAATATACTTGTATTTTATTTTCATACAGAGTTTGATTTATTGCAAGTTAGCTTCCTTGATTTATGCGATTCAGATGATAATTCTAGACTTGTATAAAAAAGAAAAAATTAAATATTACCAAAATTACACTTCCCAGCAAATGCAACAAGGCCACGCCAGATATGACTAAAGCACACTAATAATCGCCCCTTAAACAGGAAGATCATAAGAAATATATCTAATGGCAGTTCTAGAATATCATTAATAAATTCTCCAGGATAAAGCTTCAGCACTAAAGTTGAAGATAAAGCAGATTAAGTGTTTAAACAATGCTAATGTCATAATCCTATCTCTCAAGGGTATATTTTGATAGGAACAGTAAGGTATGAATAATCATATCTTGGATTATTACTTTTAATCCTTTGCATAAAAAACTAGTCTCAAAATATGGAAGAAGATGTAGTTCAACATATATCATCTAATATAAAATGAATGCTAGATTCAAAAGAACATTTATTGGGTTTGTTGTAAAATAGAACTTCAGCACTATATTTAGAGAATGATTATAAATTCTGAAATTTTGATCTTAATATCATTTTTAAAATTGTGGCCCATTAAAATAATTGCATTCCTGATATTGCTTTATGATAACCTAAGTTCAAGACCCCAACACATTTTCACATCACTGTAAAGCAAGCTTTCAGAAGAAAAAAGTCTCTAATTTTAGAGTAGTAAATCGAATGCTTAAATTTTTAGTATATTATTCTTAAATAATCAAATATATACAATGGTGTAGAATCTCATTTAAATATCTTCCAGACAATGAGGCAATCAATACTAAATATGTAATATATATATTATTAAAAGATCTTTCAGGGTGGCATTTAACTATATTAATTTTTGGATAAATATAGTACTTTGATAATTTATGAAATCATATTTTTTAATATTAATATCTATTTTGCTTTGTTTGTTTTATTTTATTTTTTTTGATTTGTACATTTTACGGTGTCTCAAAGACTTGTTACTAAACGAACTTTTGAAAACTCAGAATAAAAATCTTCTACTGCTGATTGACAAGCAATGGGCATAATTTAACATCACCAATTTGAAAAACAAAAACCAGCAGTCTGGAGCTGAGATTTAAAGAATTACTATTTGCTAATTATTAAAGCTTACAATAGGTGGCATTAGAGTAGAATACTGTTCTTATTTATATAATTCATAATAAGCTAAAAACATCGTGATTTTATATCAGTAGGTAATTTCCACCAATATTAGTTCCTCCACAGCTTAAATATTTATCTGTCATGTCTTCTAAAATATTAAAAAGCATAAATAACATTTACTTCTTTAGTCTCATTATTTTTCAGACTGATTATTACTCTTTGTCAAATATAGAGATGATATGTCATAGATGAGAATGAATAGAAACTACAGAACTTGAATAAAATAAAGAAAGGATACATGGAATATGGATTGAAGATTAATGGTAAAAAGATCAAATGTTTATGAATAGGAAGGAATATATAAAGAATATAAGTTCATATTAATGATATAATAATTCAATAGATGAATGAATTTAGATACTTGGATAGTTGGCTGATTGAGGATGGAGAAAGTAAAGATGAAGTTAAAAGAAAGAATAGCACTGGTAAAGAAAGCCTATTTTGTGAATTTTTGAAGAAGAAATTAAGGGAAAAAATTAATTGTGCCATGTGTGGAGTGTAAGATAATGATTAAAAAGAATTAGAAACAGATTAGAAATCTTTGAAATGTGGTGTGGAGATGAGATAAAGTTAGTTGGATAAGTAAAATAACAAATGAGTAAGTTTTAGAAATAATAAAATTACAAAAAAAAAAATTGATTGAGGGAATTAGAGATAGAAAGTGATTGGAGTGAGCATATATTAAGAAGGAAAAATAATTGTTTTAGAGAAAATGATCAATGGAAACAAGAAACATGAAGAATATTGATCTTGTTGGATGATATAAGAGATGGGAAGAGATATAAAGAATTGAGGATATAGACAATGAATAGAGCAGAATGAAGAAATGAATGAGTTGAATGTGTGATTGTTCTCTGAATCTTAAGACAGAGTATGATTTAATGCAATTTCTATTTTACTAATATATGTAATATCTGAACATACTGATAGAAAGACCCAATTTATCATTTTCTATAATGCATGAAGATAAATACCATAAAGATCTATATTGCTAATATTACATTTTATCAATTTAACAAGAAGCTAGAGGTCTTGCATTGGTGGTCGAGAGGTCAGCGTGAATGCCTTAAAATCAATTGCCCGGGTTGCGGGTTCGCGTCCCGGCCTATGCTATGACACTTGAAAAAAAAAAAAACAAGAAGCTAGAGAAGTGAGAACATAGGAGAATATTTCTCACTTCATGAAAAACACTTGTATAATTATAAATTTATTCTTGTAATTAATTGCAATTATAGTTATATTAAAATCTGAATAACATAAACCAAATATCTAAAAAGCTAAATAAGAATAAATTGTTCCAGTATTCACTGATGGGGAAAAGCATCATTAAATATTCAATAAGGACATTTGTTGTATGATAGTCAAATAATATTCTTCCCCCATATGCTTCTACAGTTGTGTTAAATTTAGAATTGCACAAAACAAATATACTACTTAAGTAGTGGGAAAGAAAAAATTTAAAAATAAATAAGGATATTTATTGCATGATAGTCAAATAACATTAAATGCTCTGTTTAACCTCCTTCCTGATTCCCATGAACTTTTGTAAGTACACTGCTGTGGTTCTATCTGCTACCATTTGTCTTCATTTAAAATTAATTACCAGTTATGTATTTTTTACATACAAACTTCAATAGACAGAACCTAAAATCAGGCATAAATAATGCATCTACATGATGACTTCAAGCACGAACAAGTTAATAAGCAGGATAGGGGGGAAAAAGCAATTACCTTTTAAGACAAATAAAGCTAAAAAGTTTTTTTTTTTTAATTTTAGAAATGATAAAATAATCATTTTAATAAATAAATAAAAATTGTAAATGTTTTGTTTAAATATTCATATTTTTCTGCTGTAAATTGGGATAAAGAGTTTAAAATTATAGTACTAATTTATTATATGATAAAACATTTTTAATCCAAAATTCCTGGTTTTACAGCTTTTTTTTAATATTTCAAAAATAAATCTCTTATTATAGCCCATGCTCTACTAAAATAGAAAGACAGTTCACTTTTTCTTTAATTTTTTTTTTTTGTGTGGTATAAAAACTAATTTGTTACAGAAGATTAAAAGATCATCTTTAAAATTTTATTTGTATAATGAAAATTTTTGAATAGTAGATATTCACTTTAATGACATTCTACCCAAATATACAAATATATATATATTATAATTTCCGATTTTTTCTTCACTATTGATAATAATGTAATATTAAATACGCTTAACGTATATAGTGAAATTAAATTCAACGATTATATTAATATTTCATAAGGCTAAGCGCTATCAGATCAAGAGATTTAAAAGCAATAAACAGGAGAGACACATGCTTTTCCATTTCAAAGAGATGGACAATATAAATAAGCTTGCATAGATTTGCATAAATTACTACGTTAAAAGGCTATGAATATGAGTGAAAGCTCTGAAAGCGCTTAGCCTTATGAAATATTAATATAATCGTTGAATTTAATTTCACTATATACGTTAAGCGTATTTAATATTAAATATATATATATGAAAAATATTTCCACTGCTTACCACTATCTGAAATAAATATCAAATCGCCTCAAATATCAAGAAATTTCCAGCTATGCCCTCTATAAATAAATGATGCGAACTCTAAACATTTATTCACACAGAGTATAACTGAAAATTTCTTAATGTTTGAGATGATTTGATATTAAATGTATATATAATAAATGTAATAAGTGCACTTATATGCAACTAGAGAAGCTTGTATTTCTATAAATTAAATACAGCTTAGAGCTTTCAAGAACTTATGGTGTTCTCATAAGAGAATGCCATTAAGTTCTTGAAATTACTAAACCATATGTAATTTATGGAAATAACAAGCTTCTCTATATTTGTACATAAGCACACTTATTACATATTATTACATTCCATATAGAAGTTTAAACAGTTAACTTCATTAAATGTATATATACTGTATATATTATTTTCTCAAGATATGCAAAATTAAAAAATAGAATAAAAAGTACATTTTTTAAAACAAATATATTTAATAAGCATAGAAATACTGAATAAGTATATACAAAAAATATATATACATAGAAATTTAGCAACTTCCAATATGAAGTATATAAATGTTTAAATGACTTGATATAAAAATAACTTCATATATAGAAAAGCTAATCCATTTCTTAATATAAATAGTGAAACAAATTTAATTTTTGCTTTTATACAATGAGCAATCTTTTTACACAATTAGTTAGTTAAAAGGATTATAAATAAAAACTAAAAATTCATGAGAACATTTACTGCATAGAACGATAATTAAATTATAATTGTTGTTATCATAAATTTAAAATTTTAATTTTAGTGCCATAAAAAATCAAACAGAATATTCTCTTATTGTTTTCTGATTTTCTAAAGATTTAAAATAATATTTCTAATGTTAAAAATATTTCAATCTTAAAATTTATAAAATTTTAATTTTTTTTTTTTTTAATTTTTAGAAATATTATTATATATCTTTTGTACATTTAAATTAGAATCTTGCTTATAATTTAATTTTTAAACATATACAATATGTGTTTAATATTACCATATAATACTAAATTGTCCAAGCACTTACACAATGCTTTATTTATCACCCTTTTTTACAGTTTATAGTTTCGATTGCCCCAGCAATCTTCTTCAGAACTACAACATAACACAAACATATGAATATAAATATAAATGAACATATAATTTAATATCAATTTAGTATTATATGGTATACATTTGGCAATGCAATAAGAAAGAGTAGTTATTATACTTCTTGAAGAAGATAAAGGAATACTGGAAATAGAGATTGTGTATATTACTCTAGAGAAAAATCATATAATGCAGTCAAATCATTGGGAAGAATATGAAATCAAAATTATAAAAAATACAAAATTGAAAATACATTTAAGCTTAAAAATTCAAGATTAAAAAGCAAAAAAAAAAAAAAAATCTATTAGAACCCTTTAGCTGTTTCAAGTTTTAATTTCTTCAGATCATATTTCCTTAAATAATATTTATTCACCTCCCAAAAACAAATATTCTGTAAAAGAGGACTTTCAGTTAACAATCACTTTGGAAACATAATTTTTTTTACGTAGGAACTCAGAAATGGCAGTTGAAGTTTGATCACATATCAGACCATGGATTAATAATCAATTCAGACTACATTGTATAGCTTATTAATATATAATATTTTCCAATCTTTTTTAAAATTATTTTATTACTGAACCAAAATAATATACAATCAAATACAATATTTTACTTCTTCCAAAATCCTATATTTTTATTATTTATTTATAAGCATTATCAAGGTTAATAAATATATCCAAAAATATTTGTTTGGAAAAAAAAAAAATGTATCAATGTAAAAATATTTAAATTTAACTTATTTTAATGGAGAAAAATTTTATGTTGAAAAATTATCTATTTTACCTATCTTCTAAATAATCATTTAACAAACATTGCTTTTTATAAGCTCTTTTAGACCTAATCATATTTTTTAATTTATTTTTTTTATAAATTTTTACAACATAAAAGATTTTCCTAAAATTACTTCATTATTTTGTATAATATCAATAATTATGCTCTTATAACGCTCGTTAAAGAAGTTATATGTTATTAAATTTATTTAAAGCTTAGCGCTTTCAAAGCTCTATGGCTTCATAATCATAGCTGTGCAAAATAAAAATAAGATTAGGTATATATAGTAATTTGATAAGTATTTTTGGTTTTGAAAAAAAAAATTTTTTATATATAAAATCAATCCCCCCCCCCCCCATTTTTCAAATAAATATTCTTTTAAATATTTATTAAACTTGATAATAATTAAACCATCAAAATTTTGGGAGAAATAAAAATAGATAACATACTTTTTTGATATGTATTATTTTACTTTATTTTGATTTAATAATAAAACAAGTTTTAAAAATGTAGGAAGTTATTATATAATAAGAATTGAATAACATTTTGAAACGGAAAAATTTGAAAATTAAATAAATTTATGAAAGATAAATAAAAGCTGCTAATACTTCATGAATAAATAAATATTTTTTCTAAGAACCATTTTACAATTTAATAGAGATAGAACACTGCTAATCTGGCTACTATAATTCAGCAACTTTTTCCAACCAAAAAGAATTACAGATGAGAGAGAAGGAGGATTTAAATTTGTATAACCATTAGATATTATTATTTTGGGATAAAGTAGGATTTACTTTAGTAGCAATTTCTTTTAATTATAAATTATCATGCATTAAAAAAATAATAAAATTTTTTGCTAGTCTAATTTTTTCATTAAAAAAAGATTTTTATTTTTTTTTTCAGAGATGGTGAAAGAGGCATACTTATCTCTAGTGCAGCTGATTAAAGAGAAAAATTAGAAGATGAGATTACAGTTAAATATGAAAAAAGGATCCGAAGTAGACTTGAACTGATAATCAAGGCATAAAAATGAAAGTCATATTGGGCTTTCCTGGATTAAATGTCTCCAGAAGATATCCAATATTCAAAAAAATTCATCACAGAATATTACTAGATAAAATGCAATGAAAATTCTAAAAGATTTTTAAATATATGTTAATATTTTAAAAATAAAGATCACATGGAAGAACAAGAAAAGTACTGATGCTTTTGAATTGTGGTAGTAATGAAAACTTAGGAGAATACCATGGGCAGAGAGAAAAATAAACAAATATTTGATAAAATTAGCCTTAAACTTCAATGACAAAACTGAAATTATCCTATTAGATTCATACCACATCTAATTTATTAGAAAAGTGGGATAATATTTGGAGAGTTGGTGGCAGGAGAAGAAGCAATGCCCAACTATCTGATGAAAATATTTGATCATCACCATAATAAATGTGCCTCTTAACAGCCTGGAAAAGCAAGAAAATGTCATGCTGTAAAGATGCTATTCATAAGATTGCTCGAAGTCAGTACTGATTCAATTGTATTTAATAGTAATAATAATAAATCAAATGACAAGAATTTTGCTTCAAAATTTCAATAAGATAAAAAATGAGGACAGAAAAAAAATCAGCAAATTTTTATTTTATTTAGATACTTGAATGATATACTATCACCTCACTATTTGGAGCTACATAATATTTACCAATGATCAAAAAAAATAACTTGTAAAAAATAGAATCTGCTGTTAGTATATATTAAATCAAAAAAATATTTTAATAAAAAACAAAATATAAAAGCACAGTGCAAATACATAATAAAATAAAATTTCAGAAATAGAAATTCACAGTAGTTAACTCTATCAAATAAAAGCAACCATAATAAGCCAAAAAGCAATATATTTAATGAATAATACAAAATGACCCAAGTCATAAAATGCATAGAGGTCGAAATATACATTTCTTAAATTGCTGTCAAACATTTCGTGTGATGAGAGGAAAGCTATTAAATCTCTCAAACAGGATACATCTATAATCATTCTTCCTGCTGACAAAGGTAACACTACAGTTGTAATGGATAAAACGGATTATGATAACAAAATACAAGGCCTTCTCACAGCAGGCCAATACAATAAAGTAGCAAAGAGGTAAAACTACAAGCGTTACTCCGGAAGCATCGCAGGTATTTCAGTGATTCAGAAAAAAAAAAATTTAACTTCATATTTCAGCAAGATTCCTCATCTGTATGGACTGCCTAAAATCCATAAAGACAATGTTCCATTAAGACCTATTGTTAGTTCTAGAAATTCACCATGTCAAAATTTGTCAAGATTTCTTCTCGAAGTTCTTAGTCCATTGGCGTATAGGACACGGTCTTTCGTCAGGGATTCTAAGCACTTTGTAGAATTAGTCAGGAACATGAAAATTGAAAGAGCTGACATATTGGTAAGCTTTGATGTGGAAAGTCTGTTTACAAATGTACCATGTGATGAGGCATTGTTTATTGTAAGAAAAAGGTTATGTGACGATAATAGTCTACAAACTAGAACAGCTCTACCTATTGATAGTATAATGGAATTATTAACATTCTGTGTAACAACAATATACTTTCAATATAACTCAGAATTCTTCCAACAAAATCAAGGAATGGCCATGGGATCATCTCTGTCACCCTTGCTCAGCAACATTTACATGGAAGGAACTTAAGACCACAGCCATAAATACTACTTCATGACCACCTAAAGTGTGGCTTCGATATGTTGATGATACATTTGTGGTATGGCCACATGGTGAGGTAAAATTACAGGCATTCTGGATGCACATTAACAACATATCTCCTACAATTAAATTCACGATGGAATCAGAACAAGAACAAAAATTGGCATTCTTGGATGTTCTTGTGACAAGACTCCCTCAGGGCAAAGTAAAAACAACAGTATATAGGAAACCAATACACACTGGCAAATACTTGGCATATACATCGAATCATACAAGAAGCACTAAACAAGGAATTGTAATATCACTATGGAACAGAGCAAAGGAGGTTTGTTCAGAAGCCAGTGATTTGGAAAAAGAAAAGATTCACATAGAACAAATGCTTATGAAGAATGGTTATCCATCAGCAGTCATCAGAAAAACCTTCAATAGACAACACAAAGAGACACCAAAAGAGAAAACAGTTATTGGTACAGTAGTGTATCCATACATACCAGGAATGGCGGACAAGTTAAAGAAAATCTGCAGTCAATATAACATTAGAACTGCTTTCCAAAGTCATACCACACTTCGAGGAATGCTTACTGCTACTAAGCCTAGACTGGAAATGCTAAAGAACAAAAACTGCATCTATGAGATACCATGTGAATGTGGAAGGAAATACATTGGTGAGACCTGTCACCCTGTTTAACAGCGATTGAAGGAGCACAAACTAATGGTTAAACAAGAAAAAAACAGATGTGTCTACCATAGCAGCTCATGTATGTACTAATGACCATATGCTTAAGTGGGAAAGTACAAAGATATTGGATAAAGAGGAAAAAATGCATAGAAGAAAATTCAAGGAAGCTGCTCATATGACAATGGTAAATAATTCTATAAGTCAACCCCGTGTGGCAATACACAATGTATGGAAGCTTCTAATTAATCTTGCTCTTAGAAAATAAAAATAATAATAATAATGGGAAAAGAAAAAAAAAATTTGGAGGACTCAGGAGGATTTGAATCAACCCTCATATATAAATATATCAAATTTCTACTATATGTTGCCTTTGACAGAATAGCTCAGTTGGTAGAGCGTTTGCCTTAAATTCAATATTCAAGAATCTAAAGGTGCGAGTTCAACTTCTAAGCGAATATTGTCACTGTGCATAGAGGCCAGCAACACCTGAAGAAGAGTGGAGAATACTACTACTCGAAACGTGTAATTACTAACCTGTATTGTCTATTTGTGTGGTATTACTAACAAGTTGATGTATTTGGAAAGTTTAAATAAAGTTTAAAATTTTCGATACATTCAACATTCACTCATAAATGATGGAAATAGTCCAACATATCACATCTTACAGTTTATATCGCACTCGATTCCAACTGCTAAAGTAGAAAAGTCACCTAGTTTGCATCAGGTAAATGACAAAAAATAGCTTAAATAAGTTTTGGACGAAAACAAAAATCTGTTGAAACAAGTTGAAACAAATGAAGGCAAATTTTTACAAAAACACATTAATTAATTGCGAAAAGATGAGTGTGGAGATTTAATACCAGCTTTATTTAATGAAACTGATTATGACCTGGAATATCAATCTGAGAAACCTAAACAAGAATTCAAGCTGATCCAACCTAACAAGGAAAAAGAAGAATGTATAGTAAAAGAGACTACGCAAAAGCTGACATAGATGTTAATCCACCTCCTGATCGGGTTAAGAGAAAAATTAAAAAAACCAAGTTGTCTTCGTGATTTTATTCTGACTTTGGAGAAAATGTAAATCTCTGAAATTGGGAGAAATATGCTATGTTAGGATTAATGAATTGGGGGATATTTAAATTGACATGTGTTTCCAGTTGGTAATAGATGATTCCATTTTGAAAGTTGAGTTGAAAATGATTATGAATATAATGAGTTTTTATTTATATTATATTATAAATTGTAAATTGTTTACCGTTGTTTGGAATATATTTAAGTTTCGTTATTGTATTATTAATATTAGCGGACATTTATTTTGTTTTATTGTGTTAATGTTACGTGATTAATAGATACCAAACATATGAATAAGATATGGTTGTTTAAAGAATGGAAGATGTGTTTAAAGATTATTAAAACGAAATATCGATTGGAATTTTTGAAAGATTGTAAGTTATTTAAATTATTCCCGAATTGCTGCTGCTTTAAATATAATAAATCGCTGGATTTGAAACCTAGTTTTATTTTTGAAGTGAAACGTAATATTTTGCTTGAAATTATTAGAAGAAATAAGCAAGATTTGTTTAATAATCGGAAGTATTTAAAGGTTATTAATCATTTTACTGGATTGAATAATTTTTAGTATTGTTTTGAATTTAAAAAGATGTGTCAAAATTATTATGATAAATTTTATATTAAAGAAAAGAAGAAATTTGATAATAAGACTAATTTTTTATTTAAGAAAAAATATTCAAAGATTGATCGTAGTGTAAATTATGTCAATTTATCGTCATGTGATTTGAAATTAATACAAAAGTATGTATTAGGATTTGGTTCAAAATATGTGGGTGATATAGTTGATGACTATAAACTGGAGATTATATCATCAGTTCAAAATTCTTATGATGGAAAATTAATGACTGCAGAGGAGTTTAACAAAATTGTTAAGTATGTTAATTTACAAAATTTTAATAAATATGATAATTCATGGAAAAGAGTTATTGGAGTATTTAAAAGGCAATTAATGAAAGATAAATTGATTTGCTTAAAGGAAGATAAAGGTTTATGGATGTGCTTGATTTCAAATAATGAATATGTTCAAGGAGTTATTTTACAAATGGAAAAATTAAATTTTGAATTGATTGATAAATATAATGTTGATTCAAAAAGAATGAAATTTATTAACATTTTATTAAAGGCAAAGAATAAAGGAATAAATGATAATGTGTACTATTCATTACATCCTTCAAGTGCTATTTCCACGTGTATTTGCTAATGTAAAATTACATAAAGAAGGTTATCCACTTAGAATAATTTTGGATTTTGGAGGGTCTTTTATGTATAAGACTAGTAAATATATAGCTAAAATTTTACAGGATTTACTTGGATTTGGAAAATATTCTGTAATGTCGTCATTTGATTTTGTTGAAAAAATTAAAGATTTAAGTTTGGACTGTGATGATGTTTTAGTGTCATTGGATGTTTCTGAGATGTATGGATCTATTGATAGAGTTGATTCAATTAAGATAATTCATCAAGCTTTATTGGAGAAGAAAGTGGATAATCAATTAATATGTTTTCTGATAAAGGCTTTAAATTTTATTGAACAAAATATTGTTGCATCCTTTAATGGTAAATTTTATAAGATGAGTAAAGGATGGCCAATGGGATTACCAATGGTGGCACAGTTATGCAGTTTTGTTTTGTCGTGTTATGAAGAAAAGATTTTAAACAAATTTATATTTATGGGAAATATTAAGATATATACAAGATATGTGGATGATGTTTTTGTATGTGCATCTTCAGAAATGATTGATAAAATTTTTGATGAATATAATAAATTAAAAGGTCTTAACTGGACTATGGAGAAAGAATATAATAACAGTATTAAATATTTAGATTTGATGATTTCAAGGAACAATAATATGATTGACTATAAATTGTTTATTAAAATTGAAATGAGAGGGTATATTCCATATTTATCTAAAATGCCACATAATTATAAAATGACTGGTTTTAGGTCTTTTTTACATAGAAATAATATTTTGTGTAAATATGCATGTGACAAAAAGAAAAATATTGAAAATTATGTGTAAGTGAATTATTAAGTGTGGGTTATAATATAAAAGAAATTTATCAAGTGGTTTGTCAATTTAGTAAGAAAATTAATAGAAATACTGGTGATGAAAAAATTGAGAGTAAGAAGTGGATTTCTTTGTCTTTTTATAATAATAATCAAGTAAAATTTATGAAAAAAGTTTATAATAGTATATATAATGTTTCATTTTATGGATCGGGTAATTTAAATAGAATGGTTAATAATTCAAAAGATAAGTTAGAAAAAAATAATGTATTATAATTTATAGAATTTTTTGTGGGTGTAACTTATCATATGTGGGGGAATCTAGATGTAATATTGAGAAAAGAATTAAAGAACATAAATTGTTGTATAAAAGAGTTTTGAAAAATGTACAGATATGTAATGATAATAATAATGAAGTCAAGTTATATACTGAATCTGTTTTTTTATAACCATGATAGGAATTGTAATTTTAAATTTGATTTTGATATAAACATAATAAAAATTTTAGGTCAAGAGAGAGATAACAAAAAAAGAAAAATTAAAGAGGCAGTTTTTATTAGTAGATATAAAAATACGATAATAAACAGACAGTCAGCAAATGTTAGGATTAATGAATTGTGGGATATTTAAATTGACATGTGTTTCCGATTGGTAATAGATGATTCCATTTTGAAAGTTGAGTTGAAAATGATTATGAATATAATCGAAAATATTTCTTTATGAGTTTTTATTTATATTATATTATAAATTGTTTACAGTTGTTTGGAATATATTTAAGTTTCATTATGTCTATATGTGTATGTTAAAATACATGTATAGCTAAAACATAATAATAAACATTTGTGTTTTATATATGTGTGTGTATGTGAAATATATATATAATTAAAGTTTAATAATAAGTAGATTAAATTTAAATAAAAAGTGAAATTAAAACTGATTGAAGCAATTGATAAAAGAATTAATATTACTAAAAGATTATTTATAAATCTAGGAAACAATCTTAATTAAATTCCTAAAGAGCAAAAGAGATAACAGAATTCCATCAGAAAATAATCTAATTAATTAGTGACATATTAAAAAAAATTACTAGTAACCAGATCATCATCATCAACCATTATCAATCCACTGCAGGATGAAGGTCTCTCCAAGTTTAATCCATCTTCTCCGATCTTTAGCTTCGCTTTTCCACAACACCCCTGCACATTTTATTTCATCCATCCATCTCACATGTGGTCTCTTTCTGGGTCTTTTACAATCTCTTGGAATCCAGTTTAAAATTTCAATTGTCCATCTATTATCATTTCTTCTAGCAATATGTCCAGCCCAACTCCATTTCAATCTTTTAATTTTTTCAATAAGGTCAGTAACACCTGTTTGCTGTCTTACCCATACATTGCGTTTTCGATCTCTTCTTGTTACTCCCAACATACATCTCTCCATACTCCTTTGAGTGGTCTAAAGTCTCTGTATTGCTCTTCTATTAAGTGTCCAAGTCTCAGATCCATAAGTAAGAACTGGTAAAACACATTTGTTAAAAACCATTCTTTTCAAACACATAGGCATATTTCCTTTTAGTATCAAGTTATTTCTACCAAAAGCACTCCAACCAAGTTTAATTCTATGATTAATTTCCTCCATTATGTTTCCATCTGTATTAATAATCTGACCAAGGTATTTGTAACTGTTAACTTCTTCTAATTCTTCATAATCAATCTTTATTTTCATACTTTGAGCAAATCGATTAAACATTACTTTAGTCTTTTTAACATTTATATTTAGTCCTACTTTTCTACTTTCATCTGCTAACTCCTGCAACATTTCCTGCAGCTCTGAAGCATCATTTGCAAAAACAACTACATCATCTGCAAAATCTAAATGACTTAAATACTCTCCCCATTTACTTTCATTCCTTTAGTTTCCCATTTTAATCCACAAAATACTTCTTGCAGCACTGCTGTAAAAAGTTTTGGAGATATGGAGTCACCTTGTCTTACACCTTTCTCAATGTTGATTTTTCCAGTATCATTATGTAATCTAATTGTTGCTGTTGCATTTTTATAAATATTCTTTAAAATATGACAATATCCTGGATCTATACCTTGATGATCCAATGCTTTAATCACTGAAGAAATGTGTATAGAATCGAATGCCTTTTCATAATCTACAAATCCAAAACATAATGACAACTCATATTCATTTGTCCTTTCTATGACTTCTCTCAATACTTGGATATGATCTATTGTACTAAAACCACTTTTAAATCCAGCTTGTTCTCTTGGTTGGTGGAAATCCAAAGTTCTCTGTAGACGAGTTGTAATTATCTTGGTAAAAATTTTATATAAAACTGATAAAAGGCTGATAGGTCTGTAATTTCTAATATCTTCTTTATCACCTTTTTTAAATATTAATATTATTACTGTATTCTTCCAATCTTCCGGTACATCTTTATCATTTAGACATTTGGTATATAACTTTGCTAAAATTGTTTCTATTTCTTCACCTGCTTCTTTTAATATATCAATTATAATTCCATCATTTCCTGGAGCCTTTCCTTTCTTCATACATTTAATTGCATGTCTCACTTCTTCATTTAAAATTCTGGGCAATTCGGAAGATGTAATAGATATAGGAGGTACTTGTACTTTATTACTATATAATTCTTGATAAAAATCTTCTACCAATTTCA
Source organism: Epiperipatus broadwayi (assembly GCA_028023455.1). NCBI lineage: Eukaryota > Metazoa > Onychophora > Udeonychophora > Euonychophora > Peripatidae > Epiperipatus > Epiperipatus broadwayi. The sequence goes on along the minus strand of JAQFVV010006221.1, from coordinate 5,444,548 downwards.
TGATGTCATCTCTCTTTTTAGTAATAATTCCATCTTTTTTTCTTATTGCAGATATAAATTTCCTACCAATACCAAAATGTTGTTTAACACTCTTGAGACTTTTATTTTCTTCTACAGCTTTCCTTGCTATTTCACAGTTATACTTTCTTATATCATTTTCAACTCTTTTCCATACCATTTTACAAAATTCGAGATATTCAATTCTTTTTAATACATCATTTTTGTATATCTTCATATTCCTTCTTTTCTTCATAAATTCTCTAGTCTCAGTAGAAATTTTATTAGTCAATTGCTGCTTTTTTCTACCAGCTATCTTTGTTGCAGTTTTTAAAAGTGTATCAGTTATTTTCATATTAATTTCATTCAAATCTGAATCATGTTCAAAATCTCCTATCATTTGAAACCTATTTGTAATTTCTAATTTAAATTCATTAGAATGTTTCTGAAGATTAGGAATATCAACTGTAAATATTGTTTTTCTTAATAATTTTTGTCTCTCTAATTTTACATTAACACGTAATTTACACCTTACTAATCGATGATCACTTCCTGTGTTAAATTTATTAAGAACATTACAATCTTGAAATATGTATTTCCTGTTAGTCAAAATATAATCCAATTCTGCTGTACCTTCATTTGGATGCTTCCATGTCCATTTCCTTTTAACATTTTTCTCAAAAAATGAATTCATAATATAAAGTTTTTCTTTTTCTGCAAACTCCACAAGTCTATGTCCTCTCTCATTTCTATTACCATAACCAAAATTACCTACAGTAATTTCATCTTTCATTTGTCTACCAATTCTAGCATTAAAGTCTCCCATAACAATTTTAAAATGTTGTTTACTCTGATCAAAAGCCTTTTGTACATCCATATAAAAATCTTCTACTACTTCATCACTATGAGAACTTGTTGGGGCATAAACCTGAATTATCTGCATTTGGTATCTGCTATTAAGTTGTATAACTAATCTTGCAACTTTGTCCAATACACCATCAATCTCCACAATATTGTTCTTCCACTTTTTATTTATAATGAATCCTACTCCACTTGTATTTCCAATATGTATGCCTTTATAATAGAGTATATTTCCACTTTTTAAATCAATTGTTTCTTCACCTTTTCTTCTAACTTCACAAAGTCCAATAATGTCCCATTTAATATAAGATAATTCTTCTTCTAATTCTTGCAATCTTCCTTCACTTGAAAGTGATCTGCAGTTGTAAGTACCTAAATAAAAAGTCGTCATCAAATGGCAGCCTGGGTCCACAATCAGGGAATTCTTAGCACCCTCCGCCTTCGGCCACCAACCGCTGCCTTGGTTGGTGACTTTACAGCCTCCTGGGAATAAGGGCCATGCTTTATTTTTGTCTGTCATAATTGTATATATATGTATTGGAAAAATATTTATCATTTACACAAACATTCATTCTGCCTTATCAGGCACTGAGAAGAAAGACCATGGTGTTTCTAGATCTTAAACTCAGAGGTAAAAAGCCAATAAACTCACCACGCTGGCTAATGCGTGTTGGTGAGCAGCCCATCCATGTTCGTATACTATATGAATAATCACATAGTAATAACAGCTGCAACGACAAGAACGTGTGGAGTGGACATTAGGAATTTACCCTGCTCAGTTCCTTTAAGGCCTCCAAGAGGAATCAAAGGGTCTCCTTTCAGTTAATAGCAAACTCCTTTCTGCAGCCGTAACCAGATACATCTACAGATAAATAACATCAGACAATGTCAGCAGGATCTAAGTGACCCAAACAACTAGAATAGGAGTTTTAATTATTAATTAATAGTGAAGGTTTGGTCTAGAAAAAAAACGAAAAAACATTTGCAAGTAAAAGCTACAAGTGTGCAGATATACTTGCAAAAATAACGATGCTGGATATCATGTATTGTCCTTGATAGCTAATATTGTGGAGTAGCTTGCCTCTAAATATGGCAAAGCAAGTCTACCTAACTAAACAGATCACATTTACAATAAAACTAAAACCAAACAGCAAGAGAATTCCACCTTTGTTGGCACGAAAAAACAGGACATAGATTCGAACCCACGTCTGCTAACATCATTTACTCAGAAAGACACAATGCTAAACGCAAGATCAGAGAAGCATTACAAATAGCAAGCGATCCTAGGTCCATTAATCGAAGAGAAGCCTGCTTTGCCCTCTCCCGAAAATGGCAGTTATAACTAATTTGATTATTTTGCATAAATTTTTCTTCTAACAACGCAGTTTTTAACAAAATAGTAGCCATGAAAAGTCACTCGAAAGAGCTCAGCTAATATAGCATTTTTCGATATATACTAGCTTCATTATCTGTGCATACAGCACATATATATAGTATTGACCTTTATTATTATTTCATATGATCATCATTTCATATGCTAACACATAACTGTTATTAAAACAGGCAAAACTCTGGTTGGCACTAAGTTGCACTACTGTATGGAGAGTTTTGCCTGTTTTATTATTATTTGAGAACACTTTTGGGTATATAATATAAAATATTAATATGTATACATCTGTAATTACAATGCTATAATGGTTGTATTGATCACCTATTAAATTATAATATTAAGTTGCTGCAGTAGTATTATTGTTACTAGGTGAATTTTACATAAGCCTATGTCTGTTTGGTAGTGTAGGAATCACTCCAAGATATAACAGCAACATATATATATATAACATTAATGTTGTGTGATAATTTATTTTATTCAGAAATAACAAAATTAAAATCAAAATGACTAGACTACTAAATTTTACAATATTTAAAGGTTTTTTTTATGAAAAATTTGTTTAGAGAATTCAAGGACTTTTGATTAATAAAGGTTTATTCTTTTTATTAAAAATGTTCCCAAATCTTTTTGACTTTGAATTTTTATTTTAAAAAAATTCCTTCTATTTTAATAAAAAATATTTTTTAAAAAAAAATCTCCTTCCTTTTCATTCCTTAAAAAATTGATTTTACAACCTCCCCCCCCCCCAAACTCTTTTTTGGCCCATTTTTTATTAGTCAGAATGACTTAAAATGTTACGATCGATGAAATTGTAGAAAATATGAAAATAAATAAATGCAAAACCTAAAACAATGAAAATAATGATGAGATGTAAGCATTGAGCAAGTTATAGAACAAATTGGTACTTTAAGCATCTGTGAAATTGGCTAAATTAGGTCTGATTTAGTGTAGTGGCAGATTTTGGAGTTATCACATCATGTGTCCCACTTCTATCACTTTCTGATCCCAAACAATATATCACTTTTTTTTTAATGATAGAAATAATCATAAAGAATAATAAAAATTGCAATAAGTAAACAGGTTTATAATAAAAGTAAGAGTATTCAATGTCACATTAAAATTAGATAAACAAAAGCAAAACTCTCCATACAGTAGTGCCACCCTGTGCTAACCAGAGTAATCAATAGATGCCAGAAGGCTTGTGCATAAAATCCTTATCTAGTACCTACTCATCCAATATCCCCAGACTAGTTTCTGGCTTGTGGCCATCATCAGTGAGGAGCCTTGGATCTGAGAGCACTGCACCTAGATCTTTAGGATCTAATGCAACCCTCCAGCAGCCACCTTTTAACTCTACTTTACTACTAAACTATGAGAATGAAATTGAAAACACAAAAATATTTTCAATCTAAGCTCAATAGCTTAAATAGTCATATGGGTCTGAACTCAATTCAGCACCCACACATTTTGATGATGGCCACAAGCCAGAAACTAGTCTGGGGATATTGGATGAGTAGGCACTAGATAGGGATTTTATGCACAAGCCTTCTGGCATCTATTGATTACTCTGGTTAGCACAGGGTGGCACTACTGTATGGAGAATTTTGTGCTAGTATGAGATGGTGATCATGTGATGTTTGGTGATTAAAATTAGATCTAAAAAAAGAGATCTATTGAATATTTTGGAGTATAGCTTTGCAAGGAGCATAAATAAGAACAATTAAAATATCAGAGGCTATAGAAACATGGACAAGGAGAAGAATAAAAGTTGTAAAGATGTGATTAGCAATAAAAAAAGGTATTGAAAAAAGTCATATTTCTTGACAATATCTAAAGAAAAACTGAACAGCACATGTACTTCAAGACAAAGGAATTATAAGAAATGCTAAAATAAATAAGAGGATACAAAAAAAAAAGCAATAAACGCCTGGAGAAGGAAATAATACTAGATGATAGTGTAGGTACGGTGTTCAATATTACAAGCTTTATTGTTCACTATCTCATATAAATACAATTTATCCACAAATAAAGTTTTGCTAAAAAGCGTTTGAAGTGATTTGGATAAATTGTATTTATATAGGATATTACAGCAAAATAAAGAAAAGGGTGATTTTGTTAATATTTTTGCTCAGTATCTCTTTATCAAGTCTACAAGCAAGATTTGCATTGCCAATCTTTTTTACCCCTAAGTAGATACTCTAGAAATGGGCACCTTTACTTTAAAGAGGGTTTGGAAAATTGTTCATTATTTAGTTCTTATACATTTCGTAAAAGTTATCTACCATGAATAAAATAAAAATTTTATTGCATATTGCTTGGGTGAATTAAAATTTGTTGCGTTTATTTATGTTCTGGCAAAGGATAGAAAACATATTTTTCTATATATTATTTAATAATTGCTAGGGATAGTGACAAATTTCTTGTGTAAATACAGTACATAATTACCATTATTATTTCTTTTACATTTTTATATAGATATTTCTCGCATAGCTAAATTTCATAGCTATCTGATATTATAGGTATCTGACAACCTTGGCACATTCTAGACTGGTATCCAAATGGTATTTTGTTTCTATTCCATTACATTTTTAAATAAATGACAAGATACGCAATTAATGATTATCGTCCCTCATTATTTTTTCTTCTAAATGTACAAATCTTTAGATAAAAAGGAGTTAGCTAAAAATGTATTGGAATATTTAAGTAGTTCTTCCATTTGATTTCTATTATTTCTGTTATTTTATTTAAATTATATTAGAATAATATTTTATTTTAGTATTAAAATGAAATATAATATTCTAAATCGCGCTTAGTCTATAGAATTATTTTGCCATACCTTTCTCTTTTAAAAATGGGTACTCTGGAATTATATTCAATTATCATTTTTGCATCTAACTATTGTAATCATTTCATTATCGACAAAACAAAAATTACACATTTAAAACGCTAAAAATAATTATTTATAACCAAATACGATACGAGTGATATTAAGAACTAAATAACCCGAAGATTTTAATCTCGACTTATATATGGCATTTGTTTACAACAAAGTTAGAATCCAAACTTATAATTTTTTTTATTAAATATTGTTTAATTATGGCTATACTCTTTAATAATATAAAGAGTTCTTTAATAGCTCTAAATTTTAAACAACCTACAATAAATTGTGTTAAAATGATAAGCAGCCGCCAAAGATATGAAGAGTTATCGCTTGGACAATGTACTTTATTCTTTAGTTAACCCAACTTGCTTTCAGGCAGAAAATTTAACATACATATATACATAATTATTATGTAAGTTGTAATTCTACCTCAATTTCATTTCCTTCAGCATCATACAGTGTTGTTAAAAGTTTTGACGAAGCTCGCCCCCTTTGGAAAATACTTCCACTGGAGGCAGACATTTTAAACAAAAATCATGTGATTTTATAATTGAATTGTGGGATCATTTGTGCCCTTATTATGGCGGGAGGAAATATTACGATAGCGCGCTATTCTTACTGGTCAAAAAATCATCTCATGAAGATCAGTTCACGTGCTTCCTGGATGCTGATTGGTTTATTTTCGTCACCAGTTTTGCTGTTGATGTCACGAGATCTCACCATAGTTATTGTCAATGAAGCTTTAAAGTTGTAATTTGTTTTCTAGGTATACATTCCTAAGTTGACAATTTTTGCAGAAAAATTTGTGGTAAGTAATTCAATTTCACTTTAATAACATTCATTAGATTTTATATTTTTATGTGTTAATGCTTAATTATTTTGTACTATTTATAATTACTAATAAACCGGCGGAAAGTCGAGTTTTTTGAAAATCTTTTTCTTTTCTTTTTTGACTTTGGTTCTCCAAGTTAAGATAGTTATAAAAAGTGAAAGTAAAACAATATTTAAAAAAGATATCTTAAAACCTATTTAAATATATCTAATAAACAGTCGCTATTTGAAATGTTTATTTAAGTAATGTGCTGATTATTTGTGATCATATTTGTTCCTCCTTAACCTTCAATTGTATAATGTATATTTTTAAAAATAAATCTTAATTTAACAAATCGTGGAACTACGAACTTTAAAAGTTTAATGTTTTCTTATATAATTAGCTTGTGTGGGCCTGCAATTAATTGTTGAGTTCGACAAAAGTATATAACCAAAATTGTATATAAATTTTGAACCATTTGTATAAATAAGCTGTGAAAATTCTGAATTTACCTTGTGCAAAGTGTCATTATTTCTGAATTTGAACAAAGATCTTATGAATGCATTGTTGATTTTTTTTTTCTGTTTATATCTTAATAATATGCTATGTCATAAATTTAACAGTATTTTCTACATACTATTGTTCGATTTTTTTAAATATTGCCAAATAGTAATTATAAATAAAAATCATATTTTAATATCTTAATTCTAGCAAAATAGCCTAAATTCTTGTACTGTCATCAATTCGGTATTGGTGACTTCGAATTACTATATTTCATTTCTCAAATTGTACTTTATTACTTATAAAAACCATTGAAATGACGATTCCGTATTCTGATGCATGATTGTTTTTCTAAGAATATATTAATGCGTGCATATATAATTAAATATTGGCAGTTCCTCGTAAATGCTTTTTTTTTCCGCATTCGATTCGAAATCTTGCCCACCCCCCCCCCCCACCGATGCTTCTCGATACTCAAATATAAAATATTATTTACCTGCTAATTCGAGATTGAATCTCATTTTGCAAATGCATTTTATGTCAATAACCCTGCTTTTTTTTTTCCAAGTCAAAGCGCATAATTTTAGGTATGATTCAGACAATTTTTATTTATTGTAATGAAAATTTATTCTAAAGCCTCTCTGTGAATTAAATATCTGGTATTTATCATTAATGCTAAAAAATAACGCAAAGATCTGTAAATGATTTTGAAATATCGATTTATTGTAATGAAAATTTATTCTAAAGCCTCTCTGTGAATTAAATATCTGATATTTATCATTAATGCTAAAAAATGACGCAAAGATCTGTAAATGATTTTGAAATATCGATTGATATATTTGGTAATTTTTCTTAAATAATGGACTAGTCTTTATGTAATCCTTTCAATTTGAGGTTTTTGAGCATTTATCATTGATATATCACATGATCACCATCACTTATGCTAGCACCTGTTAATTAAACAGGCAAAACTCCATACAGTAGTGCCACCCTGTGCCGACCAGAGTAATCAATGGATGCCAGAATCCTGCCTAATAGGATAGTTGTAGCTATGGTTGTTAAAGAGCCAAAGACACCAAAATGTATGGGTGCTGAACTGATTGAAAATATTTTGTTTTCAATTTCATTCTCATAGTTTTGTCGTTAAGTAGAAATAAAAGGTGGCTGCTGGAGGTTTGCATTAAATCCTAAGATCTAGGTGCAGTGCTCTCAGGTCCAAGGCTCCTCACTAATGAAGGCCACAAGCCAGAAACTAGTCTGAGGATATTGGATGACTAGGCAATAGATGGGGATTTTATGCACAAGCCTTCTGGCATCCATTGATTACTCTGATTGGCACAGGGTGGCACTACTGTATGGAGAGTTTTGCCTGTTTAATATCATTGATATACTGACAGTATGCTTATATTTGCTTCTTTTAAATATATAATAAATAATCATTATTTATATATTAATTAAAAAACAGTACCAATTGCCAAGCTCATTTTCATAATTTTAGAAATTTGTATGATTAATTTTCTATCCAATTTAAATAAAAAATTTGAAAATGCTTTAGTATTCATTATCATCATCATCAACCATTATCAATCCACTGCAGGATGAAGGTCTCTCAAAGATTAATCCATCTTCTCCGATCTTTAGCTTCTCTTCTCCACAACACCCCTGCACATTTTCTTATTTCATCCATCCATCTCACATGTGGTCTCTTTCTGGGTCTTTTACAATCTCTTGGAATCCAGTTTAAAATTTCAATTGTCCATCTATTATCATTTCTTCTAGCAATATGTCCAGCCCAACTCCACTTCAATCTTTTAATTTTTTCAATGAGGTCAGTAACACCTGTTTGTTCTCTTACCCATACATTGCGTTTTCGATCTCTTCTTGTTACTCCCAACATCTCTCCATACTCCTTTGAGTGGTCTGAAGTCTCTGTATTGCTCTTCTATTAAGTGTCCAAGTCTCAGATCCATAAGTAAGAACTGGTAAAACACATTTGTTAAAAACCATCCTTTTCAAACACATAGGCATATTTCCTTTTAGTATCAAGTTATTTCTATCAAAAGCACTCCAAGTTTAATTCTATGATTAATTTCCTCCATTATGTTTCCATCTGTATTAATAATCTGACCAAGGTATTTGTAACTGTTAACTTCTTCTAATTCTTCATAATCAATCTTTATTTTCATATTTTGAGCAAATCGATTAAACATTACTTTAGTCTTTTTAACATTTATCTTTAGTCCTACTTTTCTACTTTTATCTGCTAATTCCTGCAGATCTGAAGCATTATTTGCAAAAACAACTACATCATCTGCAAAATCTAAATGACTTAAATACTCTCCATTTACTTTCACTCCTTTAGTTTCCCATTTTAATCCACAAAATACTTCTTGCAGCACTGCTGTAAAGAGTTTTGGAGATATGGAGTCACCTTGTCTTACACCTTTCTCAATGTTGATTTTTCCAGTATCATTATACTGGAAAAATCAACATTGAGAAAGGTGTAAGATAAGGTGACTCCATATTCTAGACCATGATATGGGTTACTGGTTGTAATATCCAGCAACAGGATTATAGAAGAATTAAGCAAAAATAAACATTTAGTGATGGAAATGTTAAAATTTGTGATTGTATTACTTACTATCTATTCAGTTATTAGTTTGTAAATGAGCATTGAACTATTTAAATATTCTGCTCTTTGAAATTATTACATAATTAATGTTGGGCTTCAATTTTTTTCGGTAGAGTATAAATAGATGGTGTAATAATGCATTGGTCTATTATATGTATGACCTGTATTCAAATCCTAACCATGTTACGTTTGATTATTTTTTTCCAAGTGACTGGCCCATAGCCAAACCAACTAGATTAGATGACAAATGGATATCTTGCTAAACCTACTGAATATTGTTTAAGAGCCATTGCCATATCAGGGATATTGTAAAAGCTGTTTTGAAAGTATTAAAATTTCCTTCCACTTCTTATTATTTGCATTGCTGAATTATATATACTATAATATACCGTATACACCTCAATTTACATTACAATGCAGTTTGGTGAGGTTTATAAAAGCTCTGATGATGACTGCTGGACGGTTGAAACTGTAGGTAAGAGGTGATAAAATTAATCCTGTGTTAAACTGCATTGTAGATTGTAAATTGAGGTGTATATGGTATATTATAAAAGCTGTTTTACCAATGTAAAGAATTTTAATGTGTACATCGTACAAAGTGGTAAATTATAAGTTTGCTAATAACTTCTCACAAAAATAAATAGCACTTGATTTCTATTATTTATTCATTTGCAATGAGAAATAAAATAGTTTTTTAATACAAAAATAATTTTCATGAGCTTCGTCAACATAAAATCCTGAGAAATTATAACTTCTGAATATCTTTTAAAAGAAATAAGAAATATTGTGATATGCACATTATAATGAATGAAAGTCTGGTCCATGATTTCTGTTCATTTGCGCAGCTCTTCTGAATATATAGTGACCAACAGAGATAACTAATATACTTCGAGTTAAATCTTCAAATGGAGTTGAAATGGTCTGCAGAATTTGCATCAAATAATAAACCCAAATATTTGGGTTTAAATTTTTTTTGTAAATCAACTATAAATTATGCAGGTGTAATTAAGATAGAAATGAAATGTCACTGATTATATTGAACTTATGGGTGTTGGATGTAGAGAAGTGCTCTTGATACATGCATTAAGAATTTTAAAATACGCTTTGTCATCACGTTTTCAAACTAGTTTTTAAAAAACCATTTCCAGGTTTTAAAATCACCTAATTTGAATAGAATAAAATTAAATGTTCCAGGCCCAATTTTCCTTTAGAGTTTATTGGAGAAACCACATTAACCAACACAAATGTTTTACCCCCAATCATAATTGTTTTCCTTGAATATGAGATGAACATGGGCCCTGTATTTTGACCTGATAATGTTAGTATAATTTGTGAAAACATACAATTGCTAGAGTAGAGGAGACATATTGCATTATGAATTCAAAGTACAAAATGAACCAATGCCACAGTATCGTTGAAATGGAAAATACTAAAATAGTAATTAAATAACATATATATCTAAAATTTGTGTTAGACCTCTTAAAAATGTTGGATAGGTTCTTAACTGAAAATTAAAAACCTGGTTTTTCACTGCAATTCTCACTTCATTGTTTTAAGATTACTTATCAAAGATTTAAAGTATTAACATTTTTGTGCAATTACTTCTCCAGTGCAAAACTCTTCATTTAATAATGCCAACCAGAGTAATCAATGGATGCCAGAAGGCTTGTGCATAAAATCCTCATCTAGTGCCTACTCATCCATCTCCAGACTAGTTTCTGGCTTGTGGCCTTCATCAGTAAGAAGCCTTGGATCTGAGAGCACTGCACCTAGATCTTAAGATCTAATGCAACCCTTCAGCAACCACCTTTTATCTCTACTTAACTACAAAACCATGAGACTGAAATTGAAAACAATAATATTTTCAATCTAAGCTCGTGCACAAGCCTTCTGGCATCCATTGATTACTCTGTTTGGCACAGGTTGGCATTACTGTATGGAGAGTTTTGCCTGTTTAATGACAGTTATGTGCTAGCATAAGAGATGGTGATCATGTGATATTTAGTGGTTTTACTTCTCCAGTGCTTATTTTAATATCTCATTTTTACCATCATTGCTTTAATTTTTTGTGTTTACTTTTATATATAACATTTTAAGTTCCCCCCCACTATGGTAAGTACTGTCAGAGCCATAAATCTTATGAACCTAGAATAGAGATCCATTTAATGAAGAATAATTCTGTAATTTTCATTGCACCACACTCATGCAAGATATGGACTTGTTTCTATTCTCCTTTAATACCTTGTGGAAGGGTGTAATTATAAACATATGACTAAAGAAATGTGTCATATGTTTATGAATACAACCCTCCACAAGATGTTAAAAGCAGATAGAAACCAGTCCCTACTGCCTTGTTTTGAGAGTGGTGTAGTGAAAATTACACGATAGAAGTATTATTCATTACATTTATTTAATAATTTATTATCTATAAATATGATAATATAAATAGAAAATAATATTGATAAAATAATACAAAAAATGGTAGTTGTTTTATTGACATCCACGCCGCAGGATGTCGTTTTTTTTTTTTTTTTTTAATATATATTATGAACATTCCCAAGCCTTTTCTTTTTTCAATTTGAATTGCTGGTTTTTGACTTTTTTTTTTTTTATTTAAAAATAAATTAAACACAAATTTTATTTCATTTTCTGTAAACATTTATTTTTATTAACATCAACAAATAATAAATAAATATAAAATAAAATCAACATATTGTAAAAATTCTACAGTATATTGTTACATTTGTGCTTTGGCTTGCGGCTTTTTTAAAAAACTAACTTCAACAAAATGATGAAGTTACAGGGTTTTATACACAATTAAAGAACATAAACAAACTCAAAAGTTTGTAGGCATTTTTTTGTATTACCGCTTTTTTTAAAAAAATAAATCAAACAAACAAACTTGAAACTTCATAGGCTTTTTTTAAAAAAAAAAAAAATTATGACGCTTTTTTATTTGTAAAAATCTTTTTTTTTTTACCATTTTAAGACAAACTTCAAAGTTATTAAGCTTTTTTTTTTTTTTGGTTACACAAGTAAATCAAAAAGTATGGAGGTGTTTATTATATTTATAAAGATATTACATACGGGATAGAGAAAGGTGAATAATTCCATGTGTGGTAAATTTAAAAAATAAGGTATATTAATCTTTAATTGAGGTTTAAATTGTATATCTGTGCTAGAGCTAATCTCTAGTTTCGAGGATGTTTAGTAATAATCATTAGTGTATTTAGCAGAAATGGTTGGGAGTGGAGGCAGTTTGACAATGGTAAATGAAAATGGAACAAATAAATCACACAAACGAACTTTAAATTTAGTAGGCTTTTTTTTTTTTTGGTTACATCAATAAATAACACAAACTTTTTTTGGATTACCGCTTTTTTTAAAAACAGTTATCAACAAGTTCAAAATTATTAACCTTTTTTTCTTTTTCGGATTACCGTTTTTTTTTATAAACTAACATTAACAAAAATAAAACTTATTATGCCCCCCCCCCCCATTACATGATAATATCTCTAATAGAATGTATTAAAACAAAACAATTTCCTATAATAAGACTTTCAATTTTTATCACTTATTCAATCTGGTACGTGAGTTGTTAGTTAATGTATACCCAGCTTTAATCAGATGAAAACTGATGCTTCTTGCAATCAATGCAAAAGATAAAATCAAGAGATCATTTACTATCTTCAAAATTCATTATTGAGGAGACTTGGAAGTTATTCCAATGTCCTAAAAACTTAACAAAAACTATTGCAACAATCATCTCTATTGAACAGTATGGACTAATACCAGTATCTTTTAACTACCAATTGTATAACCTTTTTTTTTTTTTCATTAATATTGTCCTTTTATAAAATGTAACCTTTTTTTAGCCTAATAAAAATTTGTTTAAAGTAAGATAAACAAATTGATAAAGGATTAAAAATAACATTGACTAAGTTTAATAACATTTTTTTTTTGGTATTAAAAAAACAACAAAGTTAAAACTTGGAAGGCTTTTTTTTTAATTTGCCGATTTCTTTAAAAACTAACATTGACAAAAATAAAAGTTTTTACGATTTTTTTTTTTTTGCTATAAAGATAAACAACTTTACAAAGTTTAAAAATAACACGAACTAACTTTAAAACTCATTTTTAATAAAATAACATCAAATATTAAAATTATGATAAATAAATTTTCAAACTTTTAGTTTCAGTCAAAACTTAAAACAATTGTAAAAATAACTTTCTTCTATTTACAAAAACATCGTAAAAGATTTTTAAATAAACTTTTTTAAAAATAATAGGAACAAATTAAATAATTCAAGATGCCTACTGTGTGTTGACATGCTGTGATAAAGACGTCTCTGCAAGTATGGCCAGGAAAACATCTCCATCATCATGGAGAGGATACCAAATAAATTTTGCCATATAGTTAGACAGATATTTTCTGTGAGTCCCCATTGTTTCATATTGCGAGACTTTAGCAGGCCCCAAAGATGATCAATGTTTGGAACCCAGCTGCCTCAAGATCAACTGTCTTGTAACCCTTCCAACAGTCCGAGAAGATAGTTGATCTGGATTTGATATTATCTTTCGCAGCCTGCAAAAGAGTGGACGCAGATCTGCAAGGAACGCATGACAGAAAACATTCACGTGTCTGGGTATACCCCTGTCAAATCCATTGTGGAGGTAGTACTCTTCCCTGGTGGTTCTTTCTCTGGCTAAAGACAGTTTTGTCAATCTCAACTATCAAACCGGGCCTGCCTATTTGACAGCACAGACAAGATAAACTCAGAACACAGCTCGCGCAGACCGTTGGTCCAATGCAAAATGGCATTTTTGCCTAGGCCCAATTCTTTCTGGACAGCTTTGACAGTTAGGTGTTCATGGCTCCAGGAGCTGTCAAACCAAGTGAGATTTCTAATGGAAACCGTTCTACTGCATGAATGAGACGAACATCTAAACTGACATTTTTTTTCAATCCTAAATTTCATTGAGGCTCCATATTCACATTTCTTTGAATTGGAAGTACATGTTTGCTTTGCAAAAAGGCCACTGCATCATATTCTGTTGTCGGTAAATCACACAATCAAATGTCTGGATTTTCCTGCGCCATTATTATTTTCTCATGGAGGTTCTCGAGTAAACGATACTTGACGTATTAACTATTTACTAGTACGTTCAAACATACCCTTGGACAATGATTTGCACATTAAAATTTAAATACAGAAGTGTGTAAACAGTCCGTTAATTATTAAATACTTAAATCGCGTGATTTCAATAAATATAAAAAAAAATTAAACTAAAAATAACATTTGATTACTTGAATTAAACGCACCGTCACACTACACCGTAAAAAAGGGTGAAGTGTGCACATTCGGCATAAATAATATACTGTGATGCCACAAAGCAGTCTGTAATGTGTATTACAGCAGAATTGTTGAATTACACGTAAACACGGCTGCGAAATGTCGGCCGCGTAAATGACATTTTTATGTTTTAGGACATCGCAGCGTGGATGTCAATAAAACAACTACCCAAAAAAATTTTCAATTTATGCTATACGCAACATATTTTCTTTCATAATTAAAATTATCTTTTGAACTTTTACTAAGATGTCAATAATCACCAGGCAAGGAATCAGTAAAATGTTTGTAAAATATTTTCTACCTATATATTTGTATCTTCAACACAATTACTATAACTCGGATTTTAATTAGATGATTGAACTCTTCTCTTTTATATGATATATTCTCAATAAATGATTAAAATATAATTGTCCTTTTATTTAATTTTATAGTATGCATATAAATTTTGTTTGCTTAACCAATTTTTTAATCTTTTTTTTTTTTAGTAAGATGTCTCATTTATAAACTTCAGATAACTATTATGTTTGCCTCCATAGTGCATATTATTCTTCGGGGAGCTGTGCTCTTTATTATCGGTGTATTCTTTGCTCTTGTACTTAATTTATTACAAGTACAACGTAATGTGACGCTATTTCCTCCTGAAGTTTTAGCTAGTATCTTTTCATCTGCTTGGTGGATACCACCTATATGTGGTACTGCAGCAGGTAATTATTTTGTTAGTTTTTGTTATTATATGTAATTTGAGCATTGTTAATAATCTTTTTTAAATTATTATGAATTATATATTTTCTTTTATATAGCTTTGATCGGTTTACTTTATCCTTGTATGGATCACAAATTAGGAGAACCTCATCGTTTTAAGAGAGAATGGTCAAGTGTTATGAGATGTGTGGCTGTATTTGTTGGAATTAATCATGCTAGTGCGGTATCCTTTTTTATATTATAAATAGTGAATTACCTACATATATATACTTTTCATACCCCCATCCTCTTTGATTTTTATAGATTAAACACCTACAGTAGTATAAACATATGAAGAATGTTAAATCTTTTATATAAGGTATATTTCACACACTAGGATACTATCAAGCTATAATACAGCTTGAAATATATTTTGAATCATGGGGTTTATCCCAGAAACTACATTTACAACATATAACTTCTTTAACAAGCGTTATAAGCGCATAAGTATTGATATTAAATAAATGCTTGGATAGAATATTCATATATGCCAATAAAAGTTTAATACTAATTAATAATACAAAATTTTTAGTTTTTTTTTTCATATAAATGTTCAACTATCAAAGTGTCTTGAATCCTGCAAAACAATGCGGTACTCCCCCCCCCCCACTGGATAAGCCGCCAGGTGATGTTGCTGGACCACCAAGAAGCCTGTAAGTGATAAATTTCTATACAAAAATGGCTCAAATCACCGAAATTGAAATTTAAAATGTCGCCAGGTGATGCTGCGGAACCACCAAGAAGCCTATAAGTGATAAATTTCTATACAAAAATGTCTCGAATCGCTGAAATTGAAATTTTAAATGCCGCCAGGTGGCGTTGCAGAACCACCAAGAAGCCTGTAAAGTGATAACTTTCTATACAAAAATGGCTCTTTCAATTTCAGCGATTTGAGTGATTTTTGTATAGAAATTTATCACTTAACAGGCTGCTTCTTGGTGGTTCTGCAGCGTCACCTGGCGGCTTGTCCAGTGGGGAAAAAATATCACTATAGTTTTTAACTTAAATAATAGTAAATTTGAATTCTACTCAAGAAAGATTAGTTATTGCAAATAATGACGGCCTATTTTTCTTGAAAAACTAAAACTGTTGACTTTAAACCCTAAATTGATTTTAGTATGAACAATTTTTATTTCAAAACATTTACTCTTTTCAAATTTACTATTATTTAAGTTAAAAACTAGTTTATATTTTAAAGACATTATTGAGCATGAATTTATTGGGTAATCATGGTGATTGAATGTAATCATTTGGTTATATAAACATCTGATAAATGTAATAAAATATGTAATTTATCTAAACTTAATTTTATTCACGTCATTTAAGTCTACATTTTAAATGCTTGTTGTAGCTTATTAATGGAATTATAAATATCAAAAACCAAATTAAATGAATTCTTTTTTTTCTGTCTTGCATAAAACCAAATAATCTGCCTTTTTTTTTTTTTTATTAATCTTTGATGATTTTTTTTTTCCTTAAATCAGTATTTAGGGTTAATCTTCAAATTAGAATCATCATTATGAAACCCCTTTCACTATGAATATGTTTGAATGGTGGCAAGCATAGAGATCATGATTTTTTTTTTGCTTTAACACGAATCAAAACTAACTACGTTCTTTAGTGAGGATATAGCTTGAAATAGTGTCTAGTTATCAAAGAATTTAAATTAGATGGTATGGAAAGTTATATATAATATTTAATTCTTTATGAATTGTGTTGCATAGGCGCACATATCTATATAAATAATATATACATAAGCAGATATACATATTATGATGTAATCGTATATATATTGGTATTTAAACCAATATATTTATTTCTGGTAGAAATTCTAATAACAAATTTAATTTATGTATATCTAGTTGTGCATGAAGAAATATTATAATTACTTCTGCACTATAATTGTTAAGTGTGCCTATGTAAATGTCATATTTTAATTTTGTTTTAAAAGAATTACTTTTCATTATTTGATGGGTTTGGGTTTTTTTCTTGACTAGCTTTTTTAACTTGTTTGTAAATTTAATGGGTGTATTCCAAAGTCTTTATTCTCTCTCTGCAAATATTATATTGTTATTATTGAAAGTCTGTTATTATAATTTTTTTTTTTTTTTAGTAATTACCTTAAATTGTTTTAGTGTGTAAATATTGTTCATTAATTAACAAATGTATTCTGTATATTTCCTCAACTCCAGTATTAGAAAATTGATTTTGCAAATAATATGCAATTGACACTAACATTG
The DNA here is from genome assembly GCA_028023455.1 of Epiperipatus broadwayi. Classification (NCBI taxonomy): domain Eukaryota; kingdom Metazoa; phylum Onychophora; class Udeonychophora; order Euonychophora; family Peripatidae; genus Epiperipatus; species Epiperipatus broadwayi. The sequence goes on along the minus strand of JAQFVV010006221.1, from coordinate 5,427,140 downwards.
GCTGCTATGTCCATTGGTCTATGGTGGCTATTTGATCGATCTCGAAGTGGTTTTGGTTTAGGTGTAGGAATTGCTTTTTTAGCTACTTTTATCACTCAACTTTTAGTTTATCATGGTGTTTACAAGTAAGATTTAATAATATTTTGAATTTTATTTATGTTTGTGAAGTGAATATAATATAAAATGCTATTTATTAAATATTTTATCAATTTCAGATACACAGAGCCTGATTTTTTATATGTTCGTTCCTGGCTTCCATGTATATTTTTTTCTGGAGGGGTTACAATGGGCAATATTGGACGGCAGTTAGCAGTGGTTAGTTTTTGATTAGTTCAGTCTATATATGTATGTATTATACTATATATAAAACTTTAATATGTGTTGATATTAAACATGCACACACTATAAAATTCAAAAGCAAATATATATATATAACAAAACTTTAAAATAATATAATATAATGAACAATTATATAAATAATAATAAATTTTGTTGAATCTTCAAACGTTTTCGAAGGCATAACCTTCATTATCAAGAAGTACAAACTCATTGTACTTCTTGATAATGAAGGTTATGCCTTAGAAAACATTTGAAGATTCAACAAAATTTATTATTATTTATATAATTGTTCATTACATTATATTATTTTAAAGTTTTGTTATATATATATATATATTTTTGCTTTTGAATTTTATAGTGTGTGCATGTTTAATATCAACACATATTAAAGTTTTACATATGTATGTATTGAAATAAAATATAATTTAATTTATTTGCAATTTTATAAATAGATTAAGTTTGAATTGAATTTCTAACCATTTAAGAATTATTTTGGTCATTTTGATATATTCATGTTTTTAAATATTTCTAATAAACCCCTGTTATTTTCCTAAAAAAACACCAAAATGAATGATTAGAAAAAAAATTATAATATTAAAATAATAATTTCTATATCTATTTATACTTTTTAAAGATTGTGAATCTTTCAAAAGTATACTAAAAAAAAAAATGTGTTACCATATATTGTTGGAAATTAGATTTGTTAAATTGTGTTTTATATATATTTATTGTCCAAATTATTATGTTGATAATTAAATCATTTTTATTATGTTGATAATTGTAACCAAAGTTATTATATTATGGAGATTACAGCGCAATAAATACATAAAGAATTAAACACGTTTTGTTATTTTGGAATCTGATTTAAGAAATCATTAAAACTAAATACAATTTTTTTTTTTTTTTAAGAAACATCTTGTTCTTATGTAAGACTAAACTTAATTTACATATCTATATCTAAAAATTATACAATTTGAAACAGATTTTAAATTATAATTATTGAATCAAACATTTTACACTCAGTTTATTCTTTAAAAATATCACCAAATCTTGTATTTTTCAATAAAGTATTATATTTAGTGTATACTAGTCATGTTTTCCATGAAAAAAAGAAATTAAAAATGGTAACTCCTTAAAAAAAAAAGAATATATCTTGTTTTGTTCTACTTCCAACATATTTCATTTATCATAAAATTTTCTTTCAGAAAACATAATATGGCATGCTTGTGGAATTAAACTTAGAAAAAAATATAAACCAATTTCTTTAGTAAATTGTTAAAAATAAACTTGGTTTAAGTGAGCATTAGTATTAAAAATAAATTTGATCCAGATGGTCTCAATACTGCCATTTTTTAATGATTTTAAACAAATGAAATAATTTTATTTTTGTTCTATTTAGAGTAAATCATAAAAATATTGTGATATAAATAATATAAATATTTAATGATTATAATAATAATAACAGAAGCTGTTAATTTTTAAAAAAAAAATTATAAAAATGTAAATATATATTGTCTTTATTGCATATAACTTTTAAATTTTTTTAGAAAATTAACTCTTATTAAAACAGGCAAAATTTTCTATACATATTGCTACTCAGTGTAAGCCAGAGTAATCAATGGATGCTAGAAGACTTGTGCATAAAATCCCCATCTAGTGCCTACTCATCCAATATCCCCAGACTAGTTTCTGGCTTGTGGCCTTCATCAGTGAGGAGCCTTGGATCTGAGAGCACTGCACCTAGATCTTAGGATCTAATGCAACCCCCCAGTAGCCACTTTTATCTCTATTTAACTACAAAACTATGAGTCTTAAATTGAAAACATAATATTTTCAATCCAAGCTCATTAGCTTATATAGTCATATATGTCTGAACTTCGTTCAGTACCTATACATTTTGGTGACTTTGGTTCTTTAATAACCATAGCCACCACTATCCCATTAGGCAGGATTGGTTTTAAGCCAATAAACTGTTTTAATAACAGTTATGAGCAAGCATAAGAAATAGTGATCATGTGATGTTTCTTTGTTTAAAATTAACTCTTACATCAAGTATTTGAAAAGACATTTTGTTGTCTGGGTCATTAAACTGTATATATTTAATATTACTCTGACATAATGTAGGACTAGAGCAAATGTAGTTGTGTACGCACAATATTCATTAATGTTTCTGAAAGATTTAAATTAAGGAAAATAGCTAAATCATCACTAATACATGCTCATTCATAGTATTGTTTGATGGCTAATATTCAATATTGGTTAATAAATTAAATGTAATTTTAATGGAGATTGTTCTCTGCTTAAACCCATCATTTATTGTTAATTGAATTAATGTAGTGTATAAGATTTCTTGTTTCTACTTGCATTTACAAATGGTTAGGTTTTTTTAAACAGAAGGTAATCAAGCCTTTACTCACGTCCTGTACTGTTATATTCAATCAATGTTTTTTGTCGAATGTTAGGAAGTCAATCCAAGGCATACAATAGAATCTTTGAAACGATAAGATCATGGCCGTTTTATCTTTTGTACCTAAATTCAATTATGTAGGCCAATCTTAAGTATCTTGGTTAGGTTATGTTTCATCAAAGATTTTCTCATGCATTATGAAGTTTAAAATTATTGGCTTGCGAATAGTTTTATCTTCATACTGAATTTTTATTTTGCAATACTTCTTTTAGTTATGTTTTCATAATTTTTTTAATAAATGAATTTAAATGTTTATATTATAATTCTTTTACTTATGATAACTAACATTCAGTATTGATAATGTTAATACTTTTTGTTAAATTAGCATGAAAATATTATTATGCTACCAAATATATGTTGTATTTTGTCTTTTTTGTAGTCCAGTATATATTTGAAACTTTTTTTTTTTTTAGTATGATTATGTACCAAGCTCAGAAGAAAGAAAAGAACATCAAGATTAATTTTGATATATGGTATAGGTGTAATTTATATTTCTTGAGATTGACTAAATGTGTGTGAGTGTAATGTAATTATATAAATGCTTAAACATATACAAGCTAAGCCATAGTCTGTAATCATTTGGCAAAGAAAAAGCACATTAATTGAAAAATGTAAATTTTCATTAACATATTTCTAAGTAACAAAACTCACAAAAATTTTGTCATTTCAACATTTTATAAGTGTGCAAAAATTTCTATCACTTTCAAGGTAAACCCTGTGTATGTATGTTTGTATGTGCATACTTATATTTGCAGACAAAGTAAAAAATTTTATATTAAAATTATACCCACACTCATTTTTATTTAATGTTAACTACTTAAAAGTTGTTTTGTTTTTCAAATTTTTCATATCTTTACATGTCTAATATCACCCATTTGACCATGTAAAGGAAGAGAAGTTCCTGTATTTATTGTATTTAAATATAAGAATTTGTATTTATTAAAAGTTTTTTGAATCATTTTTGTTACAATGTTATTTTCAAAATTCATCGATTAAACACAATAGGAATGGAGTCCTATAATGTTTTCATTCATCTGCTTAAATTTTCTACCTCATTTTTTTGTTTTTTAATTTTTTTTTTTTTTTTTAGAAGTAAAAATGTTACATTTCATCAAATATGGGTAATAGTATTTTGAAATACTGTATTTGTTAAAAAAATAATTATTTATTTGAAATATTGTTTTTTATCTATCATTTGGTTACAAATACAGTTTCTATTTTGTTTTAATTTGAACACTAAATAATAAGTGTAAATTTTTTTTCCCATTCCAATAACTATTAAAAATTGTTTTTTTTAAGCACTTTTTTTTTTAAAGTGCTTTTTTTTTTTGTAATTAAATGTGTATACTTTAAAAGACAAATTAATTTTATTCATGGTATTTTTAATCGTTTAATTATTGTATTTTGAATTATATTATAGTTGTACAGAACATTTGCATATGTGTTTATACAGAATCAATATTTGATCTAATATTTGGATAGTTATTTTGAATCAAAAACATGCCTTTTTGCATACAATTGAAACACTCGTTATTAAATGAAATTATTTTTTGATTAATGGAATTTATAAGTTATATAAAGAGGTATGAATTTAAATTAAAAATAAAAAATTTGTAGGATAATAATTAGTTTATACATTAGAAAGAATGTTTGGTTGTATTATATATAGATAGATTAAAAGTATTCACAAGATTAAAAGTTTTTACATATTTAGGAATAGCAGGAAAACGTGTAAATTAGTGATATATCCTATAGATAATAAATTACTATTGGGAGAAAAATCTTGAAATTTTTTAAATATCAATGATATCACTACGAGGGTTAAAGATTGGTGAGAAGTTGAACGAAACTATCAATCATTTTATAATACTACTAAAAAAAAATTAAACACTTTATACTTTGAATACTAAATCTAATGAATATTAGACATGATCTTAAAAAGTTAAATATTTGCAGGATGTGTTGTTTTTTTTATTATAAAAAAAAATTCTCTGAGAAAAAATGGATGTTTATTAATCATTTTAGTAATTCATTGTATTTTCTGATATGGTTTTGTTTTTATGGATCTAAATGGCATATTTCTGGTGTGATGATGTGCTTTTTCATAGAAATAACGCCATCAAGCGGCCGGTCCCAACTAATAGAGCAGTACCGTCTTTATTTTTATAAACTTATTGACATTTTACATGCTGTGTTCTACAGTTGAAATTAAAAGCAATAAAAATTGATCATCAACAACAGTATGCATGTTTTATAATAATAAAAGTAATAATATAAATCATTCAATATATAGTAAGAACTATTTCAATTTTTTTGCCAAACTTGATAGAAACAGCAGTCAGTATTTATTTTTTGCTTTATAAATCCTTAGTATATATGGAAACATTAAATGAGATTTTATTGCTCCTGTTGTATATTGTTACATGAAAATGTATTAATATATCATATATAATAATTAATAACTTGAAAATGAATTGTATATATACCATTTCTTTTTTTTTAAAAAAAAAACTACTTTATATTAATTATACATCATTGTATTTCATTCATTATTAGTTTATCATTTAAATTGAAATATTGAACATTTAGATATTGTAATTGTGGCTAAATAGATACTATATTTTATTATTTGTTTGCCAGACATTCTAATATTCTTTATTAAAATGACAATGACTACTAATATTTTTTTTGAGTAAAATTTAATGAGTTAAATAAGACACGTAATACTATGTGTATTTATATGCGCATGTGTGTAATTTATATATATAATGTGCTAAAAATAATTAAAAAAAAAAAAGATTGCAAAATTGTTTTATGTTTGGACTAGAACTTTAATCCAATACAGGAATATATAAAAATTGCACATAATGTATTATACCAGAAATATCAAACATCTAGTTTCTGTCATGTTGAATGTTCATCTTCGTAATAGATTCAAATACTGCATGCGTATTTTGTGCCCCACATTAATTTATGCTTATTTTAATGTAACTGCGTGTTTTAAACGGAATTTATGATTTGAGCTTGGCATAATTTATTTGCAAAATTGTTTTCCATTAAAATGTAATATTTTGGATATTTACAAGGAATTATGTAAAAAAAAAAAAAAAGACTGTATTACCTCAGTGTTACATTTTTTTCCCTAATACATTGTATCTTGTTTTGATTTATTTATGCTGATAAATTTTTTAAGAGTGAAAATCATATTTAAATTCATTTAAAAACTGCAAATATTTAAGCGTGTTATTGTTACTGATTAGTTACAAAAATTTATAATCTCTCATGTCACTTTTATACTGTAGACGAAAATAAGGAAGTTGTCTTTTGTACACATTGTTCCTCTGGTTTCTACATTGAGATTATTATTAAACATATTTAAGAAATTGTTCTGCAATAGTCTGTTAAAAGTATGGGTTGTACAAATTTCATATTTTCCTACTTAATTTTGTTTATCCGTTTTATAATTCTGTACATATTTATTTAATTATATATATATCTGAATTTGCATAATAAATTGATGTATGCATTAGGATATCAATAACAAAGATCTGGTCTATTATTTTTTGTGTCTGCTTTGTAAATAGTATTTTACGACAATGAAAAATTTTTTTTTTTTTCTAGAAAAGTGAAAATATTTTATCTTTGGATTAATTCATATATTTTTGATTGGTTATATGCATTTATTTTTGTATATAATTATATTTTGTAATTCCCTTTATGAGCAAATTTAATTTATATATATAATATTTTTATGTTATAGTGAATATAAATTATTTGAAATTTTAGTCAACTTTAATAGATATTTCCTGCTTTCTCATACAATAATATATGAATTAATTCATATAACACATTTATTATGCAAATATTGTAAATACAAATTATCTTGGAGGGGGGGGGGGGGGAATCTTTTTTTTTTTTTTTGGAAACATGTAAAATAATTTAAAATGAAGTGTAAATAAAATGAATTTGATTAAAATGTATATATGTGTACATATTTATTCACTCCTACACCTTCATGCATGCAGCCATTTTTAAATTATATATAAATATACTCATGCAATTAATATTTAAACATTGTCAAAGAATTTTAATAAAAAAATTAAAAATAAGGTGATTATCTACAATTCTTGAGAAATGAGTAAGCAAAAATATTTATATGTTGAGCATCTAAACAAGTCCTGTCAATTTTTAATATTGAAACATTAATCGAAGCATTTTTATAAATTAAAATCTTTATCAATATATATTAATAATTAGAAAGGCAATTTGTATATAGTCATACAGGACTATATCTGGAATCGGCCAACTTAAATTTCTAAAAAACATTGCAGCTATCGGTGTTTAATTTTGAGAATGCTTACTTGTAACTGCATTTCAAATAACCAATAGATTCCCTAGAAAAGTGATTAAAAATTCACAGCGGCATTTCTAAAGGCAATCATTAAAATCTTTTTCAACTGTTAAACTGCATATAAGGAATTATACAGCTTCTTAAAATTGGCTCAATAAATTAGGATAAAATGGTAATAAATTTAAATAAGTTAGTAAAAGATTTTGAAATTACTTAAAGTCGTGGAAATTATATATTGGGCTTCAAAGTGTTTTTAATAATGTCAAATATAACTTCTTAAATCCTTATTGTACTGTTAACTTAGTCCTATGAAGATGGGGGAGATTGCTGAAATAAAATATATTTTTAGAAAAATAAATCTGGTTTCATTAATAAATGAGACGAGTATTGCATATGTCATTCTTTATAGCTATCATTGACAAATTTACCATCCGATCTTGTATTCATAGTCAAAATGTAAATAACTTTATGATTTTTAACTTTGAAAACGATCTCTCTTCACTTGTAGTAAAAGTTGATAAAATTCTTATTGATATCTCAAATTTGGGAATGAAATGATCATTTCATGAATGTAGCTTAGAACATCAAGTAGATCTTTGAATTTAGATAATTTATTTAGGCATAGTCGTTAACTCCTCTCCATTTATGTCTATCATTGTCACTCAAATGAATTTGTTGATTGAAACATTTTTTTTTCTAAATCAGCTTCACCAAGTTTATAGTTGACAAAATTTCAAACCTTGTTATGGATTTGCATAAATCTCTCGTCAAGAAATGTAATTATCATATCCAATATTGTGAAAAATAAGTTTACTTTAAATTTATCTTAAGGTGGGAGTCCATCTCTATGTTCATAATAATGCTTCTCACTACATTATTACTTTGAAGTATGGTTCTAAATCTTCACATAAATTTTTAGCTTTTTTGAAGTAATGAATTCTAACACATCTACAATAATTATTTAAATAATTGTTTTAGATGGCAATTAAAGCATATGAAATATTTCTTTGAGGATTTTGCAACATTTGACTAACAGAATTTGTAAAATGTATGTCATACCACAAAACGAGAACAGAAACTGATAATCTTAATTTTGTACATAATATCTGAACTTCATGTTTATTTTCTTGATCAAAATTGTCATCAGAGAATATTTCAAATAAAGCATCACAACATTTCTCCTGCTTGCTATCTCTATGGTTGGAGAGCATTTACGAGACTTTTCCATTTAGTATCCAAAAATGGTTTTAACGTTAATGAGGAAATGTGTTTTTTTTTTAAGATAGTCCAAATCTTAACAGATCGCACAAAAAAATTATAAAATGCTTATGGTTTCAAAAAAAGCTTAGGGTTTCTGAATTTACTTTTACTGCATCATGAACTCCTAATTTTAAACTGTGAACTGTGCATGGTATAAAAAAAGCTCTGGAATTTTGATTTAAAATTAATTTGTGCAGACCATATTTCTTTTTATATTAGCTCTATTGTCATATATTGTCTTATATTTTGTATATCTAAATTCCAATTTTGCAGCTATTACATTATGGTAAATTTTCACCTGTGAAATTCTCAGTTGGCCAAAAAATGCTCTTCAGTAGATATGTTTTCATTACAGAAAACATCTAATGATAACTCATTTATTCAGTGTGACTTCTATATGGAGTACAATCTAATATAATAAAAAAATACTTAGTCAATCTAATAGATGACAAGCTTTTTTTTTGTGAAAAATTTTTGGGAAATTGAATAATTTCATTTTCCTGTTTTGGTAAAAAATTCTTCTTTTTTGGGGTTTTATGTTTTTTTTTTTTTGGTTTTTTTTATTAAAATAAAATTTATTAAAAAAATTTAAAAAAAAAAATTATTTTTTTTTTATATATTTTTTATTTACCAACAAAAAAAAGAAAAAAAAGAAGAAATATTTTTATTTTTTTATTTTTTTTTATAAAAAATTTTTTTTTTTTTTTTTTCAATTTTTTTTTTTTTTTTTTTGCAAGTCTTATTGTTTGTCAGTCATGTTTTTAAATCTTACCATGTTTTCATATGTGTCATGTGAACAACACTTTCCATGTATGTGATGTGTATAAGAAATTTCACTATTGATTATAACCATTTGATGCAAAGTCTTTATTATGATTTGTTGGGCAAAATAATTTACAATAAAGACAGAAACATTTCTTTTTTGAATGTGAGTGAATTAGCCATGACCTATGTACTAATTCATCATTTCCATTTTTACACATTACTAAATTTTCTTCCTTCAGAATTCCAGGGATGGAATATGTCCACCTTTTGAATAAATCCACATTCAATCAAAGTTTATCAGTAATTTTATGCCAAATTTGTAGTTTTTCTAGTTCAATTGAAATTGTTCTTCATTAAATCTTTATTTGGGTATTCTTCATTGAAATTTTCTTTGGGCTGTTCTACATTAAAAACTTGAGTTGGTTATTCCTTTTTCAAATCTTCAACAACACATGAACCATGTTCATTGTATCAATTCTCTTCATTTGAAAGTTTAGATTTCTTTATAAAGTGCTCCAGATTGTTTTTGTAATAATTTTTTTTTGCAGCTTTTTTTTTTCTATTTTGAAAACCAGACGATTTCTTTCCCTCCATATTATATCTAAGGAAGAAGAGGTAAATTATTTATTAAAATATATTTAATCAAAAGTTCTACCCTTAATTTTTTATATCAATTTATTGTAACAGAGTCACTGATTGATGTAAATTTGTATTTAAATGATATTTTTAAATAATATATATGCATACATATCTAGTATATGTTTTATTTAATACTCGTCTATATTATTAAAGTTCATTGAGATAACATTCTTATAGTACATGTGTAACTTCAAGGAGGAATTCATACATTATAGAGACTAGAGGTTGCTGCACACAAAAAATAATCATTTGACCTAGCTTTCCCACCAAACACGTCCTGATATTATCAGCATATCCTCATTTCACTGATTACAAAAATCAATAAATTTTGTGAAAGAAACCAACATGCTATAGAACCATATCTCAACTACTGAACTTATTTTTACATGCACGTAAATGTTCATATAACAACTTGTATTTTTGTAATATTATAAGGTACTGCTACATTGTAGTGCATTGTTATATATTGTAACTAATGAAGAGCATAACCTACAGCAATTTAGCTGTCAAAATATTTGGTTAACTTGTACTATGCGGAATATTACTATAATGAGACTACTATAAACAGAACAATTAAATATATAAGAAAATACTAGGTCATGAAATTCAAATATAATTGTATTATTTGTAAATAAGAATAATATTTATATCTTTGGTTGGTCATATATCAATTCTAAAGTTACATCAGGGTTTAAAATAGAATAAATAAGACTTAAAATTTTAAACTTTAACTTAAAAAGTATTATTGATATGGCTAAATAAAGGCACTAAACATTAATATTTAAAGTGCGAGTATTAGCAATAAATATGTTACTACTACAACAATATACCTTTAAATAAATGAATTCTAATAATACCATGTCACCATATTTATTTATTAATTTAAATAATGAAAAATCCGGTAATTTAGTACATGTAAATAAATATATGAAAATATAATAAATTATGTTTGCAATACTCAAGAGATAAATATTTTCTAGCAATATTAATTATGATACCTTTATCCTGATTTCTCCAATATTAATGACTTCAAGTGTATCTCTACATGTGGGACAAAACAAGTCATTGAAGAAGATTATTAAGCCAGAATAAAGAAAACAAGTATTAATAATCATAAGTAACAAAGTGAAATAATATTTGATCTGATCCCTAGTACAACTAGACTAATTAATCTCTTACTTAGGTATCGTGCTGATATATCTTGGTTACTTCTTAAAATACAAAACATTTTTCTTATAGTATAATCCTCTAAAGATGTGGCATTATTTTTCTAGCTTCTATAGATACTTATGTAAGATGCTTATCTAAGCAGCTATATTATATAGTCTATATATAGTAAGTAAAAACAAATATTGTATTATATATATTTAGGAAATAAAGTGAAGTTTTCTATTTGTTATGTATTTATACAAAATTTCCGACTAAAAGAAAAGAACTGGTGTTACAAAAAAGAATAAGAAAAAGAGTGCAGTTTTATTGTAAGTATTGTTTGGAAGATTCAACATATATAGAACGCAGTTTGAACAGTATTTTCCCAGTGAATTTTATGCATATGTAAACATTTATTTTAGATAAATGTACATAAGAATTAATCTGTTATTGAAATAAAACTTACTTATGTGTGCAGGGGTTATTTATTAAAATATTTGTTGTTTATTAGTATCAATACACAGCATCTTTATAATCTAAAATTCACTTAAAGTATTTAAGAGTTCCAATTATTTTTATCAAAATCTTTAAGAATGTTTTTTCTTTAAATTGAAAACTTTGACACTTTAATTGTAAAACCACGGAGGTGTGAAAAGAATCCAGATGGAACAATTAATGATTAAATTTTATCTTCTGAATCAATCCATTAACTGATAAACATGTTTTTTTTTTGTTTTTAAAAATGCTGAGGAGATAATTAGTATTTCCTGAGAAGTGAAATTTCTAGTTTTAGCCATTTTTTATAAAATTGTTTGCAAATAGCAAGTCCACTAATTTTAAAACTGCTTTAATAAAACAAATATCCAAATGCAGATGTTTAGGTAATTTTTTTAATACAATATTGGTATTTGTTTAAACTGTAACAGCAGATGACTTTTGAAATTTGCCATTTCAACAATAACTTAGTAGAGAGTATGCACATAACATTTTAAAACATTTGTCAAACGTTGGTGGTCGAGTGGTCAGCACAGCTGTCTTACAAACAGTTGTCCCGGGTTCGCTTCCCGGCCGATGCTATGACATGGAAAAAAAACATTTAAATAAAATATACATTAATAGAATTAAAGTACAAATCACAATGTTAGAACAAATATTTGTATTACAGATATTAGGATAAATGATTTTTATTTTATATACTCTTCTCACAATAATTGAGATTTTATTTCAGATTTAAAATAACTACCTAAATATTTTGAAATGGTATTACTTTATATTCAAATATATTGTAGAAACAAACATTTATACTCGCACCAACACATTTAATTATTACATAAAAAATTTATGTGATTATTTAGCCCAATCATTATTGTTTACACTAATTTTGCTTTAACTGATTCTATTTTAATGTAATTTAGCGACATATATACAATATTATGCATTTTATTAGCATGTTGCTCTTTTTGGTTTTTTTGCATGTGTGTGTTTTTAAAACTAAACCAAAATTGCCTCAAGAATTTCAAATGCTATAAAAATACAGAAAGATATCTTGGATTTTTTTTTTTTAATTTTGGTGGATAGAATAAATTTAAGATAGTAGTTTAATAATAAATCAATAAAAGTTTTTAAAGTTATGTTTATTATTTTACAAATAACCATCACTATACATACATATAAATGACATGGATATTAATAGTAAAATGGACTGTTCCATTTTCGCATCACATTGCAATGTGATCTTGAATATGCATCATGAAAACCCAGTCTGAGAAGACATAACTGAGAATATCCTGAGAGAAAAACAAACTACAAAATTATAATTGACAAATCGTATTTCAAAAAATGATTATTTTAATATGTTTATATTTCCTCATTTTGTAGAAATAATGAATCAAGTAGCATTAAATAATATTTGTAACAGAACAAAAATAAATTATTTTTAATTCTGCAGCATTTCCATGCACTTCTTGTGTTGGGGTCCTCATGCCTCACTTTGCTCAGGCCCTGAACGCATACATGATTAAATTTTGAAATAAATTGTAAGAAAATAAGTTTTGGAGAGAATTAAATTCCTGAAGAAAGAAAAGGGGTGACAAGGTAAATGCACAGGAGATAGATATAAAAGGCAAACGTGTAAAATTTTTAAAAATAATTACAAGTAGTAGTTTTTCTTGTGGCTAGTCCTTGTTGTATTCTTCATCTGATGGCAAATGACATAGGAAAGAACCAGAGAGTAGTATAGAATGATTTTATGAGTAGTTGCCTTTATCTTCAGAGAAGCCACCAACAAAATGCAATGCTAAGCTTCCAGATATGGTTGCCGATGCCATCTTTCTATCCTGCTGTCGAGATAATGCCTTGATTTGAGCTGCCTTGCCTATATCACACCCATAAACTTAGAAAGTTGAGTAGAAAACATTTCTCCCTGAAATCATGGATCAAAGTAGTGCATAAGAACTTAAAATCCATGGCCTTGGTCTTCTCATGTTAATTAACAGAAATATTCTGGTAAGATGAATGAGAGCCCTTTATCAGCATTTTTTTGATTGAAATATATAAACTCTTAATAGACTGACTAGGTTGTTTAATAATTATTATTAAGAAGAACTTTATTATTTCTTTTAATGTCCAAGATTAATTTTATAGTTGTAATATTTGGTAAAAGCCTGAAATCTGGGCAAAGCTGCTTGGAGTGTTGATGCTAGACAAAATCAATGAAATATAACGTTACCGGGCCGCCGCAACTTTTTCTTCTTTTAGACAACTAAGTTTTTTTTTTTAAAAAAATATTGATTAAACGAATAATTTTTATTTCATTTAGAACATGATTTCTTTATTATTAAACAAATTTTGATACTCATTTTCGTTTTGAACCTGACTGACATTTTTTCAGCAAATTTTGCTAATTGTATTTTTTTTTCTTTTTATCATTTGAAAAATTTGGACTGTTTCACGTCAAAAAATTTGTTTGAATCCCCCGCCGAAAAAATAGAATACAATTATTTGCGACTTGTTTAGAACTTAATTTTACCTTTCTTTTTTTTTTTGGCTTGACTAAATGGTTTTTCTTATTATTATTAATTTTACTTTTTTTAAAAAAACACAACTTGTTTTCACTTTGACTTAGATTATGTTTGAATTAGCCTTATTTTTTTTTGGGGGGGGGGGGGGCTACCACAAGAAACAGCTTTTTGAGCGGGGGATGGGGGGGGGGGTCGTACTGTTATTATTAACAAAAAGGCAACAAAAATAGTCAATTATTTTAACAGCGCTGAAAAAAGAGAATCAACTTTGGGACTTGTTTCGAATTTTGATTTCTTTTTGGTTGACGTAATTGTTTTTCTTAATATTAAATCAAAATTTACTTTTGTGTTTTTGCCGATTAAAAAATTGTTTTCAAACACCCACCCCCACACACTCGGAAAAAGAATTGTAACCAAAAAGTCAAGAATTTAACTTTTTTATCTTGTTTTTTAAACAACTTTTTCTCACTTTTTACTTTGATTTCTATTTCGTTCGAATTATCTTTTTTTTTTTTTTAGCCTTCTACAATAAACTGCTTGTGGGGGTGGGGGGGGGGGTATTTCGTAATTTGTTATTCTTAACAAAAAATCAACCAAAGTCGTCATTTATTTTAAGCCCGCTGCAAAAAATTGAATCCAAATACTTGTCAATTTCTAATGAAATAAAAAACAACAAAAAAGGACACAAACTTTGGACTTTTTACAATTATTTATTCGATTTTATTGCTGTAATAAAAAGTGGACATTACGTGTGCCTGACAAAAAAAAAAAACACAATCTCACACACTTTCTGTACTCGGCAATTCTGAAGAAAAGTTTCAAAATTGCATGTTCGTCTCAGATCTTTTACTGGTCTCGAATATTTTCCCCACGCTGAAACGTGACTTAGCGCATGAGCTTTGTCGAAGCCTGTTCGAACATACACTTTGCCAATTTTTTACATATTAACCTTTTTTTCGGGAAGGGTAGGAACCATATGACAATTATTAATAATTAACAACATTTTTTAAATCGAAATGACATTATTACAGAGATTTAAAAATGTCATACCACCTTGAAATTTAAACAATCTCAAGCAATACGGGAATCAGCTATGAATAGAATGAATACGCGTAAATAGTTTCGAAGCACAAAACAGGCCATAATATTTTTGTGCAATGTCATGTAAAGCGGCCTAGCTCAATGGGTTACTACAATACGTAAATGTTGTATTAGCCTGTAAGGCCACGGCCACCGAAACAGCATTTTTATGTGTTTTGACACGTAAACAATGCCCCAAGCGGCCGTGCCCGGATTTCAGGCTTTTACCTAATATTTATGTTAGTAATTTATTCCCAATAGTGTATTATGTATATGCAGTGTGTACATGTTATTAATTTATAGTAAGGCTGTCTGAATGACTAAATTTGCATTTGATTATTTTTATTACTTGTTTAATAACTTATTTTAAAATTAAAATTCAGCAATCTCCCTGTAGGTGAGAGAATGTTAATACACTTAATTATTTAGCTATATAAGCATGCAGAAAAATTTCCTATGAAAAATAATCCT
Source organism: Epiperipatus broadwayi (assembly GCA_028023455.1). Taxonomy (NCBI): domain Eukaryota; kingdom Metazoa; phylum Onychophora; class Udeonychophora; order Euonychophora; family Peripatidae; genus Epiperipatus; species Epiperipatus broadwayi. Next base: position 5,411,599 of record JAQFVV010006221.1, on the reverse strand, counting down.
GAATTAATTAATTTTAGGATAGTGTGTTCAGCTAAACGATCCACTGAACACTGGAGCCTGTAAAAAAAAAAAAAAAAGCTGTCACAACTTCTTTTTTTTTACATTTACAATTGCTATTGAAGATAAATAGAATACAAAATATTATCTGAATTAAATAGATTAAGTAAATGTAAATATGAATTCAATTTTAAACTGATTAGTTTGGGTAGATGAAAATTTTTTGATTGATAAAAAAAAAACATAGAAAGTACCAAATGGGGGTTTGAGACATTTCAAAAAAAAAATGTTTGATATGTATGATCATCTTAATATTTGAATTCATTTATGTCATAAAGATGCATACATCCATATAATTTTCCTAATGACTGGATTAATAAAAGATTGACTTCTAGTATTTGAATTCATTTATGTCATAAAGATGCATACATTCATATAATTTTCCTAATGACTGGATTAATAAAAGATTGACTTCTGGTTTAGATGCAAAAAGCATCTAAACCAGAAGTCAATCTTTTATTAATCCAGTCATTAGGAAAATTATATGAATGTATGCATCTTTATGACATAAATGAATTCAAATATTAAGATGATCATAAAATTATGATAAGAAATAAACTATAAATTATGTATTATTGTTAACAATTAATTATTTTTTAATTTCTTGAACTGACTTTAGCCCGGATTATTAAAATGAATACATAATAAAACAGTTTAAGAATAAACATATTTTTTTAATAAGTAATGTTTCTGTAGTGTAATTTTCACTACATTACTCTCACATAAGGTATGGACTGGTTTATATCCACTTTTAACATCTTGTAGAGGGGTGTAATTATAAATATATGACCAAAGACATATGAAAAAGGTGTACAATAGTCAAAATACATATTTCATGCTGAACTGCCAGTACTCATCAGGCCGCCCAGATTAAATCTCTTACACATAACTTTATCATAGTTCAGTATATAAATATAATACTTCTGTATCATATTTTTCATTATATCTCTTTCATGCAAGGGAAGGATTAACTTCTCTTCACTTTCAACAAAATTTATGGAGAGTTGTAAGCATATGACTAAATACATGTGAAAAAGGTGTATAATCCTTAAGATTCACATTTCATGCTGAACCAGTACTCATCAGTTGGCCCAGATTAGAATATCTTACACATATCTTTATCATTGTTCAATATATAAAAAGGTAGTTTTTGGTTACATGTACTATGGCCACTAGGTGATGCTACAGAGCCACCAAGAAGCCTGCAAGTGATAAATTCTTATTAGTCATTCATTAGATTAGAGATTATTCATTAAGTGGATAATCTCTAGTCTAATGAATGACTAATACAAATTATTAAATATATTTTTGCTGAAAACCAAATTTCAAATATGAAGTTACAAATGATATAATAAGCAGTAGTTTATTTCCAAAGCTATAAGTTTGAGTAATTGATATTTTCAAAGCATTGGATGCTCCTCATTGCATAAAATAAAGATAAGATAGTCAGAATTTAGCTGTAGCATTACCACTCAGTGCCCATTGATTATGCTTAGAACAGGTTGTTCTGGTGTTGAATGAATTAGTGATTTTAATAGACATTGGATGTAAACAGAAGTTGTGATGCTTTTTAATTAATATTTAAAAAAATTGTTTATTATGATACTTTGTTTCAAAGAATACACTATTATTAAAAAATGGAAGGATTTTGATTTGCTTGACATTTAAATATAATAAAATGTGAAAGCAAAATACTTATTAAAAATGTTGCAATAAAATTCTTGCCAGTAAATGTTTAAATGTATCATAATTATATTTAGAAAAAGAACATATTTCAATGTAATTTATGGTAACATCTTGGCGTATTAAGTAAGCAGCATTTTCTACCATTCATGTTTCAGATGCTATCTTTTTAATTTAAACATAAGAATTATCAAAGTTTTGCTATCATATTGCTTTATAATCAAAGGATATTTCTATAAGATCTATTTTACCATCATCTATGCATTTTTGTATAATCAGCTATTAGTAGAGAGATAGATTATTAGTTAATCTTTCTATTGAGTCATCTTGTTTTCTAATCTCTAAGCATAAGATTTTTAGGCTCATCAAGTTATATATTTCTTAGGCTTTCATTAAATGTTCAACACTTGATTTTTTTAATATTACTTTGTCTAATAAGTTAATTTTAAATAAATCTATTGAAATGTTTACATTTAGCATTTTTTTCACAATGCTGTTAGCAGATCTATTAATAAATCAAAATAATTCATTATTGAATCACGTTGAAGGTGAATTTGAGTCATTTGAAAGATGAGTTTCATTTAAAAAATAATTATATATTTGGGGTGTCCTGCTTAGAAATTATCCACAATGTAAAAGATCCTACAAAAGATAGTTTTGTCAGTCTCATAATTCATTTAAATGGTGTTTAGCTGCAATAATAAAACATTAGTAGTAATAAAAATAAGTATTTGAATTTTTTTTCTAAATAGTTTCATAGAATATGCAAATTTTTCTTAATATAAACTTTTCATGATATAAAGTAGGTAGTTAAAGAATGGTAGAGACTAGGCAGTGTGGGTTGACCAGATGTAATAAGATACATTCCTAATTATTAGTGAAAGTAATGTCATCATTGAAGAATTTTCAATGTAAAGAAAACATCCAACTCGGACCAAAAAGTTTTAAAAAATTTCAATAGCATTAGATGAGAGCAAAAATATATTTTAAAAATGGTTTTCTTTCTTTTTAAGGAATTTATTAAGTAAAGGGGAAATGCATAATTTAGGATTCAGTGTGAAAGCTAGCTTAATATCTTTTATACTTGAGGATTTATAGAATTATCTATAAAAGGTTAAAGATATTAAAAAATTTAATATGATCAAACTTATGCCCATTTTATCAATACTTATATTTAATCATTAACTTCAGAATATTTAGAGAAAAGATCTATATTCATTGTTGAATATTATTGTTTTCATAATAATAAGTCAAGCATTGGTGGCCGAGTGGTCAGCACAGCCGCCTTACAAGCAGTTGTCCCGGGTTCACTTCCCGGCCGATGCTTTGACACATGAAAAAAAAAGTAATTTATTTCTTCTTTGAAATTTAAATGTGTAAATTATATTTTAAAGTTATTAATTATAAATGAACCTGAATGCCCTATTTTTATTTATTTTCACACAATATATTTTGACAGAAATATATTAAAAGAACTTCAATGCATTCAAAACAGTTGCATCTTGTTGATTATTTTTGAATTAGGAATCAATTTAAGAAATCATGACAAGTTATAAGCACAAGTGTAAAATATTAAAAGCAGTAAAATAGGTCCTATTCCAAAACATATTTATAGATCATATGAAAATCATTTTTTAAAAGTAATTGCTTTTCACACTAAATTTCAGTAACACAAATAGATGTATCTGAAACTTATTGATTGTAATAATTATATTGAGAAAGTGATAGAAACGATTTGTATTAAACAAAATAAAAATAAAAGAACAGAAATACAACACAGATAAATTCTATTAATTATGCATTCTACTTCTTAGCTCTTTCAAATTAACTTTTTTTTGATTAATTATTCAAGTAGTAATAATTCAACATATCTCTTATCTTCTCATGAATCTTTTCTGTTTCTAAAATATCCATATTTTGGTGAAAGTTCTTTAACTTTGTATATATATATTATATACTCACTGTTTCTCTATCAGGAGCTGTTGATGTCCTGCAATAAACTATGTAAGGCTGTTCAACTTCTTAAACTTCTTTTTAAATATTACATTTATTTTTAATAAAGTATAAAAATATTTAAAGTACATACTTATTTTTATATAATATAGAATCTATATAATAATAAATAAAATCCTTGTTTTTTACTTCACCTTTGAGTGGTAAGTTTTAAATTGTGCTTTACGCAAAAAAGTGAAGCTTGTTATTATTAAAAAAGAATTATACGACTGAGTGCTTTCAGATAACTTAAGTCTCATATTCATAGTCTACTTTAAGTGAAGTTTAGCAGTAATTTATGCAGTTTTCTTTCATAAAGACCATTTTCTGGAGATTGCAAAGCATGATTCTTTTCGGTTTAATGCATAGTTGTCATTTGCAATAAAGCATGCCTCCTTAATCTTTCGTTTCATATTATTACAAATAGTAAATATGTATTAATTAATTTTTTCTCATTCCTTGTTTAAATTACATATCAGCTTATATAGTTATTTGTTTTTTTCTTTCCTCATAGTTAGCAATTAGATTTTCAAAATATTTCCCCAACTTTTTGTTAATATAATTTATTCATAAGTTGAAAAATATATATAAATCTTTATCTGCTATGATATATTGAAGCGAGTATTTTTCTGAATGATCATATTGAAAACGCTTTCATAAAACATATTTTTAAATGAAACTATTGGAAAACCATAAATCTAATAATATTTAAAATAATGCAAATTTATGTAGCAATTTTTTGCTAGTTATTCATTACTATTTTTGATGGGGAAATGCATGAGAATAAAAACTGGTATTTAAGCAAATTACAATTCATGCTAGAATAATAAAGCATGATGTTTATAAAAGGTTAAAGATCATCTTTATAATTTTGTCTAGATGATAAAAGTTGCTTTGTTTCAAGAGAGCTTGATTCTATCTGTACATTGAAAAAAATATGTCAAAGATTTAAAACATTTCATTTTTTAATATTTACTTCTTTAAAAAATATATAAATTTCATTATTAATTTTTTTTATCAATATAATCTAAATAAATAATTTCAAATAAGATAATTATTATCTTTAGAATACTGATATAAAATTTTCGAAACAGAAAAATAAGAAATGACACACAACATTAATTGCATATATTTAATAAAATTTATTGGTCACATGAATATTTGAATATTTAATATTTATTTATATGCAAATAAATATTAATATAAAGTTTGAAATAAGAGTGCTAAAATAGGACAAAAAAAAGCTATACAATTTTTATAAGATAAGCAATACATATTTTGTTTTTTGCTTTAAAAAAATATACACAGTAATAATATTCCCAAGACCAATTAATGTAAATGGTAGTCACAACCTTATATGTTTCACAACCATTGCTACTGAATATTCACACATACTTTTTTTATTATTTAATTTGTAATCAAAATAATGCAATAATATATCCAACAAAATTACCAATTTTTTTTCTCTACTTTACTATAAAACATATTAGAGATTTTGATTAAAAATTAAATAAAGCTATAAACAAAATTTGAAAACAATATGTACTGTACACAAAAAATAATTAACAAATTATTTTAAAATCAACAAATGTCATGGTTTCACTTAATTATTATGGTGGACTTAATAAATACTTCTTACAAAGGTGAAAACTATGTTTATATAGTACTGATCAAAATATTTACAAAATGAACAAGTAAAAAATAATTGTTCTTTAAATATATATTAAAAAATTTCTCAAAATTTAAACAAAAGAATAAATTGTAACAATCATTATAATAAAATCCAATCTTTAAACTTTTAATTTTTGGAATAAAAATTATCTTTAGAATATATTTAATTAACTTAATTCATACTTTATTAAAAATATTTCTTTTTTTTTTCCTTTCCAAAATGATCCACTAATTTTAACACCACACATTTTGCTGTTTTTATAGGCTGGTTTAATATATAAACCACTTGTTATTTTTTTAACATCTTTATGCATATCACATCACAATCTCTTTCCTACATTTGAATCATTTTTTATGTTCATTTTCAAGGATTATTCCTATAAAACACAAATACGCATATCATATTTATATTACACAATACGTAATATATATTTACAATAATTCATAAATAACACCAATATAATAAAAATTCTTTTATATAGTATACATCTTTACTTTCTTTTTTATATTTATATTCCGTCCTTATATATTATTTGTATTTTCTTAGTAGCAAAGCTTTTTTACATTATACATTTCTCTTTATATTCAATTCTTTTTAATTATTCTAGGATTATTTAAACATAGGAATAATCCTTGCAAATGAACATAAGAAATGGTTAAAATGTAGGAAAAGTTATAAATGTAATATGCATAAGAAAGTAAAAAACAAATGGCACAAATAAGAAATCAGGATTTAAAAAGAACCAAATGTGAGACTTTTAAAAGAATATACATTATTCAATAAATAAAGAAAATAGCTACAACAAGGCAAAGGCCTGATTAATAGTCATTCATATAGGAATATAGAGGGGGGAAATGTTGCTCACCAAGCTTACCAATAGTTCTATTATAATCAGTTTTTGACTAATCTTGGATAACTATCTGGCTGGCTATGGCCCAGCCACCTGAAAGAAAAATTCTAAACCTGATTGACAATTAAAAAAATTTTATCCAACCCATATTCAAATTCTAGATTGTGGACATAGCAAGAAGCTGTCATAACCACTATACCATGAGCCCTTTACACAATATATACATTTTATACAATCAGATCTATCAGAATATTGCTCATATTAAAAAATAATCATGTAGGTAAATACAGCTATTAAATATGAACCTTTAAAAATAGATAATCATGTCACTAAAGAAATGTGTTTACTACAAGAATCTTTCATAGACTTTATAGAAGATTTTAATGAACTTGTATTTTTCACTGATTAATAGATTAAAATGAGGGAATCATTTGCAACTTTATTAAAATAAATTCTAAAAAACCTGATTTGTATAAGATTTTCATAGTATATATATATATAATAAAATTATATCTTCAGTAATATGATGAAAAATCTATCATACCGCAATTATCCACCAATATAAGAATATCATCATATCTTTCCTTATTTATATATATATAATTCAAGGACAATTTCTTTTTGTTAGATAATCTAAAGATTTTAGACATTATACGTGTACATGTGATTGTAAATAAATTCATAACTATAAAATTAAATAAGTAACAATCTCGATATATACATATAGATATTGGATATCATTTCTGATGTACAGATTTGCTCACCCTGAAGTACATGTATAGTGAGAGAAGGTGGTCTGACATTTTTACAATGATGGGTAGTTTTTAAAGATGAAAAATACACTGATAGATCTAAAATCTAATTGATTACATACGTTTCAATAGCACAAGAATAAAGAATATATTATACAATGTATATAAGAATGTCTAACTATTTTTAATTAGAGATTAAAAAAAAAAAAAAAACCATAAATCCACATCATCTAATAATTGAGTATCCTGGAATGTATTATCTTCTTCATTATTTCTCTATTCAGGAAAAATATAAAAGTTTTCAACTTGCAGTGAGTTATTTACCATTTTACAATTTATCTATATAAACTATCGCTTGACTGACATATAATAATTTATCACTGTTCTCCATTCTTGCATGAAAAATCTTCACTGACGATATACTAGCATTTATTAATATTATTGTTACTTAATCACAACACCTCATTCTCAGGATGTAACTATATATATATTATTCAGCAAAACACTTTACAAACATGCATAATAGTTTTCATGATTGTTATTAAAATTTCTAAAAATTATCAGATTAACTTATCATCTATATAAAATATTTAATAAAATTGAACTTTTTTTTCTTAATAAATTGAATTAGTTGGGCTGCAAGACTGAAAAATATATATGTATTTTGTGATATTTCTTGATCCACTACAAATATATATTACCAAATGCACATTAGTAAAAAAAAGCGGAGAAAAAATGATCATCTCTTTCACAATTAGTTCGGATCAAAAATCTATTAAAAGTACAATATAAAATGAAAATTCAAATGTTTAATACAAATTTTCATAATAGTTAAAAAAAAAAACAGACAAAAATAATGTATGTATGAATTGTGTGTACGAAAAAAAAAAATTCAAACAAAATATTTTAACGGTAAAAAAGAAATTAGAAATGCAAAAGAATTTGTCTTTATTTGAATTATTAAAAAAAATTACAAGTGTACTGTTCAGAAAAAAAAGTGAATGAAGTGGCCTTCTATAGTAACTGCTTTCACATGTGCTGCACCTTTTACAATTTACTTTAACATTGTTTTTGTGGAAAATTTACGTCTACTTTAATGATTTTTTAATTATTATTTTGTATCAATATCAGCCTAAAAAAGCACGTTCGTTTTTTCTAAATATTTATTAACATAATACTATTCAATCAAGAATGAATATGACATTTAAAAATCAATATTTCACTTTATATAATTATATCACATACTTTTAGTTTTATATCACTAGAAACATTAACAAACATGTAAATTATGTTACTAAATTTTGAATTCTTTTTGAAGATATGATTTCAAAAAAAAAACTACAAAAATAAAAGATATTTAAATCTAGAATTCAATTTTTAAAAAAAATGTTTTTGTATATTTTATAATTTATTTTTCAAAACTAATGTTCTAAAATATTATTATGTGTGCAAACATATGTACAGAATACATTCTTTCAAATAAATACAATCAGCATATTATGGAAAACACTTTCATGTTTTTTTTTATGCATACTCTAATTATATATAAATGCTTATCTGAATAATAAGAACTAGCAGGTTAAAAATTTTTGGTTTCGTTCTTAACTTAACAAAAAAGGGAGAGTTGGGGTATATGGTAAAACTGATGTGATCCAATAATAGATTTTCACAATAACAAAGTAAGAATAATGAACAATAGGATGGATCCCAGAGCCATAAACTCCCATGATCACCATTTCTTATGTTTGCTTATAACTATTATTAAAATAGGCAAAATTCTCTATACGTATTGCCACTTAGTGCAAGCCAGAGTAATCAATGGATGCAAGAAGGCTTGTGCATAAAATCCCCGTCTAGTGCCTACTCATCTGAGGATATTGGATGAGTAGGCACTAGATGGGGATTTTATGCATAAGCCTTCTGACATACATTGATTACTCTGGCTTGCACTGGGTGGCAATACACAGAGAATTTTACCTGTTTTAAAACAGCCATAAACTATAGCAATATTATTACGAACGGATTGAAATTATCAATAAATGATAGTGACGAGGTATGATATCTTAAAATGAGCACGAATAAAATGTTTTTCAACAACTATTTGAGTGTAAGGTAAAAATCATGGTAGAAACTCTTGCATTATATATTCTCGGATATACATATCAATCATGAAAGATGAGAAACTAGTCTTATACAACTACTAATTCAATATAAATTCAATATTAGAATACATTCATCTTAGAATATATAAAAATATACATGCATTGTGTGTATACACAATTTATTTGATTAATTTCTTAGAATCCCTTCATTAAACAAACAAAAAAAAAAAAATCTTATTATTTTCATACAATTTTAATCTAGAAACATTTATATGATTTAAAAACAACACCATACTATTATATTTTATATCCTTATCAAAATATACATAAAATATACCAATGGATTTTAAAAAGTCACAATAAACCTTTATGCTGCAATTAAATGCATTGATGAGATGATTTTCTGTCCCAGTTATTAGATTTCATCATAAAAATCTACACTCTGACCATTTTTAAATTTATTATTTTCTAGTAGTTGGATGAGTTTAGCTACCGTTACGTTAATATCTACAAACTTTTCAGATTCTCTCATATCTGAAATGAAAATTATATACATGTACATTATTTAGTTTTATTTTTAAATATGAAGTTTATATTAAATAATAAAATAAAATAATCAAAGAAAAAAAATCAAATATCAAAAAACATAGAATACTTTCTGTCTATGAAAAGTCTAAACTAAAATTAAATTCAATAATTAATTGTATAAATTAATATCGTCTGTGAAATTCACGATAAAGCTCTCCAAAAACATTAACAGAAAAATAAATCCTAACAGAATACTGGATGAAAAAAATTACACAAATCATGTAATACAAATATATTCCAATTAAAAAACTCGTGATGTTATATTTTAAAGAGAAATGATATATCTCCACTAGTTATGGGCATAAATGGATTCTTTATAGCAAGAAAAAAAATAGATTGCAAAGAATATATAATTTTAGACAATCATTTCCAATTTCCTGATGTTGATTCTAATAATAATTAAGGTCAAGTCACAAAAATAGATAGAGATTTCTATTAAATTGAAGATTAATCCCTAACAATATTCAAAGCAGCAGATCAAAAATCAATTCATCAAAATTGTAAACTATAAAGATAATGATTGGAAACTTCTTTCTTCAAAAGTCCTTCTAAGAACTGCATCCTAATCAGAAATCAACAAATTTAGCACTAAATCCAAAAGATAAAGCTTCTGAAAAATACAAATTATATAAAATTTTCTATATAAAAAAATATAAACATTTGTCATAAATGATCAAAAATTATATCTTTAACAAAACTTTATAATTACGCTGGCGACATAACTTATATAATAAGAGATTGTATTAAATATATTTTTCTTCTTTTAATAATGTCTTTAATCTTTCACATTGCAATATTTCATTCGATGTCATCAATGATTAAGATGCAACATATATTTACTTAAATAATCAGTTGATCCATAATTATTAAAAGCTAAAAATTCACTTATAATTCCAAAACATAAATATTTAATATATATATTTCATTTAGTTGAAACATTAGATGACTCTTCAAATTTTCCATTTATTATTAACTGACTGATAGATAGATACTTTACAATAAGTTATCCAGGTTTCTGCCTGAAAAGTAGTTTGTATTTAGAAAGATTAGAAGAAAAAAAATACATTCAGAAATGATGAAGATTATTGTTATGAGATATATGTAAAAAGGGTGGTTAATATTTGTTTAAATGATCTGGATAGGTATTGATAGAATAAACTGGGTTATTTTGTAGAACAATTGGGGGGCTGAATAAAATAGATATAAATTGAAAGGAAAAAATGACTGTTAAAAATTTGTTTATAACTCTGAAGATAATTGCGAGATTAAATAAGCTTCATAAATATATACATATAAGGAGAAGAATTAAACAAAAATATTGTCTACCTCCAAATTTTGTCTAATACTTATTTAGATATATCATTTAATAAATATTGTTTTGATAAGGTTGAAGTTCGTACTGACAACAGAAAGGTTCATTATGTCCAGATTCCAAAACTAACTCTAACAAAATGTTAAGTGATAGATAAAATTTGCAAAAAATTCATGATAAAGACAAATTATGGATGAAAGTGATTAAAAATGGAAAAAAAATAGTTGCGCAGGAACTTAGTGCTTTTTTTAACAAATAAAAAGTTATTTGATAATGGATATAACAATGAAATATTAGACTTAAAATGGCTACATCAGGCTTTTAATAAAAAATGAAGAATTATTTTGCAATCTATTAAAGCTAAAATTAAAAAAGGAATGTAAAATATAGCCCGATTAAATGAATTCAACCAATTTACTCAATAAATTTTAAACTCGCCCTGCCTTAGAATGTGGATTGTGAATTACAGAAATAAAACTACTAAGGTATTTAAACTAGTTTAAATTCTCTAGTTGATAACCATCTAGGTTAAAAGTCGTTGAGGATTTTTTTTTCTGTTTCTGGCTGAGAAAAAATTTGAGTTTTTGAACATTAATAAATAAACCAAAGTTCTTATATGTTGCATTCAAAATCTTAAGTACATTCTATAAAATATATTTTGAACAAGAAAAAATAGCATCATCAGCATAAAGTAAATCCAAAATCCAAGAAGTTGAAGTTCTTGTTTTCACTTTTAATCAATTCAAATTAAAAATTTTATCATCAACTCTGTGCTCTAACTAGATCACTATTTCACATGATCTACTATCTCATACTAGCACATAATTGTTATTAAACAAAGTAAAACTCTCCATACAGTAGTGCCATCTTGTGCCAACAAGAGCAATCAATGGATGCCAGAAGGCTTGGGAATAAAATCCCTATCTAGTGCCTACTCATTCAATATCCCCAGACTAGTTTCTGGCTTGTGGCTTTCGTCAGTGAGGAGCCTTGGATCTGAGAGCACTGCACCTAGATCTTAGAAACTAGTCTGGGGATATTGGATGAGTAGGCACTAGATAGGTATTTTATGCACAAGCCTTCTGGCATCCATTGATTGCTCTTATTGGCACAAGATGGCACTACTGAATGGAGTTTTGCTTTGTTAGATCACTATTTCATTAGATTACTGTCATAGAAATTGAAAACCCTGTTAGAACATGCATATATTCTTGTATAACTCCAGTTTTCATTTTTAGTGCTTCAGATCATTCCCTTTACTAATGGTGCTTTTTCTCAATCCATCACATAGAAACTGCATAATACAAAAAATTTTGATGAACAATTAACTAACTTCAACAATGCCATAGATCTGTTCTAATAACTGAATCAAATGTCTTGACCAAATCAATAAAAACTTATATAAATCACCTCTTTGTTCCTAATCCTTTTCTTGCATTTATCTAGTAATAAAAATCGTGTCTATAATGATTCTGAATTCTCAAAAGCATATAAATTATTGTGCTAATCAGACTATTACTAAATGAATTCCATCTGCAATCTATTAGTACAATATTTAAGATCTGGATTTTCATATACGCAATGAAAATCAATATTCACAATAGAAATAACTGGAAAAATACCATAACTAGTATACAATATGATGATTATTAAATGTGGTAATAATAAGCAATATAAATATGCATGTGACCAAGAGGTAAACACAAATATAGTCAAGCTGCTATGATATCTGCATGGGGACAGAAGTTAGTCCTTACAGGGAATTCATGAGCTTGTCCCAGCTTATTTTATTGCATACCCAAAACAAACACACATGATGAGAGATTTACTATTATTTATGTAATATTTTTAAAAATAAAATGTTTAAATGTAATAAATAATTATCTCTAATACAAATTTATTAACTCTAATACAAATTTATTAAATGTTTTATTTAGAATGTAACTTTATAATAAACAGAGGTCTAGAGAAATAAAAAGAGAAAAATAAATAATAAATATAAAGTGTAAAGTATAAAAAAGAGAATGAAAGTAAATTATTTATTTTTATAAAATGAATCAGAAAGTAAAATGAACATATATTTAGTTAAGTTAAAAGTATAAATGCATGTGTGGTAGATGAAGAAAGGAAGTGAGTGGTAATTTAAAGAAAGAGGATAGCCATGAATGTTTGAAGAGTAAATTTAAGAAAAGAAAGGTATGTCAAAGAATGCCAACTGGATGAGAGTGATTCATCATTAGACAAATAACAAATGAAAACTGTCAGAGCAAAATCTTCAACTGATGAGACATTACTACAGCAAATATCTTCCTTAAAAAGATCATAGATTGTAGATTCATTGCGGATGTTTAAAGTTTATCAGAATTATCTCTTCAAAAATTATCACAATAATTTTTATTTTGCTTAACAATTTTCAATTTTTTTGCAATTTCGTTCATCATTTAATTTCTTTCATTTTAAAAAACTTAACTAAACCTAAAAGCTTTGATGCGAATTGTCCGTTAGTTATAATATTTACCAATAAACATTCTGCACAACTTTCACAAATAAGTGATTAGAGATGATTTTTACTGGCTAGATATCAACAAATTTCAACAATTCACTTATATGAACATAATCTATGCTTAAAAAATTTACCAAAATAATAAAATCCTTTTTGAAATAATATGACAGCTATTTTACTTATCTTTTTACCAAGATTTCTAGATTATTTTTTTTAGTTGTTCCAGAGATTAAAAGCAAAAAAATAAGAATTTTATCTTCTTGGCTTCCGGATTACAGCATGCTAATGGTTGTGCTATACTTTTCAATTCAAAAAGCAATTTATAAAATGTATTTAATGTTTAGAATATAATATAAAAAGACTTTTGTTTAATAATTATTGTTCAAAAAATTCAAACTCTATCAACCAAAAATGGAAGTAAAATTTTCAGCAACGTTAGTTTGTTCTTCAATTTTCTGGATGTGATCATATAGAATTCACTATTATAAAAATGACATCTTTGTTGAACTGGACATGTAAAATAATTGAACAATACAAGATTTGTTAATATATATATAATTATACTGCCTAACCCTATTAATTACTAATAATGATAAATGACTAAACATCACATGATCAATATTTCTTATGCTAGCACATTACTGTTATTAAAACAGGCAAAACTTTCCATACAGTAGTGCCATTCAGTGCCAACCAGAGTAATAAATGGATGCCAGAAGGTTTATTGCATAAAATCCCTATCTAGTGCCCACTCATTCAATATCTCCAGACTAGTTTCTGGCTTGTGATCTTCGTCAGTGAGGAGCTTTAGATCTGAGAGCACTGCACCTAGATTTTAGGATCTAATGCAACCCTCCAGCAGCCACCTTTTATCTCTACTTAACTACAAAACTATGAGAATAAAATTGAAAACACAATAATATTTTCAATCTAAGCTCAATAGCTTATATAGTTGTATGGGTCTGAACCCAGTTCAGTACCCATACATTTTGGTGTCTTTGGCTCTTTAACAACCATAGCATCACTATCGTATTAGGCAGGATTAGTGTTAAACCACTAAACATCACATGATCACTATTTCTTAGGCTAGCCCATTACTGTTATTAAAACAGGCAAAACTCTCCATACAGTAGTGCCACTCAGTGCCAACCAGAGTAATCAATGACTATATAAGCTATTGAGCTTAGGATGAAAATATTATTGTGTTTTCAATTTTATTCTCATAGTTTTGTAGTTAAGTAGAGATAAAAGGTGGTTGCTGGAGAGTTGCATTAGATCCTAAGATCTAGGTACAGTGCTCTCAGATCCAAAGTTCCTCACTGACGAAGATCACAAGCCAGAAACTAGTCTGAGGATATTGGATGAGTAGGCAAAACTTCTGGAATCCATTGATTACTCTGGCTGGCACTGAGTGGCACTACTGTATGGAGAGTTTTGCCTGTTTTAATAATGATAAATAAACTAGAAGATCATTTAACATTATAAAACTAATCAAAAAACAAAATTTTACTAAAATTTTTTCATGATCATAGTATAATCTACTAACAAATAGACCTTTTCAAATGAAATTCAACAAGATACAAACAACATATATATAGAAAACAAAATAGCCTTCTCAAAATTCACTTCAAAATCACGATTTCTTGAACTCTTCTTCTTGAATCTGAGACCATCAATCTCATGAAAACATCCTTTTTGATGTTAAAGGTGGTTGTTTATTGAAGTATTCTGTTTTGTATATATAGTATCTTTGTATCTTATTGAATTTCACTTGAGAAGGTCTATTTATTAATAGATGAAACTATGATCATAAAAAAGTTTTGGTAAAATGTTGTTTTTTTTTTGGCTAGTTCTGTAATAGTTATATGATTTTCGGTTTTCTATTTTATGAATATATGAACTTAAGTGCGTTTTTCATGGAAAAGGCAAATCCTGTTTCTATTATAAAGTTTACCTCAAAGATGTTACTGAAAAAGTGCAACACTTATTGCTTCATTGGGAAGATATGGCTAACGACAGAATACAATAAAAAATTACAATTATCAAAGTTTCTATAAAAAAAAATTTACTGCAGAAGATATTAGAAACAACGTTGTAAAATGCCAAACAGAATGCTGAACCAGTGTGTTCTATATATGGATATATTTATGTTTCATGAACTGGTTTTGGTAGTCATCACGAAATTCATCTCTAATGCATTTTTCCTTTTTCCATCTTTTTTAAATCTTCTCTTGAAATTGGAATGGCCATAGTTATTTGTGAGTGATAGCTGCCCCTAATAATGATGATGAATAGTTGCAGAATTCCCAGATTTTTTAAAACCAGAATAACATTTAATACGTTACTGGTTTTATTTCAATAAATTTATATCAGAAATAAAAAAAGTATTATTGCTAGAATCTAAAGTATTACCAATAAAAAAACTAGTTATCAAATAGTGGGTCTTCAATATTGAGGAATAAAAAAAAAAACTTTGCATCCTTTAGAAATGAGATTAGAATTAAATAATTTTTAAGAAAACAAACTAATGATATATCAACAAATTTGTTTTGAATATATCACACATGGAATAATAATAAGTAATATTTTTTAAATCAGAACATTAAATATAATTATATAAAAATGTCGTTATATATATATGATTTTTTTTTTAACTCTTTGGAAATGTACTTTATATAATATGATGTGAATGGCAGGGAGACTTATTGTTTCAAGTAAATAAATCATTATTGGAATTTTTAAAATATCATCATCATTAGTCATTTGCCAAGAAGGAAATAACTAAAATATTCCTTTTTAACAAAAATGATTATACATACACACCTTTCATAAATTTTCTTGTGTTTTCATCACCACAATGAGTTTCCACATAAGCAGTCATATCTGTCTGCACTGGTCCAGGGGAGTAACTTAATACACGCAATTCAGGTTCGTCAAGTGACAAAACTTGAAAAAACATGTTTCTAGCAGCTTTGCCTATAAATGAGAGAAAATGATTGTACTGAAGTATAAAAATAAAGCATTATATATCTAAATTAATAATACAAATGATGTTTATATATATATAGAAAAAAGAAAATATATTATAGATAACATATGGATCAGAATTATCTAAACCTGTTAAATGCTAAACTTTATTAGAATTAGATAAAAAATATTCATGCATATGAAATGTGAACATATATATGTCCATGGCCTGGGCTTATAGGAATAGAAATTTTATTTCAGATAGCTGGCTCATAACTAAGACAGCTAACCACAAATTATAGGTTGGGAAGTGGGTATGTAACTATTGACTAGAGTGAAAAACAATAAAAATATAACTTAAAATCATCACAGAGGTTAAACATGTCTGGTAAGTAATGTCTTCTCTTTTACAGTTCTTTTCTAGAAGAGGCGTTTCCCCTATTACCTATATATATATCATTAAAAATCAGTCAACACTTAGACAATCCTAATTTCAATAACAATCAATAATTTCAAACTGTTGTCAAGGCAACCTCCTTTAACCAATAAAGGTAGAATATATATAAAATACTGCTTAATGCTAAGCTAGTAAATATAATCAAAATAGAATAAAATATCAATAAAAATACTAGTAAAATCAAAATGTATCAAAATTTTCTTTATTTTGATTTCATTTATTAAATAAATAGATCTTAAATAAAAACAACCAAGAAGAGCAACAAATATATGGACACATACAACTATTCACAATTTAACCACTAAACATCAAATGATCATCATTTCCTGTGTTTACACAAATTGTTTAAAGACAATTTCCTTATATATTAAAAGAAGTTCTAATAAGATTGATGGTCTTGGGAATCAAAATAATTAAAAATCTCTTTAAAATTTCTTTTGATTTCATCACATTCATAAAAGACAGCATTTGCATCATCAAATATAATTTATGACTAATATTATCAAACTGAAATAAAATATCTATTTTTAACTCGTGAATTTTAACTATTTCATAAAGACGCAATTTACTTTCAACTATATACATATATCTTAGAATTACTGCATAAAATTTTATAAATAATTCCTGGCATACATTTATTAACTTTAAACTCTTTAAAATTATTTTTAAATGAATTTAAATCAAGATCTCTCTTTCAAGGAACCCTCATAGTCATTTGATGGAGAATATGAGGGTTGCTTGAATGAAAGATCTGCCTTTAAATTCATTATTAAGTAATTTTAAAAAATTGATAGATAATAAAAAATTCCAGGAATAGTTTACAAAATTTCATCGAATTTTAATGGAATTAAAATTCATAAAATTGAAGTTAAAAAAAACAGATACGCCTTATCTCAGTTTTATACAACATTCATGAAATATTGTTTAACTGTGCAAAAGTTGTCTTTTGTAAATGTAAATGAAATCAAAAGGTGAATTAAAAACTTTTGATTAATCATTTAGAGTTTGTGCCATCAATCCTATGCAGACTTCTTCTAGCATTAGGGGTGATAGATAATTGTTTTTCAATCGTGGGTAGTTATATAAGGATACATATTTATTAAACCATTAGACATCACATGATCACCATCTCTTATGCTAGCACATAACTGTTATTAAACAGGCAAAACTCTCCATACAGTAGTGCCACCCTGTGCCAACCAGAATAATCAATGGATGCCAGAAGGCTTGTGTATAAAATCTCAATCTAGTGACTACTAGGTGCAGTGCTCTCAGATCCAACTCCTCACTGATGAAGGCCACAAGCTAGAAACTAGTTTGGAGATATTGGCTGAGTAGGCACTAGATGGGATTTTAGGCACAAGCCTTCTGGCATTCATTGATTACTCTGGTTGGTATAGGGTGTCACTGCTGTATGGAGAGTTTTGCCTGTTTGATACATATTTATATTGGTTTTGTTTATAATTTTCACTTGAGAACATCTATTTATTTCCTAGACAAAACTACTAGTATTCTGTTGCTATTTTATTCTATTTTGAATATTTATATATAAGAATTTATCAAATATTTCAAACTGTATTTGTTACTCTTTTTTATATAAAAACAAAAAAAAAAAATGAAACATTTTCTTTAAATTAATGATACATGAAAATGTCTAGGATAAGCAATCTTATGTGTTTGATTCAATGGAAATGATAATGTAACAGAGTTCTATGATTAGTGGATAATACTTAATTATTCTGACAGCTAAATATTTGGTGTTTATTATAAACTTTAATGAATTATTTACACCATTTAAATGCAAAAAAAGAGAGCATTTTTCTATGCAATTAGTAAAAAACGTATATTTAACTTGCTTTCTAAGTATAGGGCCTTTTACCACAAAAACTTATAACTTCATGTTAAAGAGAAGAGATTTTACATCACAGTATTTGAGAAGTCATTTTACATTACATCATTATAAACCAACAACAGAAAAAAATCCTCAACAACTTTTATCTTGAATGGTTATTCATTTTAAGAATGTAAGCCATAGATTTATAAGTAGAAAGGTGGATTTATTTTTTAAAATACAGCACAGAATCCAATGTGCTGCTTTTCTTTCATCACAAAAACTAACTATTGCAACTAAATTAGCTACACATAAAACTTATCTAATTAACAATATGGAAATGAGATTTAGAAGCTCTATCAATACAACAAAAAGATGTCAAAATAGCTTTATCTAAGGGTGATCCATAAAATTTTAAAATCACAATGGCAAGACCATATAACTACTAATCAATATGATCTTCGACTTGCTAGATGTGAGATTAAAGATAATCTAAATTGGATACAGTTTATCCACTACTTTGAACACTTTTTAGCACAATCTAACGTTTCGACTGTCCTGCAGTCTTTTTCAGAGCCACTTTTATTTTAAAATAAAGATTTTCTAAAAGGGTGTTCAATGGTGAACTTAATCATGGTTTTTGTGGAAGAATTGGGATCCCTTCTATATTATAAGGATTAACTCAAAGAAATGCAATGTCAATTATTTCCATACATAATGGAGATACAATTAGACATGATGTTTAAATATTTCAGAAAGAGAAGTTTTCTGCAGAAAAAATTAAGACAGCGTCATGAAGTATCAAATAAACAGAAACTGAGACCAGCATCATAAATTTATTTGTGGCTCACAGATTAGTTTGTAAATAGTCACTGCAAAACTTGGCATTATTTTTTTTTACTTTTTCCCTTGGTAATTGGAATGGGCACATGGGCATACTTGTTTGCAAGTGGCTGCTGCTTGCTGTTGCATTATAAGTAAAAAATAAAATTAGGATTTTACAAAACAATGGAAGAATTTATAATACAACTGTTTATTGATAAGCATGCATTTAATTTTGACCACCTTGTTAATAAAATAAAAATAAATAATTGAATGTTTTTATTGCTTGGAAATTCAAAGGAAGTTGAAGCAACCAAGGTGGTAAAGCTAAACCACAATACATGGACCTTTAGCTACACAGACACACCACCACCGAATTTAATCACCTTTAAGGTAACTTGCTAATTAAATAAGATGGTTGATTTAATTTCAGTTTTAAAGTTAACGTGGACCTTTAACATAAATATAAAACTAAATCTTTTTTAAAAAATAATAATGACACAGATAGTTTAAGTTAATCAATGTCAGATTTAATTCCAATAATGCAAAATAAATTTAAAACTTTAAGGCAATGAAATTTTAATTTCCTATAAAAATGACTATTAAGTGTTATAATAAATAAAATAAAAAAACTCAATAAATTTTACATTAAGAGGTCAATTTGAATATAATGGTAAAATATGAGGAAGTTTACACCATGCCCAAGGAAAGTATACTCCAGCAATAAGAAGTAATAAAAAAAAGAATTTATGAGGTGAAACAAAATCTAGAATCAAAATGTTTTGATTGTATTTTAAATTAAATTTCTGAAGTACAGTCAAATAAAAAAAGAAATTATAGCTATAAATTTGGAAAGTTAAAATAAGCTTTGAAATTACTAACTTTTGAAAATAGTCTGAAAAGAAAACTGATATACACTTCATCTAATGTTAAATTACTTTTATTGTTTTTATTAGTATCTAAAATTAAAAGCGTGTGAAGCGCTTGAAAGAGAAGCTATAGAGAGTGCAAAAAAAATATTAAACGCTAAGTGCTTTCGAGGCCATTTGCCTCATATTCATAGCGATAATGCAAAAATGAATTTATAAGCTATTTAATAAATATATATTAAAATGAAAAAAACTTTGAAATAGCTACGATTTGCACATTAACATAATTTGTGTTTACTACTTATTCAAATGTACATTTTTCTTATTAAAGTACAAATAAAAATGCTAATTATTATCAATATAATTAATGATCATTTTTAAATAAAAGTTCTCTGGAAAGTCACAATAATTAAGATTCCTATAGCAAATAATATTTTATGATATAATTCATTATTTCTTGCATCTTATTCCCATAGATATAAAGCACAGACTGATCATTATCATTATTCCATTCTCCAGTTGGCTTAATGATCCTGAATTAATCAAATCCTCATATCCAGTTCATCACTGCAAAAGTTCATAGGCAAATCTGTTATAGCTCATATTTAGATATTAATATCCCAACAATTTCTAGTCTTGATGCACTTTTTATATGGACTCTTGCATATGTTCATTACCTTTTCATTTAATGATCTTAACTCTATAATCTACAACACATTTTCTAAAACCATTTAGTCACCAATATTAATGGCACCTAAAATATGAATCACTAACAACAACATATTCTGGTGATTAAATGTCCAAAAAAAATCAATTTCACAAAACATCAACATATTTGTAGCCAATATATTGACAAACACAATTTTCAATATGAATAAAATTCTAAATATTTATGTAATGTTTTATATTTTAAAAAAACTTCATATAATGTATTTGTTATACATTAAATTGCCATGAAATATTAATGATAACGTACATATATTGTTTTAATAGTTGCTATGAATACAAAATGCCTTTTAAATGAAAAAAATAACTAAATTTTTAAATATTAATCTTAAAATGGTATTAGAAAGTACTTCATAATATCTATCTAAAATCAAGTCATATTAAATTTTTAAAGTGACGGACAAATTATAAATACACCATTTCTCACTGCCATAAATCTGTTTTGCTAATTACAGGTTTTTAATTTAAATAGTTCATCTTTTCACAACATTTATTCATTATGATACTGTAAATTTTAGATGTAATCATCTTCATTTGATGCAAAACTACTTTTAAGTGTTAAAAAAAAAAAAAGTGATCATGTGATGTTTAGTGATTTAAAAAAAAATATGATTATTATATCATTTTATTACATTTTTAATAATCATGCAAAAGAAATTGACCAAATAATTATATATGAAATACATATATATATATTTCATGCAATTTTTATGAATACGTATGTGAATAAATAGACTCATTTCGGTTAAGTATCATATTTTGTTTTTTTTCTTTCCCTATAAATATCATTATTAAAATAAATCCTTGACAACAAATTATTAATATTGACTTTTTTTAAAAAAAAAAAGATCCTTAAATTTATGTAAGAAAGGTTAGGTAGAAACAGTGCTGAACGAGTGTTCTATTTTCAGAAAAAATAAAAACTTATTAAGAATAACAAGTATTTATATTTATAGCTCCTAAGAATATATGCAGATAATTTAATATAGAATATGTTCAGATTTTTACAAATGTTTTAATTTTAAAACTAACATACTTAAATACATAATTTATGAATCTATTTTAAATAATTAACTTTTAAGTGTTTTAATTTTTTATTTTAATACTCATTATTATATAATTCTTAGCAATATTGTTTTTAATGATACATTAGTTTAATAAATTATTTAAAGTTTTATATTTTTTATTGTTAGATAATTATAATAAAAATTGCATCTTTAACAGATGTTTTTCATAAGGGAATAGATTAAGTAATAAATCTAGTTTTCCTATTGAAGTTCTGCCATCTAGGATAAGCTTGAATAATCAATAAATGATATCACTGAGATGGAATGAAGCACTAGGTGGCATAACTAGAAAAATAGATTTGCTATTTAAATGCATTGTTTAAGCTAGAATCATGTGATATTTTAGTTTTGTTGGTTTTAGGAATATATAGGTGCCTACAGTTTTTAAGAACCAAAGACACTAAAATATACCAATCCTGAACTAGTATATGATCTATATAATTAGGCAATCAAATTGATTTAGATTCAAAACATTAAGTTAGAATTTATATCAATAATTTCCTTAAAAAAAAAAAGTAATAACAAAAAATAATAATTTTTAACAATTATAATTAAATATAGTACTTTATCTTTCTTTGATTTAAAACCAATATAAAACATTCTGATTAATGAATATAATTTTAAACAGTGCCCTGCATTGAATTCAATGTCCATGGTATGAGCAATAATTTTAAACAATCTCTTTTACAAAAAAATATCTATGCATGCTTGTTCATAAAATAAAACAATTGTAAAAAGTTGGTATTTCTCATAAAAAATGAAACTAAATGATTAATAACAAATAGGAAGGTGTTTAAAAATACATTGTAAAACAGCAGTTGTTCAAAATTTTAAACAATGGAATGCATTTCCTAACAACTCTGATCTATAACCTACGATTTCCCTATATACGATTTGGATTATGATATTAAAATAGGCTTATATTCTGCTACCACCAATTGATAAAATCCATATTTTATATTCAAATCAAAAAGTTTATATTTGCAAAAACAACAAATACAACTTTCATTAAAAATATGATTTCGTTTCTGAGATTACTACATATCATCTTATCGAAATAAATCGTTAAAATCATTATTCAAAAATATTAAAAAAAATAACCGTCTTTTCAAAGCAAATAACTTGCTACGATCAAAATATTCTCTAACAGCCCCTCATAGGGAACTAGTGAAGAAAAAGACATTATTTACCAGGCTTGCCAATTACTGAGAGTTTGAGAAAAATTTAGAAATACATCTTATAAACAAGAACATTATAATTATAAATTGAAGTTCTGAAAACTGTCAAGGGTGGTAATTAAAGCATTGTGAAAAAGTAATATAAGTGCATAGATTTAGTATTATAACTAATTAATACATTTTAATATTTATACCTGAACAATAGTAAGTCCATCTATTAAAAGGTATTTTACCAGCTATCGAAGAAATATTTACGACAACTTTCAAAATAGAATCTACTGTAAATTTTTTCAAAAACTTCGTGTTGAGGCACATCATAGAAGTAAAATTCAAATGCAAAAAAGAGTTCATTTCCTGTAAATTATCAACTTCTGATGATTTCTGAATAATATTGCCTAGTGATCCAGCATTGTGAACTATCATCGCAACTTCAAAATTACTTGTAATATCAATATCATCATTAAATGCTGAATCAATTAAGTCGTCTAAATTTTTTTCTGTTACAGTTCGTAAATCCAAAGGAAATATAGTGACTTTTACACCGGGGGAATAAGATTTTATTATTGAGCTGGTTTCTTCAAGTTTTGAAGAATTTCGCGCAGTTAAAAGAAAATGAGAATTATCTGCTACTTTGCAAGCAAATTGTGACGATACAACTCTTCCAATACCTTGACTAGCACCGGTTATTAAACAAAATGTCCGTTTTCCCCAAATTGTTTTTTCTTGCGAAGCCATATTGAAAATGCTTTTAGTTTTGCTATAGCAGCGCCTTCTTAAAAAGTTATAAACTTACTGTTAAAATGAATTTACATTTATTTACGATGTTTTTTTAAATTTAGCTTTATATTTTATTATTTTTAATCTATTATATTTAAATAGATTAATATTTATTTTGTAAATATTTAACAACGAAAGTAGTATGAATTTATGAAAGATTATCGGACTTTAATTAAATAAAAAAGTAATCGGCTTTAGATTAATAACCCGGCATTTATGCAGACGATTTGTGATAATTTAATATATATATTTTTAAAAAAAAAGCATAGCGTTAGTAAAATAAATTTATATAATATAACAATTATATGGATGCGCTAACTAATCATAATTATTCTTATAACTTTTTTATTATTTCTAATGTCCTCTTAAATAGTGGAAGCAGATGATGTGCCGCACCATAGGGCTTCTTTTTCTCTCTTGTTGGAAAAAAAGTATTGATCTAAATGTTAATTAATTTAGATATATAAATACTTACACGCACTAACTTTTATTAGTAAAAGAAAGGAAATCGATTTGAAATATAAATTTGAGACTGACTGAAAAGTTACTGTTATATGATAAGTTTATTGCACAATCATATTGAAAAATTACTGGCTTCTGAAAAAAATTTTTTTTTCATTTGGCTGTACAGTGCTTTTTAGATTATATCAAGAGTGATCTTATGCTTTTTAGATCATAGCAAGAGCAATCTTATGAAAAACATTTTTATGTATCTACGAAGATGATTAGTCTGAAAGGAAAAAACATCGTCTTCTAAGAGACTTATGTGCTCTAATAATGATCTTCTTGCATTGAAGTAATTTAGCCATAAGAATCAGTTTTATTTAACCTACATGGAATTTGTACTACAATATTATTCACCAATTAATGTCCCAGATGGAATAGTAGAAGTTTGTCCCATGGATAGAACAATAATGACCATTGCCCGTATGATTCATTCCCAGTAAATAAAATCTCTATTGTCAGTTGACTTGTGATAATTTTTTCCCATTAAAATATATTGGCTTAAAGTGGACAAGATAATATGGGAGGCATTTCAGCTCTCGCCAATTCCATCACATGTAATGTAGATTATTTAATTTTATTCTATAATCAGCAGGAAAAAAAACAGTACAAAGTATATATAACTTAAATTTGTTAAGACAAATCATAATTGTAACTGAAAAATGTATTTTTGCATCTTCAATACAAACATGTCTTTATTTCCAAAATAAGACACAAAAGATTTCAAATATCTATGACTTTTAGGCTTAATACTCTACCTTGGAGCTGGATCTTAGATTATCTAGCTTTTTGGTGTGTTTGGGTGCCTCTTTTCAGATGAATGGAAGAAATTAGATTTCTTCAAGGTTTTCTAGATAGACTGATATTGTAGTAATAGGTTTTTGAATGAAGCTATTATGATTTATTTTGCACTTGCTCTGGAATTAGAAGTTTTATAATCCAAAAGCTCTATGGAATAGATTGACTGAATTTTATATCATAAAAAATACGATACGATAAGTTTTTCTTTTTATTTTTTGAGTAAATGTGAATAAGTGGACGTACATACTCAATAAAATATATAAAAAGTATACTCCCCTAAATTTATTATTAATAACTACATTAAAATTTTGTTTATACTATAATCTTAATTTATATACACATAATTTAATATATCAAGCACAGAGTTCTTCCTTTTCAAAATAGTTCATAAATATCCAAAATATAAATAAAACACACTAACTCGTTCTTTTTAAAACTTGTTTTTATATGACTATACTTATGTAAAAAAAATTAAAATCCAATGTTTCGACTATTTTATATAGTCTTTTTCAAGGCAAAATAAAATAACATATATATATAACAAATAACACATATTCCATTAAAAAAAAATAATAATAATAAATAAATAAAAAAATTACAAAATATATTCATAACCAAAAATTTACCTTATCTCACTCCCCTTTCCTATTACCAACAAACACAACTCAAAGAGAAACAATTTCCTTTTATTAAAAAAAAAAAATTTATATATATCCTTTAAAACATTTAATTAAAAACCTATTATTTTCTTTTCTGTTTATCTATTAACATCCTATTTAATTATGGTTTTATTTCATTAATAAATACACTTTCTTTTATCATCCTTTCATTATATGACTTAATACATTCCAAAGGCTTTATATCAAAATCCCCATGTTTACATTTATTCATGTGAATGTAAACAGCAGAATTTTTATCACCTAAATCTATTTCAATCTAGTTTTTAAATACACATACTATACATATAAAAAGAAGCTGTGTTTTATATTTATTGTAACCCTCATTATATGAATAATTAAGAATACATGTATAAAAATAAATTTTCTTAAAACCAACTAAGCTAGTATGAAACAATAAATCTAAGGAAGGTTACAAAGTGTCCATGAAAATAGTAACTTCTAGTATCGACATTGGTTAAACTAGTCTCAAAATCCATAGCAAAATACTATTAGATGAATTTAATATTTGTAAACCAATAAATAATTAATAATCTGGTCTATAAGATGTGGAATTCGAATTATGAATTAAATGATAAATGGATGATGGAAATAAATAATAATTAAATAATGGAAATGAACAAGCTTAAGAGAAAGAAGATGTGTTAGGGTAATGAATAATAGAAGTGATGATAAAATAGGAAACAATGAAGAATGAATCACTACAATGATGAACTAAGATAAAATGAAGATAAAGAAATAAAAATCAAGATGAAATATGAGAATAATGTTGACAATGAATAAGTAGATCCTGAGCTACAAACTACTATTGTATTAAATAATATTAAAACAAAATGAAATAAAGTTTGGATTCTACGCTTGACTAAGAATAAAATATAAGTTTTAAAACTAAAGAAGAAATTTACATCTCAAAGTTATACAAAATTAATAAAACTGTGAAGATAAACATAACTCCAATCAAAGAACAACAGATAACTTAAAACATAAAAATTATCATAAATCAAAAGTACAATTAAGAATTAACAATTTACTTTTCTCAGGGTTCCAACAAACTATCATTTTACAAGATATACTTGTGTCAGTGAGAGGGATTTTGCCACTACCCAAATATAACAAATAAAACAGCTCATAAGACAAAATAGAATACATAATATTTGATAATTCCAATACCAACAGTAATATGAACTGTAAGCTTTATGAAGTATAAATAAGTTCTTAATAAAGTAAGCACAATAACTTATAAACCTTCTTTTATTAAACAATCGTGGGTAATATGATCAAGATCAGTGAATAATGTATTTAATGACTCAAATAAATAAGTTATTCTAAAACCAATAAATCATTAAAATATGATTTAAAATCAGATATGGACTTGAGATCTACAGTATTCCAATCAATAAGCCATAAATTCTAAATGTACTTTAAATGTAATAGTTATCAAAATTACAGGGTGTATTAATGCATAATAAAATATATCATATTAATTGATGACTTTAAGATACAAATAATGTGTTGATAGCAATAACAATAATAATATGGCTGGTGATTAGCAATAAGACCACAGACAACTAAATATATTTTTAAAACAAGTTTTATTTACAGTATTTACAATTTTTTTAAGATAATAAATAATTGGAAAACATACATCTATTTTAGAAACAGTATAAAGCAAGGTATATTTCATTTGAGTGCTGGTATATCAGTTTTGATGCACTGATATGTTTAGTAACATAATATCCATTTATAATATGCTATTGAGAGCATTAAAGAATAGCTAAATCTTAGTAATTAATAATATGATAGTGGCAATTATCATATTAAGTACTGAAACAATAACTTTCCAAGCCCCTATCGTTTCACCATCAAACCTAATGACACACTCATCTGTGCTAAGTTCGAACCTATTTAAATGTTAATACATTTAAAATTCGTTCATGTCTGTATAAACAGTATTATATATTTACGTGCGAACCAACGCTATAATTAGATAGGATTAGTAAAATTATAGCGTACTAAATTGATTTAATATTTCTAAAAATGTTTATTCTATTATTTAAGTTAGAAGTAAATTATTAATTTTGTTTGTTTAATATTGTAATTTCGCATGTGGATATATAATCTGTGCTATATAGAAGAAAGACATGATTTAAAATATGTAAAAGCCATTATCTAAAAATAATATTAAATGTCTTTAAAAATTGTTAAAAGATTTCTTGTTTTAAATATATTTCAGGGAAAAGTTTCTTGAAAATATATTTAAAGGCTATATCAAAATATGTTTGTGAATTATTTTAAATAAATATGTTAAAAATGTTTTCGTTTTAAAAAAATGTTAAAAGGTTGTTTTTAATGTAAGATAAAAATAAAAGCTGGTCAAGTAATTAAAAAGATTTTTGATTGTAAACAAGTGTCATTAACGACCACACCTGGAATTCGTAAAAAGTAAAACTAGTTCAAAATTTACTAATTAAAATCTCCTTAGATAAAAGTAAGTTATTTTAAAATCTAAATTGGACAATTGTTTGCAACGAAAAATCTTAATTATAATAATAGCTTATGGAATGTTTCTAACGTAAGTTATCTAAGATTTGGATTATAAATTGAAAAATATTTAATTAAATTCCTGAGTTTAGTGAGTCTTGAGGTGATAGATTCCGATAAGGAAAAGATATAAATACTCTGTATTTTTAACAGAAGACAGCCATATTGTTAGTGAGAATTGCAGCCAGTCTTCACAATTGTTAATGTTGTAACAGTCAGAATCGTCTATCTCGCTAACACACTGCAGAATTCAAACCCCAGACACGAAACTGAACATTCTAGGAGGGGTTGCCTTCTAGATATACTAAGTTTGAATCTAAAGTCCAAATTTCACAGCGCCATCTACGTGATAACACATCTGGTGCAACCTTTGACCGGTGCCTGGTGGTCAGGGAGAAACAAAAGACTCTATACTAAAAGAAGTTTGGGTGGCTAATTAACGTCTATGGATTTACAAAAGAAATGCAGAAAATATATATATAGACCGAGACAGTGATAGGAATCAAATAAAATAAGAGATCAAATTTAGTTTTAAATAATTTCACACAATTTATTCATAAAATATATATATAACGCCACGGTCTGCTCATATGAGACAGGGACGCGTATTAAATAATTGTGGGCATTATATTTCAATAAATGACAAAAAGGTTTTAAAACAAAGTGATATATTCTATTCCTCGGGCTAATAGCATTACGATAATGTGCTTGACGAGATAGGAACATGTGCGAGGTGCTTTGAGCAATTATACAAGTTTAAGAAAATATTTGGAAAATTAAATGTTCTAAAATATTTATTGATTTCGAGAATAGCACGGACTAAAGCTTACTAAGCAACAACGTGGGAATGTGATCAAAGCATTTATTTGATAATAATATTAATAGAGTTGCATTGGGAGGTCAGTATTGCTGATAAAGAATTTATTGAAGTTGGAGGGTGTGACACGTTTAAGTCACGGATGCTTTGTAAAATAAATATAAAATAAAACAATATTGAAGATCCAGAATAATTACGGAGGGCATCTCGCCGCTAACCCGTAGGAAAGTATTTTATGAACAGCCGAAACTTAGCGACTGTGTGACGATTGCATTTAATTCCCAGGGGTGTCATTTGGGACACCCTCTGCCTGGAAACCGCAAGCGTGGAGAGAACGGCCTTAGCCGTGTAAAGAATCCTTGGGAAAATAAAACAAAGCGGTCTCAACAACCAATTCATTTACCAGCAATACGAGACGAGTGTACATAAAACATACTGAATGGGTTTTACTTGGATTAAGAGAAATGCCCAATCAAATTCCCCGAAATTCATTTAAAAGAGTCCGCACATTCTCGACGTCAATGGTGAACTTTATAATTAAAGTAGAACACGGTAATTAAAATAGGAAAATGCATGCTTGCGGGTTTGAAAAGTAAGTATAGATTTATATACGCAATCATGCATTTGGGGACACATTTAAATCACGGACCTCGCACATACTCTCATGGTAGATTAAAATCAGTAACATGTAGATTTTAAACTATGAGATTATATTATATTAAAGAAAAGAATCACCCTCGAACGAGTGATTTGCAAGATAATAAAATTGGAAAATTATAAATTTAAAATATGCCTTAATAGTGGCATCTTACTTTCAATAAAGGGAATAGTTCACTCGGTCAAAGACGATTCTGACACATTATCATAATAAAATAAAAGAAAGCTTTATAAATAGAAAATATTAACCCAAGGATAGAGCAAAATGTTGAGTATATTTAAATACATGAAAGAAATACATAATGAAGTTATGTGAAATATAAGGAAAACAATTTTAAATAGCTATAGCATGTTAGTTAGGAATCACAAGAGCTCTTGGGTTAATTTAGGTTACCTCTGGAGACGCATTTGCAGGTAGATGTTCGGCAGGTTTTATAATTCAGCAGCAAAATCTGGAATGTTCATATTTTTGGCAGCAGCAGTTCCGGGGTCTGTGATAACTTTCGATGGTATGGAGCAGCGGCTGGCTATTCCGAGGGGACATAGCCATCTTAACGCCTCTACTCTGACATGTCAAGGTAAGCAAATTATTAGAATAGAACACAGAATGATTTCTCTTAGACACATTAGAATAAAAACTACTAACTGGAGAACAAAAGAAAAACCTCCTTTTTATAGTAGACGTTAACAATAGAACTGCCCTGGAGCATTACAAAAATATATCGGACGTATCAGCTGTAATTAAATCATCCGAATGTCTAAAGGAATTCAACATTAATTAATTTCTTTTGTTACTTTCCCTGTCGACATTCGAATTACAAACTAGATTTAATTAAAAATTACTTTTATTAATTAAAGAAAACCTTAAGTGGACATCTGCTGTTTTTAGATAAACTTATTAAACTATTATCCCTGATTTATTTAAACAGAAATATTTGGAATAACTTTTATTAAATTAAGAAAATGATTTTGCTTTTTAAATTGCAATATTTGAATCTATTTACTAAATGAATATTTACTAAATGAATTTTATTTTAAATCAAAATATATTACGACAGTAATATATTTGTAAACAGATTCAAACAAAATAACTTTAACAATTTATAATTTTGATAAGTTTTAAAATGGATATCTTAGTGTGTGCGCAATTACGACTTATATAACTTACTTTTTAATAAATGTAAATTATGTGAACAAATACATAATTCATAATATTTTATTTTATTTGGGAATAAGTTATATATATAATATGAGCATTGTGCTCGTGGTTTAAAATTAGGCAGGATTTTCGGTATATAAGCGTATTGCAGACACTCTACGATAGATTGGGGTTCAAACTAAGGTATGAGGGTAGGAAGTAGGTGAGAAAAGGTGAAACGAAGATCTGAAAAGCAGACCTTACTGTTTCAATGTTTAACATGTCCGGCTAAAAGCGGGCATCTTGTTGCTGTTACTCCGCGGGAGAACGGGGTTTCTCTCATCGAAATGTCTAAACCACCATCATGCCGCTAGCAGAGATCAGCCTAACAGAATGGGAAAGATGATGCCACCAGTCGCCCAGTCAAACTAAACCAAACCAACAGCCAAGGCAGTCCAGATAAATAATACCGGTACCGTTTTATTTTTTAAACCGCAGAGCTCTGTGTAAATGTAAATAATATCTATATATGTTAGCTAACTTTCTTTTAAAATAATGATAGAGCTAAATGTAACCAAAACTTAAATCCATTTAATTAATATTTTAAATATGTCAATTGCTATCAAAATTTCATGTTGTTAAAGTTTAAATAATCTGAGTAATTTATATTTTCCTTTCATTTAAAGTACTTTATAAGTGTCTAATTTAAAGTTATATCACTGCGGTTGTGTCTATATTTCTTTGCTTATTTTAAATGCTTATTATATTTTATATGCCAATATTTCGAAACAGTAGGCACTTATTTTCATGTTTTAAGAAGATATTATTTGAAAATCTTCGCGTAATTTATTTATAGCATCAACTTTCTGCGCTGTTTCGAAATCCTATTTTTTTTATTATTTATGATGATTTAATATATGAAATGTGGCTCTTTTATAATCAACCAGTTAAAAACTTAACCTTTTAGTTTTATTTAGAATTAAATTTAGCCTTGATCGTATTTATAAGTATATTTGACATTTAAATTTTTAAAGTCCATAGAAATATACTTTTCCTCCTTAAATATTTATTATCTATAAGTAACTTAATAGATCAAACATGTCAAAGTACAGATGTAGTAATATTCCTTTTAGTAGCATAGACATTTATTATCAGGCTACGCAAGAGTTGGTCCCAATTTGATAGAGCTAATATGCTATTAACTCGTATTTCATAGTATGAAATATACTATTCTTTGCTTGGCGGATGTG
Source organism: Epiperipatus broadwayi (assembly GCA_028023455.1). Taxonomy (NCBI): domain Eukaryota; kingdom Metazoa; phylum Onychophora; class Udeonychophora; order Euonychophora; family Peripatidae; genus Epiperipatus; species Epiperipatus broadwayi. The sequence goes on along the minus strand of JAQFVV010006221.1, from coordinate 5,379,009 downwards.
ATATTTTATAAAATTGTTCTCGTTTTGCTGCTATACGTAATATACGTATCTCAAGATGGAGCCACGGCGTTGCCAGCACATCTTCTTTTATAGGGTAGAGCAGCAGCGAAGCCTGAGCCAAGGCCAGGTTAGCACGTAAGTCCCCCGCCATTCCTGAACACAATGTTCCTTTTCACGCAGCATTGCGATCGGTTACAGGGTACCGGCGTTTGTCGCAAGAACCCTGAAGTTATTTCATCCATCCGCAGAGCGACTTTTCCTATTATTGTTTACCTGTGCCATAGCGCATTGGTAAAATCTTATTTCAGCCAACTCTCCCACCTTAACATAACGCTTTCAGCATTCTGAAATTTTCTCTCGAAAGCCATGTTCGATCGATCATTACTTGAGCTGGTTTATGCGCTCGTTAGTAAGTTATATTGTATATTTTAGTAAATGAATTCATGATCAAAGTTTAATATAATTATTTATATACCAGCCACAAATGTAATAGGATTTGGCTTATCGAGATTTATAGGCATAACGTAGTGATTAATTAGGTATCAATTGTAAACAATTCATAAGATGGGCATATGTTTAACCCCTCTATGAAATTTAATGATTACTTATGTAAAGTGATTTTGAATTACCAAATGTTTGCGTACATTCGACGCTGAAATGTGTAAAACTTATCAATTCCATGCCAATTGTAAATAAATATATAATTAATTTAATGTATTTCGTTCTCTGTCTCGTTATTGATCTAATTCAATCCAATTCTAATTATTATTTATAGCCTATATATGTGAAAACTATGCATTAAGTTAAATTAGATTAGTGATCTATTTTAGTCAATTAAGAACCTCTCTTTTAATTATCAGTCTTATTGCTTCTCCGTGACCTATGTCGGCCGTGTGGAAAGAGGTATTCTATGTGTAATTTCAAGGTGGTAATTCGTAGGGTCTTGAGTCTTGGAATCCTGGCTTACGAGTTGAAGTGTGGTCGGACTTGGGATGTCACAGTCCTAGTCTGGTCAGCTTCGGTCTCTTTTGCTTGGATTCTGAATTCTGTTACGCGAATGTACAAACTTGACTGTTACAGTACAAATGACAATTGTTGCTATTTAGCATGATGAAATTTGTTACATATTTATGGGGACAGACACCAGAAATCAAATGTATGCAGGATACTAAACTTTGCCTATGTCCGTAAAATAATCATTCTAACTATTAAAAGGTCTTACTGATCCATAGGTGAATTACTGCTTGATGGCAATAAAATGACATTGAACATGTGTATCTCTTATTATGCTATACATAGTTTCCTTGTAAACTGTTGACAACATACAACAGCACAATACCTATACTATTTTACTTAGCTAAACACAATAGATAAACAAGTGTACCTGAATCTAACTTTATCTTATCATTGCCATATACTTTTAAAACATCAAAAAAAACTTCACCATACATGGTGGAAGATAACTAAACACCATCATGAAAATTCAAATAATAAAGTGTAACAATCCGGAGAAGATGACTTACATAATCTGCACTACAGGGCGCCATCTAGGCATTTGAACCTAGAAAAATTTATAAAGTAGGCAGATACGTAAGTCAAAAAAAAAAAAAATTTTTTTTTTATTTTATTTTGATTCCGGTCGTTAGCCCATGTCACTAGCTCAGTGGAATAGCAGAGATTAAATAATATAACATCTTATCTAATTATATTTCAATATTAAAAAATAAATAAAATAAGCCACTGCCAGTAATTAACATACAAACATTTATTTATGCACATATATATAAGATTTAAAATTATTTTAGTATTAGTTTTACATTTCAAAATTTAACATTATTTTTAACTTTACCTTAGATTTTAATTTACATTTTAATTTCTATTATATTATCAGTTTACATTTTAATTAAGTTCGCACAGATGGGATTATAAAAGCTTGTTTTAATGTTGCTATAGATCGGTTACATAGATTACACGGTTAAAAACATTTCAAAGTAAACATAAACGATCAAAAGATATAATCATTGATACTGGCAATTGCAGAGGGAAATTTATAAGTAACCCAGTAGTATTCACCATAAGATACTTGCATTGTCACCAATGATTTAAAAGACATCCGAATAAATACATTTTAGATACTCACTGTAAGGTATCATTATTTATCGAATGTCTATATATTCTGATCAAATATGAAAACCCAAAACATACTTAACCGATAACCAATCCATGCAAGCGTCCATAAACAACTTAAATTTAATGCATTTTTATTTAGGGTCGAGCATGAATAGACCACATAAATTTGCTTTTGAAAATAAACATTCTATCCCTATTTAACCTTAGGCTAAAATTCGTAGTCAAACTGGCATCAATTCATCTGATATATCGATGTATTCAATGTAATAAAATACGGCAGCACAAAAGGTTAAGAGAAGAAATTGCCTCTTATGAGATAGGAATATTACATCTATCTGCAAAGAAGAGCAATAAAACAAAAAACTCCATAGAAAGGAACTGCGGTATCCGACTTATAATTCCTTCCATAGGCAAACAGAAGTGTGCGGCGTATGAAGCGATTCTGCCCGTAGCGAATCAATATTACATCTACTAATCACACCAATATATCCAATCCATTGACCCAATTTAACCACGAAACAAATAACCTAAGATTACCCTCCCCTAATATAACTTTACAAATCTATACAGCCATTCACGCCCGACTTAAGTTTAACATTTATATAATTTAACTGAACGGAAAACAGAAATTATAAATAAACTTAAAGAACAAAATTAAATAAATGGAAATGATTTTAAACAAATAAATAAAAAATACATCAAATAACATTTTAACTACTTTAGTCAGATAGGAAACTAATGCAATTATTTTAAATACGAAAAGTTTTTAATTTAATGTTCATTAATTGTAAAGTTCTTACGGTTTTAAACAGTTCATCTTTATCTGTCGTTAGTAAGTTTGAACGGGAATTCCCACGCCGTCCTGAAGATATTGGTATACATTTAGCCGATGTTTTATTTATTCATTCGGAGGTTTTTTAATTTAGTTGGTCCTCAATGTAGAAAACGATAGTTCATTTCTCTTTCTTTCTTTGGCAAAACTGAAGGGATTGAATCGTGCGTCTCTTCAATTCCTTCTCCCGCACCTCCGCACTAACACCTATCTGCCACATCGTAATAATCATAATCACTAATTAATAATTTCCAAATTTTCCTTTTATACGTATTCGAAGGATTGACTTGGCATTATGTCATCGATGCGATGATCCTTTTCGTTGAGGTCCGATTTCCCAATGGATTTATTTCATTTGCTAAAAGTTTCTATTGTTTTCCTATCTGACCGATGTTTTTACATTTAAATGCCCAAGGCTGGTTTACATTTGACTAATTAAATTTATCATTTCCATTTCTGATTAATTAACCTGTTTTCCAAATCAAAGATATATTTTTATCTCTAAATCTTTTTAAGTTTTTGTTTTTAAAATACCTTTTCTATTTTTAATACAGTTTTATTTTAATAATTTTTTTTATCTGTGCGATTTAATATATACGAGTTTAAGATGATATTTAATTTCAATTTTTAATTCTTAAAGAAAAATTTTAAATGCGAACTTCTTATTTTAACTTGTTTAATAATAAAACACAATGTAACATCATCTGTGCTCATTACATATCAGTAAAGTTGCTTAAAAAAAAAAATGATAAAAAAAAAAAATTTTACTTAGGGTTAGTAATTACGGTACACAATTAACGAAGACATTTACAAAAACATCCGGTTAGTAATTTTACAAAAAGATTATATACAAAAAAAATGTTTACTATCGTTTTCCAAGGACCATTTACGTTCACCTCCTCCCGACCAGAGTTCTAACTTTTCTTTTTTTTTATCCATTTTATTTTTACACACGGCATGACAAGCAAATTTTATAAATTATTTATTTAAATAAGGTTGCATTGAGATAAATATGTTTTAAGAAATAATGGGTTTAAACGTGTATATTTGCAGCACAATTATAAACACCACCAACTTATTTATGACTGATTGAAATGCATACATAGGGTTACACTGAAGTAATTCCCAAAGGTACTCATCGTAAGGCACCACATTTCGATCATAAACTTACGTGGCTGTGCGCACCTATACACCTAAAAGCATAATATATATCAACAAAAAAAACATATCAATCGCAACCTTTTGACTTTTTTTTTTTTTTAACAAAAATTAGTTTTAAAATTATTTATACTTTCTCGTGTTTAATATATATGCGCAATTTCTTTCTGGCAGTGCTTTTATAAGATTTAAAATATACGACTTATGTAAACAGATAAAACATTTCATTTTGACAAAATTTGCTCAGGGTATACGTGGTTTATTAAACATCGACCCAAGTTGGGAAAGCCAGTTGTAACAATCCGGAGAAGGTGACTTACGTAATCTGCACTACAGGGCGCCATCTAGGCATTTGAACCTAGAAAAATTTATAAAGTAGGCAGATACGTAAGTCAAAAAAAAAAATTTTTTTTTTTTTTTTTATTTTGATTCCGGTCGTTAGCCCATGTCACTAGCTCAGTGGAATAGCAGAGATTAAATAATATAACATCTTATCTAATTATATTTCAATATTAAAAAAATAAATAAAATAAGCCACTGCCAGTAATTAACATACAAACATTTATTTATGCACATATATATAAGATTTAAAATTATTTTAGTATTAGTTTTACATTTCAAAATTTAACATTATTTTTAACTTTACCTTAGATTTTAATTTACATTTTAATTTCTATTATATTATCAGTTTACATTTTAATTAAGTTCGCACAGATGGGATTATAAAAGCTTGTTTTAATGTTGCTATAGATCGGTTACATAGATTACACGGTTAAAAACATTTCAAAGTAAACATAAACGATCAAAAGATAAAATCATTGATACTGGCAATTGCAGAGGGAAATTTATAAGTAACCCAGTAGTATTCACCATAAGATACTTGCATTGTCACCAATGATTTAAAAGACATCCGAATAAATACATTTTAGATACTCACTGTAAGGTATCATTATTTATCGAATGTCTATATATTCTGATCAAATATGAAACCCAAAACATACTTAACCGATAACCAATCCATGCAAGCGTCCATAAACAACTTAAATTTAATGCATTTTTATTTAGGGTCGAGCATGAATAGACCACATAAATTTGCTTTTGAAAATAAACATTCTATCCCTATTTAACCTTAGGCTAAAATTCGTAGTCAAACTGGCATCAATTCATCTGATATATCGATGTATTCAATGTAATAAAATACGGCAGCACAAAAGGTTAAGAGAAGAAATTGCCTCTTATGAGATAGGAATATTACATCTATCTGCAAAGAAGAGCAATAAAACAAAAAACTCCATAGAAAGGAACTGCGGTATCCGACTTATAATTCCTTCCATAGGCAAACGGAAGTGTGCGGCGTATGAAGCGATTCTGCCTGTAGCGAATCAATATTACATCTACTAATCACACCAATATATCCAATCCATTGACCCAATTTAACCACGAAACAAATAACCTAAGATTACCCTCCCCTAATATAACTTTACAAATCTATACAGCCATTCATGCCCGACTTAAGTTTAACATTTATATAATTTAACTGAACGGAAAACAGAAATTATAAATAAACTTAAAGAACAAAATTAAATAAATGGAAATGATTTTAAACAAATAAATAAAAAATACATCAAATAACATTTTAACTACTTTAGTCAGATAGGAAACTAATGCAATTATTTTAAATACGAAAAGTTTTTAATTTAATGTTCATTAATTGTAAAGTTCTTACGGTTTTAAACAGTTCATCTTTATCTGTCGTTAGTAAGTTTGAACGGGAATTCCCATGCCGTCCTGAAGATATTGGTATACATTTAGCCGATGTTTTATTTATTCATTCGGAGGTTTTTTAATTTAGTTGGTCCTCAATGTAGAAAATGATAGTTCATTTCTTTCTTTGGCAAAACTGAAGGGATTGAATCGTGCGTCTCTTCAATTTCTTCTCCCGCACCTCCGCACTAACACCTATCTGCCACATCGTAATAATCATAATCACTAATTAATAATTTCCAAATTTTCCTTTTATACGTATTCGAAGGATTGACTTGGCATTATGTCATCGATGCGATGATCCTTTTCGTTGAGGTCCGATTTCTCAATGGATTTATTTCATTTGCTAAAAGTTTCTATTGTTTTCCTATCTGACCGATGTTTTTACATTTAAATGCCCAAGGCTGGTTTACATTTGACTAATTAAATTTATCATTTCCATTTCTGATTAATTAACCTGTTTTCCAAATCAAAGATATATTTTTATCTCTAAATCTTTTTAAGTTTTTGTTTTTAAAATACCTTTTCTATTTTTAATACAGTTTTATTTTAATAATTTTTTTTATCTGTGCGATTTAATATATACGAGTTTAAGATGATATTTAATTTCAATTTTTAATTCTTAAAGAAAATTTTTAAATGCGAACTTCTTATTTTAACTTGTTTAATAATAAAACACAATGTAACATCATCTGTGCTCGTTACAAAAGAAAGGCTCTTCAAAACAACATTATATAGTTGTATAATAATATGGCAGATTCCAATATCTTTTTCCTAGGTATAAAGTGTGTGGACATCGTCTCAACATGGAAGCAGAATGCATGCCATAAAAATAATCCTCTCTAGGGATTAAACTATGCTAATTAACCATTAACTAATTATCAGCCTTGACAATATAATCCTCTCATGGAATAAGCAATAGGAGAGTATGCTCCCTCTACTCATATACAATGTCAATGATATTATATTTGATGAAATTGTATGTTTCTCACACGTATAAAATGGAAACTAGCACAAAACCTCATCAAACAATGGTGAAATAAAATAATTCTTACAGTAAAAGCTAAAAGAAATATCCTACTTCACTATATATATACTAAATAGTGTATGGAACCAGCAAAAAAATTGTAAGTCAACCGACTATAAAACATTTTTAAAAGCCTAAAAAAAAAATTTGCATTAATAAAAAAAACACAGTCGATGAAAATAGCACAAATTCTATAAACTAAAGTGGCCATATTAAATTATAGGCAAAATATTATAAAGATATAAAATGAGTGTATCCCTGCTTATATGGAAAACTCCATATAATAAGATAGTTGTATTCTTATGAGTAAATACTATTATTCTTCTAGCAATCTATTTTATCTGTTTACCCATAAGTAGAGTACTAATAAGTTATTCTTATAAATGTGAGAGATTGGCATATCTCTATATCTAGATATATAATTTAAAGTTATGTTTTAAACCAACCAGTAAAGAAAAATATATTTATAATTTTATCTTTGTTTGTTTCAGACTCATTATAAATCTATACCATGAAAATATATATATATACACATAACTTGACAACCAAAACTAGCATAATATAATAATAAACATGAGCAACAATAACAAAAAAACATTATCATCATATTTTATTTTATTCCCCTAGCTCATAATCTGAGTTCCTTCACTATGAGCTGACCAACGAGGTAAATGACATCATAGGCAAAACATTTTACAAATGATGCATCCATATTTCTTTACATTTATCTCAATGTAGTAAAATTAAATCATCAAGACTATTGTATAAAATAACAATGTAATAGCACATATAATTATGTTCTGCAGAATTTTGGATCCATATTATTTGACTAAATTATAGTTTTAATAATTGCTTCAAGTTTGATAACAAGAGAAAATTTTCACAAAAGCATTTCTTTATTTCGTTTTATCTGCGATAATATAATTTAAATAATTGGCTATGACTTCAGTATTTCAAATCATTTTGAGATCGTTTGTTAATACTTAAAACTAATATTAATTCCAGCATTCCACCTCAATCATTAAAAAGCAGATATTTATCCATTTATGTTTGTATATCAATATTATTAAATATTTTCTTTAATAATATAATGGGTAAAGGTTTACTTTAGTGACCACATCATATTCGTCCTCTAGTTTTTAAAATTAGAACTAAAATATTCTATAACCTTACATATATGCTCCTATATTACAATTACAGTAAATATTTATTAAAACGTAAAAGATAATAAAAAAAAATCATTTACCTTTTTAAGCATAATTCTGTCCTATGCATACAAGGAAGTTGGAGAAAAAGGCAGCAGAGCTATGTCTACTCTGGAAGACAAATTCTTGGAGGTACGATGAAAATAAAGCTCTGCTGGTAACAGATTGGAATTTCAGCTTATGCTTCACTCTCATCCACATATTTTCAATATTCTGGATATGTATGTCTTGGTCTTCGGGATTCACGAAGTTGTCCTGATGGATGACAACCGAATGCATATATACCCCATTGTTGAGTCTGCTGATGTTATTGTATGCAGCACAGCCATCTGAAATTATGTGAATACCTGGTAAAATGTACTGCTGGATTATGGCCTTCATTGTGACAGCCATTCTATCCGTAACTTGTCAAAAAGCACTTCCTTGACACTCTTTCTATACCGCCAAAGACCAAATGATCTCTTCATAAGTCCCCCTGTGGTATTTTCAGTGGAAATAATACGTTTTGTTGATTTCGATGACTAATGGCTAAGTGCTATAAATCTAGATAGTTTAAATTCTTAAGTTATAAATGTAGATAGTTTAAATTCTTAAGTTTCAAATAATTTAAACTAATTATTTTAATTAATCTAGTGTAATTATTTCAACTTCTTTAAAATGATAAATATTTTTTTTATTAACTTTTACATTTTAATAAATTTTAATGTAATTGTAATATAGTAGCATATATGTAAGATTTTTGAATAATAATTTACTTCTAATTTTGAAAACTAGAGGGCAAACATGATTTTTATGATGTGGTCGCTAAAGTAAACTTTTACCATATAATGAATAATTTATATTTTTTTCATATCGGGATTTCCATTAAAAATCTTTAATAAATGTGAGATAAACATTTTTTTTTTTTCATTTATCAGTACAGTAAAAATATTTCAATTTTCATTTTTAATGACGTAGCAAGTTAGTATTCTAAAAGATTTGACAGACGATTTTTTTTAAAAAAAAGATACAAACTAAACTTACAGATTCTATAAAATCAGTAAACTTTCTTATTCATTTGAAATAACTTTCTTTATTCAATTTAAATTTAAAAAGTTTTGTCCAAATTATTTTTAATTAGATTTTTATTATATACTTAATAAAAGCAAAAGTATTTTATATTTGCTCTATAAAAGAACGCGCAGAACATTTTTTCCCCCTCCTCCTTGCCATTCTAGATAATTCATACATAACTTTTAAATGTATATAATAACTAAAATATGTGAAATAAAATATTATGCTTACAATATCTTGTCAAGTTTGAAGTTTTTGTTTATGAAATACTTATTTTCTATAAGGGTTCCCATTTTTCTTCCAGTGTAAAATCTTGACAAATGTTGATCGATGGTTAAGGATATTGTCATGCATACAAGGAATTAAAGTTTTTTATTCCATGATTTAAGGATTACAATATATTTTAGCTTTAGTCAATTGAAATCCAGTGTTATCAGCTCTTTCTTAATTTTAGTTTTGTTGTTTCAGCTGTTAATGTCTTTTCTTTGATTTTTTTAATAGTCTTCCCCCCCCCCTACTACTTATGTTAAGTTATTTATACCTTTTATTACATTGAATTGTGGTACAATTAAAAATAAATCAATAACAGCATACTGCGCATATAATTAATACTTCTCCCCCTATATTCATTGGTGATAATTAATCAAACTATTTAATATTATTTTAAAACACAATAAATACACTTAAGAATTGATTACAAATATTGATTTAGAAGAGTTATAAATTTGAATCCTTCTAACTATTATTATTTAATAATAAATATAGTGTTACTTCTCAATATTATGTAACAAAAAACACTTATTTATAATTGTTTAATATAGAAGAAGATATAAATTAATATAAAAGTTTATCGGCTTAACATTTTCGAGGATCCATGTCTCATGCCTTTATAAAATATATATAAAATATATGCAAATGTTCAAATAAGCTAGTATTACGTAGCCCATTTCTTCGAGATTTCAAAGCAAGTGTCTTTCCTGTTAATAGCATGGATGTTTCCATTAATGTAAAATGCCTCCTTTATTTATTTTTTTTTTTTTGTGATCGTTTGCTTCTGGGCACAATATGATGGGATTGGCTGGTGAAACGAAAGCTACAATCAACACTAGACTGGCTCAACATCTTTACACGTATAACAGAGCTCAGAAGAACAGCAACACAACCTCTGTATTTTTGGAGCATGCTAACCAATCTGGACATGGCTTCACACCAGCCAATCCCATAATATTGTGCTCAGAAGCAAACGATCATAAAAGAAAAATAAAGGAGGCATTTTACATTAATGGAAACATCCATGCTATTAACAGGAAAGACACTTGCTTTGAAATCTCAAAGAAATGGGCTACATAATACTAGCTTATTTAAATATTTGCATATATTTTACTATGCACTTTATGAAGGCTATGAATATGAGGCATGGATCCTTGAAAATGTTAAACCGATAAACTTTTATATTAATTTATATCTTCTTCTATATTAAATAATAATAATAATAAAGGATCAAAACACACTTAATAATGACACTAGTAAATTATCATTTTAATATTATTGAAAATTAGTCCACCTGACAAACTGCATATGAAATCTCACACACACCCTGCCAGAGAGCTTAGCAGATCTTGAACAGTCTTAGTCTTTAGCATTCTCAGGAAATTTACTGTTAAAATTTACTTAATTTTAAAGATTGATGGATGACAAAATACTTATATCCAGCTATGGTCACAGAAGAGTACTCAGATTATTTCATCAGGATCATACAGGAATAGTTAGAGCTAAAATCCTGGCATGCAAATATATATGGTGGCTAGGAATAAATAGAGACATCAAACTGTATATTAAAAAGTGCAAATAATGTCAAATCACAACTAAACTTTTGTTTCAAAGGAAAATAAGGAACAAATTGTCAATCTTGTTACCTACCCAACAAAGAAGTAATGAGAGAGTAATGGTAGGAGAAAGTTTAAAATAGGTGATGTTTGATCACTGAATAAATTAAAAAGGACTTGGTAAAAAGCAACTGTGATGAAGAATATTGTGAATCAACTGACATAAATTTAAATTGAAGAGGGAGTGAAACTTTGGAAACATAAAAAACAACTGAGACGATATATATCAACCATAAACAATGAAGTAACAATCGGCAACAATGTTGAAATAAGACCTAGAGCATCAACAAGTCCGGAGATCTACAATTCCAAAGAAAAAAATTGCTAATAGATAAAGACTCTTCCAAAAATGAGATAGCTATACTGAAATGAACATTGAAGCATAACAAAGACCACCAGCTAGAACCAGAAAATGTCCTGCTCATTTCAGAGACTGTTATGTGAAGAATTATACTTCTGGAGTGGGGGAGGAGTGTAGTGTCCAAGGTCAAGCAAGGTATATATATGTTGTAGAATAATTATGTATAATGCATACTTCTGGAGTGGGAGGAAGTGTAGTGTTCAAGGTCAAGTAAGGTTTATACATGTTGTACAATAATTATGTATAATGATTGTGTAGAATAAAAATATTAACTTTGTACAATAATTATGTATAATGACCATGTGTAAACAATAAGTCTTGAGGGGCCCAGAGCTTGGTTTATTGGGTCTGATATGTAAGTCAGATACTCCTGCCTCTATAAGTCCAAAAGCAGGATTAGGGTTATGTGCAGATCACCACGACCTTTTATCATTTTAATACATCTTAAATAGGCTATGCATTGTAGCCAAATAAGAAGGGAGAGAGGGAGAAGGTGAGAAAAAATAAGAAAGAGAAAAGAATGAAGAGAATGTAAAAAGAAAGAGAAAGAAAGAGTGAGGAGAGGAAGATGAAAATTAATAGAAATAAGAGAGAGAGAACTAAGGTGAATTTAAGAGAGAAATTTAAGAAAAATAGAAAATAATAAATCAGTAATCAAAGAGAATGAGAAGGGGAGAGAGGGAAAGAGGATGAAGAGAGAATGGAGAAGAGAAGAAAAATAGAGAGAGAGAAAAGATGAAAGAGAAAAATAAATCAGTAAAATTAGAGATAATCAGAGGGAGGAGAGAGAAGGGGAAAAGAGAAATTTAAGAGCTGAAAAGAAAATCAGAAAATTCAAATGTACTCAGAAATCAAAGAGTATGAGAAGAGAAAGATGAAGAGGAAAAGAGAGATAGAAATTTAAGAGAAAATCAGAAAAGTCAGAGGGGGAGAGAGAAAGAAAGAAGATGAAGAGAGAGAGAATAGAGAAAAGAAAAGGATAAAGAGGAAAATAAATCACTATAAAATTTAGAGTCTCTTCAGCTAGACACAACGAGATTACAATAAAATTTATAAAAATGCTAGTACACAGAGATCTATAACAAGATGGAGAAAAAATCAACAGTGCTGCCAAATAATCAATTATTGAGAAAAATTTCCACTTTTACCCAATATTTACAAGACTTAACCCTCCATCAAATCATATTCCCTGAGTACAACAAGTTTATGACAAAATAAAAATCTTTCTGAATGAAATTTATTATCTAATGTTTTAAAAAAATAAATGCTGATACCACTCATCACACATAATTTATAAGAAATTCAATGAAACTAAATACCATCAGGTCTGCTTTTCTTCTAGCATAGGGAATAAATAATAACTACTATCTCACACTAGTTATAATTAATTTCATAATATGTAAAAATTGTGTAAATCACAGGAATATCAACAACAGTAAATGTTCTCAGGGTTCTACTGCAACTCTTGTGACATGTACTAACATATGATGTTGGCAAAGTAACTGAATAGGCAAATGGATGAGTGAATGCTATTCTGGCTGACTACAGGAGGCAAACACTTAGCCTGAAGTGTCTGCATTCTACTACAAGATAACAATATTCACAATTTAGACTAATTATAGCCTTTTACCCAGGATATCACGTGAGATGGGAGAAAGACAAGAGTGCTTTTTATGTCCCTCCATCTTCTCACAAAACAACCTTCATAAATAATTAAGTGTAAACTGGACATTGACATAATATAATAACATGCAGTCTAAAATAGCATGGACGATCTTCATTTCAAAGAACACAATTTTCTATCTTAGAGGATAACATAGTTAAAATACTTCTTAGACTAAATATTATTTTTGGTATTTGCAAAAATGTGATATCATCTGTTATAATGATTTTATCAGAAATCAGAATTAAATGCATGACTTTATTTTATTTCTGTGGAAATAAAGTACACTGTATGTCTTTAATTAAATGAAAATAATTAATGTTGTCAAGCATTAGTGGTTGAGAGTTCAGCGATGGATGCTTTACAAGCAGTTGTCCCAGGTTAGTGGGTTCGCTTGCCGGCTGATGCTATGACACATGAGAAAAAAAATTAATATTGTCATCAATAATCCATGTTGAGAACCCAAGACAGCAGCATATAAAAAAATAAATAAACAGAAACTGAATATAATTTAAATAAAGAATCAATAGGTTTATTTGCAATTATACTAATATAATACAAATTTACATAAATTTGGAAACATAGCACTGTTAGAAAAAATAATCATGTGACTAACAGTATCTACAAATTTTTTAGTTTGACAAATGAACCACTAAGGCTTCTTTGAAAATAATGTTAGATAATCACCTTATCTAATAAATAATTAGAATGGAGAATTAGCACTGGCTATTTCTTACATACCTTCATTAAAGTAAATCATTACTCAGATACGTATCATAAAATTTATATGCTTTAAATAGAATTACTTATTGACTTAATAGCATATAATTGCTCTAGATTTACCTATTCTAAACTAACACATTATAACAATAAGTAACCAGGATTAATAAACTGATCTACTAATACTTGATATTATCAGTTCACTACATCTAAGCAATAGCTGACATATTTAAAATACATTTCATATTACAAATAACTATTCTCTTGATTGTTTAGAAACTAGAATTAGTAAAATAACTGAGTGAATGAATGGAATAAATAAATAAGTAAGTAAATAATCACTTTCACACATAAATTTTAAAATTATTGTCCACATAATATAAACTACCCAAAATGTTGAAAATAAATGACTTACACATCCATTGGAGAAGTTCTGTATGATTACAGCAACTACATAGCATGTGTAGAGTGCACCAACTGGCTATATGCTTACAAATTAAATATTTAAAAATTACTGACTATTGTTGGTTGTTTTGTAGATGATTATAGAATCATAACAGCATAAAAACAGACATTGATACACTTTTATGCACTAAAATAACCGAGTGCATCCTGAAAAAATTAAATCCTTCAAACTAGCACATCAAAACACAAACAACCTCACCTACTATGGTGGGAAATTAGCATTAAACACATCATGAGTGATAGGCCAACAAAGACTCCACAGAGCAACTAGCATGAATAAATGAATACATTATAAGTATGGTGGCTTCCAAAACACTATGTTTGAAGCAAAAGAGGATGCCTGGACCTTGTCACAGCACATCAGGAAGAATATGGAAAGGCTCACCAAAACAGGTACCTAATAAATAAGTGATAACAATCACTGAAAATAAGCACTATAAACTCATGGAACAAAATGAAATACAGATGTGGAATTTATCCACTCCATCCAGCACAATAATCAATATAATAAGGAAGGTCTGATATTATAAGGCCTATCAATATTATACTAACAATAACAAGATAAAAACATCACAATAACTAACTAAAGCCATATTTAAAATTTTAAACACAATAGACAATAAGCAATGTCTGAACCAACAAATGCACTTGGGAGTCAAATGAGTGTGAAACATTAATAAAAATAATAGCATATGAAATTTTGGCACTAAGTGACAATGCACATGAGTGTGGAATATTAAATATTAAAAATTATAATAACTAGTGAACATGAATGGAAATGTGAATAAAATGTGAGAATAATAATTCTCAAAGCATAAAATATTAATAAATAAAATTACTATTGCATTTATGCAAAATATAAAAGAACAACTTCTGACAATTATTTTAGCTGATTGGAAGATAATGAAGTAAAAATACCATACATTTGAAATAGCTACTGTGAGAGATAAAATCTCCACTGACTCAGAATAAGCAAAGTAAAACTTTAGCTAGTAAAGCACATACTAAATATAAAATAAACATTACTTGTTAATGTGTAAATCCATACACATAAAATACAACAAAATTTTTTTAAAAAAATAAAATATTGCATAAAATATCCCCTCTTTTTATTACCAATAAAAAAAAACCTTAGTTCATAAATGAGCAATCTTCGCACTGAGCCATCAGTCGAATGCACATAATATTAATTCGATGGGCAAATGTTCTGCAAAGCTTCTAGTCAAATGAAATATTACACTTATGACAAAAGAATTTCCAAAACGAAACATAAAAACTTCTTATATCTAAATAGTTCTGAATTTAAGCAATTCTACAATATGACAGGAAACAAATACACATATAACAATTAGTCGTGATGATGGAAGTGACAACGTTGTAAATAATTTTATAACTTTTCTGCTGATAGAAAATTTTATTTTGGAATTGCATGGGTTCATTTAGCTAAAGTGTAGCTTCATTTTTTTTTTACTTTTTGTTTTAAAAGACATATTTTAAGCATTAACATTATTTAGACATTCTTCTTTTTTAAATTATTTGGATGAAGTAATAAGACATTTCCAGGTTATATCTTTTTTTTTATCTATTTTTTGCAAAATAATTCCATGAGCACTTTGTTAGCAGATAACAATTCAGCATATCCAACGTCTATAAAAAATTTTGGTATTTGTTAATTATACACTGTACATAGGTTGGTGGTGCTGTTTCTCTTTAAAAACATAAGTGATATAATGTTCCCGGGCCTCTTGACTTTTCCAAATATATGCATTTTTTCATATAGCTTTTTTTCTAATGTATGGTATTTTTCTAAATGGCTTTTTTTTTGTTCAAATATATGGAATTTTTCCATACAGCTTTTTCTTCTTCTACAAAATGTACATTATAATAGAGACTTTTTTTTTTTTAAAATGCAGGCTTTTTTTTTTTTAAATAAGTATTTATTTTTCTTCTCGCTTTTTACAAATATACAGTACTTTTTAATACAGCTTTTTTTCCCAACAACAAAATGTACATTATAATTGAGTTTTCTGTTTTTTTTGTTTTTGTTTTTTTTTTTAAATGCGGGTTTTTTTGTTAAATGATAAGTATGTATTTCTGTTAAAAATGTATCTTCTTTTTTTTTTCTTTTAAAACAAGATGCTTTTTATTAATTTTATAACAAATACTTTTTTTTTGTTTACATTATGTGACACATCATCTTTTTTTGTTGTTGTTGTTGTTCTAATTATAGTACGTTTTATAAAAAGATTTTGTTTTTTTATAACAAATATGTCATTTTTTTTGACATTATGTCACATGTCGGCTTGATTTTTTCTTCTAATTATAGTATGTTTTATAAACAGTTGTATTGCTTATAAACAAAATGTGTTTTTTTTTAATATATCAATCAAAATAGTCAAGTCTCTTCCCATAAAAAAAAGCATGTTATTTGATTTCTAATCATTAAAAAGCACTCAAACCTTCTTTAGGCCATCTTACTTTGCTCAACCCCTACCCTTCAAAACTGACAGTCTGAGTGTTAATTGACTTACATAAAAGAATCTAAACAGATTCATTGAATCAATCAATTTATTCATGACACATGACTAGAATTAATAACATAACTGTTCGCCTGCAGCCACGCGAGTAGCATACAAACTGCCAACTGCATCATCGAAATCTAAGGCTCATACCTTTGCCACATACACACTGAATGACATGTAGTAGGATGTTTTGGCCTTGCAGAAAGCCAACTGTGTCACTTTCTGTGTTTGAGATGCCCCATAGTTGAAAGAAAAAACATTATGCCACTGCCTTCAGCCATTTTGTTATTCTTGTATGAGTCACAATGAAAATGGTACTTTTTGCATGAACACCTGCAACTGTCCTGTGGAAGACCCCTTTCCAAATTTTAAACCAACAAAAAATGCACACCGAAGTATTGATGATACACTGATAATTACTAGTAGGTCAAAATCAGTCAGTTGGGGTCTACCAAAAACTATTTTTATCAAGAGTTAAACAGTTGGAAAACATTTCACTACACACACTCTCATATTAAATGCTAGCAATAATACAAATTTTGTTAATATGTAAAGTATGTGAGGCCACAAAGCACAAATTGACGACTATTACGATCGTAGTGTTGTTCTTAGCCATAGGTTCAAACAAGAAAGAATTGGCCACATTTGAAACCGCTATCACCTGGCCACATAAATGGCTACTATGATTGTAGTGGTGTATTAGCCATAGGTTCGGCCACATAAGCAATATTATTCTGTGCTTTTACACAGAAACAGCACCATCAGGCATTGTACAGTGGCTAATTAACAAATACCAATATTTCTTCTAATGACATGGCATAGATTAATATTTTTCATTTCTTTTAAATAATATGTTATATTTCCTCAAAATTTTAATTGAAGGGTTCTGGCATAGTAACACTTTTTAAAATTATTATTACGTCAAGCATGTTTCATATATGAAGAATATTAATAAAACAGGTAATTATTCAGGCATTTTAAAAACCATTTTTTTAAACAATTCCAGTGGAAATTCAAATGTCAGTAATAAAACAGGTGAATTAATATAATGCATTTTATTTTTAAGCTTTGGATATACAACTTATCATTCTATGCATTTTAAATTTCCTTCTTTTAAAACTTTTATAACTTCTCCTGTTTATAAACGAATTAAGCAAAAATAAAGCTGGAAAATTGTTCTGCATAATCTTAAAAATGTTTGTCAATGAATATAATTGCTTTTGGTTATAATTGATTCCAAAATTAATATTATACAATTGACTGATAATAAAAATTAAGTTTCTCTGAAGCATTTTTCTGATTGAGAAAGTTTAATTGCAAATTAGTATCAAAAAGTGGGAATACCTGAAACTACTCAGAGTTCATTGTTGATTGAAGAATAACAAAATTTAAGTTAAATATTTTTACAAAAGAAAAATAATAAATTATACTTTACAAATTAACTTGTGCCAGAGGACATCAGAGAGAGAACTACCAGATAAGAAACCAAGATGATCAACCCAGCCAACCTTTATATATATATTTTAAATTACCCCCCCCCTTTTAAAGCTGTCAATTTCTTGTACCTATCCGGTACTTGTGAATAATTCAACCGATGACATTTTTGACTTACCGATTTCCCTTCCAGTAGACATCGATGTTTTTTGCATGACAACATTGTCATGGTAACCAAGTGACTGGCGTGATTAATCCATCAGAGAGTCAATTTTTTTTTTTTTTCCACCCGCGAGATTTAAAATTCGTAGAGAGGTTTGGGAAATTTTTTGATTTTTCTGTCTATTGCGATTTTGCTATCCACGGCATCACGGTTACTTTTTTGAGCTGTTAATTTTTTTTATTTTTTTTATGTTTAATTTTTTTTTAAATTTTTATATTTTTGCCATGTTTTTTTTATTTTTTACCACGTGATCAACCGATGACGTATTACCCTGAAGGCATATTGGTCTAATGTTGCGTTTTTTAACGTACCGTGTTCACGTGATCTGCGGACACATTTTAGCGATTACATGTGTCCGCAAATCACTTGGAGACGTTATCTTAAAAATCGCAAGATTAGAGTGATATGCCTTCAGGGTAATACATCATCGGTTGAATTATACACAAGTACCAAATATCCAATCAACAAAAACTGTTATATATATATTTACCATTTATTTTTTTAAACTAAATCAGAAGCCAATTCAATCTATTAGTGACATCATCTAGATATTTTTTTAAAAAAAGACTGGTGATTTAACAAACTTAATTTGGAATAAAGTTAATAAAGTTTTCTTATATAAAAAAATATTACATTAAAAATAATCACAACATTTATTTACCTGAATTACCTTAAAGATATATCTTGTCTAAAGTTTAAATGACTAATTATTTATTAACTAAATTATTTAAACCGTTATTACAATTATTTGCTTATATTTCTAAATTGAGTTTAAATAATTCAAAATAAATTACTTTAGCAATTATAAAACATAATTTCCCTGCATTCATGCGCACACCCACATATTTGAACAAAAGGAAACAATGTTCCAAACTTTAACCTAATCTATTAATAATTGCTTTTAAATAACTAATGATCACTTATAATAATGATCAAATGAAATATTTAAAGATATTTAATATTAAAGTAACTTTAATAAATTTAAAGCTGTCTTATAATAAACTAATTTTTTTTTTTTTTATGTGTCATAGCATCGGCCGGGACGCGAACCCGCAACCCGGGCAACTGCCTGAAAATGCAAGGCAGTCGCGCTGACCTCTCGACCACCAATGCAAGACTATTTTTTATTCTCTTATTTTAAAAATTAACAGAAGCTAATTTTAAACTAATGTTATATTCTCTACTCTCCTCTGTTTCATAAACCTAACTATCAAAATATTATTTTCTGGCACACATAGTAATATAATATGGTTATTTTATTAATAAATGCAATTATTGAAAGAAATTTAAAAATAAAAGTAATACATCTGCTTTACATGCAGGCTGTATTAAAGTATTATACATGATCACCATTTCTTATGCTTGCTTATAACTGTTATTAAAACAGGCAAAACTTGCCACTCAAGTTGGAAACTAGTCTGGGGACATTGGATGAGTAGGCACTAGATGGGGATTTTATGCATAACCCTTCTGGCATCGATTGATTATTCTGGCTTGCAGAGTGGCAATACTGTATGGAGAGTTTTGCCTGTTTTAAGACTTTTGTTTATTATACATTTTATTTACGAGTTAACTATTTTTTTTAAAAAATCAAATAAACATAAAAATTTGCTAAGCTAAAGTAAGCAATTGGAGCAAGTGTGAAAACACTCGGTCATAGTATATATGTATTGAACCGGATGAGAGTTAGATCGAATAAGAAAAAGATTGAAAATACTTTTAATAAAATATTGTGAAAAAAAACAACTTGTTTTGTTTCTTTAATAAAATAAAATTGTAAACAGATGGTTTACTTTTATATAAAATATGTCAAATCAGTTATTATAAATTCAATCTACTCCAGCTGCAATTTAAATATTACGGCATTCGATTCCTCAGACAAGAAAATCACAATACCAAAGATACCTGTAGCCAGACTGAGATTACACAAGGTATAACCTAGCCTTATTTCCAGGTTACAGAACTTATCAACTGCTGAATTCAAACCCTGTCTTTCAAAGTACTTTATTTGTTTTGAAGTAAACTTCAAGCACCAGTTAATTACAAAAAGTAACTAACGAACCCTGGATGACAGCTACTAACTCAGCGCCTGAATATCCCAACTAGCTCAATCAAAAAAGTAATATAATGTACCGGTCAAAAGATGTTGATCCATCTAACAAGAGCTGGAACTCAATGAAATGTACTTCAAACCCAGTTAAGCCCAATATTTAGATCAGCGACTAACCTGGATTCGAACCATTCCATAAGTTCCAGATCGAATACCTAATGAATAACATACAATGATGGTACATGAGGATTTAATTCAATGTCCAGCCCACTAGCAGAGTGGAGAAGACAATGAGACATTAATCACATTATAACTTAACTAACATAGGCATGCACATGGTTGTATGTGTGGACATGGAGAAAAAGAAATTCAAACTACTCAAACAAGTTAGACAATAAAAAGTTTAATATAATGAATTAATTATATACATTAATGTGTGTGTGGATGAGCGATCTACTAAGTGGTAGATAATTACAAGTTATCATTCATGCTATTATTTCTCATATGCTCTTTACTTGATTAAATAACATATACATAAACACACATCTTTGGTGAATCTGGTATTAAGATGCCAATCAATTATTAAAAAGATTATGTAAGATTGCTATAAACACTTTGGTTTACGGTTCTGAAAAGTGGTAACTAACATTATTTTAGGGAGCATTCTGGGATTCATTACATATATAAGAAAAACTATTTTCACATTGCGGTCGTGAAAGTACATAAAATACATTTGGAAAATTATATTTGATTATATGACAAAATATTTATTGAAAATTCTTTTAATTAACATTTAAAGGATAGAATACTTGATTTTCCCCAAGGCAGATAGTCGTAAGTACTGAAATAATAAATTACGATGGTTGGGATTGTATAATAAGACTGAAATAACATTAACTAATAAAACTAGTGATATTCAGCATTTATATTTATTTTTGAGCAAAGCGCAATTTTAATATTATTACAGCATTAAAATTAGGTCATAAGGCAAAAAGTTAATAATCTAAGAAGTGGTGATACTGATATAATGGTGAAGAAATAAGAGGAAAAGGTCATGCTTCAGGACAAAAATGAAATCTAAGACCCCATTTTAGGGCAGTGTTTAGAGAGATGAGATTAGTTCTGGCACGGCCCAGGCATACTGGAATCACCAATGCACGGAAAATTTTTATATGAAGGGTGGTCCTGGGAAGCTCAACTATCTACAGGACAGAAAATGAAGAAAATCTATGGGTTCAAACTCATTGCAACCCCCAGACTAGAAGCATGTAATATATATTCACAAAGATCAGCCGAATGTCAGTAACGCAGTATGGATAAATGTCACTAACGACATGGAATAGGTTTTACTGCTCTAAAATAAATGACCCTTGTTTGAGTGCTATAGTTTATTATACAAGTAATACACTATGCCACTATAATATATATGTATACAAGATTTTATTTAGTAAAATATACATTAAAATTTACCTCCTTCCTTTTCAGCTATATAAAAGAAGATTCAATCCCACCTTCATGGATTTTATAATAACTGGAAAATTTAAGTATTTGAAATTTTAAGAGTATGAAAAATAAAATAAAAGTAGTAGTATGTCGAAAACAAAATAATAGGTCACTTTTCAGAATTGAATAAATAACATTTTAAAATATTTCAGAGTGTTAATTAGCCTTAAGTGATGGATTTACCCCAGATAGAATTACTTCATTCTACTTGCAGTTGAACAAATAACAAATTTTTTATAATAAATACAAAATAAAATGTTGACTCGTAAAAACAATCTAGCGAGTGTATTAATTAATAATACATTATGTTCTGAGGGGACGTTAATAACCTTAATTTATGGAGGTTTAATTAAAAGAGGAAAGAAAAAATTTTAGAAATTAAGCTCATCAGGTTGCTTGATATTGGCATATTAATAACAACAACAGAGATATAAAAATCTGATGATAAATACATATAAATGACCACACCAAAGTTAAAGAAAGTTAGAGTGTATGAGAAATATGATTAGATTTATAAAATTATTTGAGAGCAATTTATATTTATATATTAGACAGAGGTGAGATTAAACAATATATTATAAGAAATCTTGATAGTAGGGATTGAGATTAGTTAGGCAAGCTAGATTTATTTGACAGCAACCTTATACTCAGCATTCCAAAGTTCTCAGATTAGACTTTTCCTTTATTCTAAGACAGCAGGATGATATGGCAGTGAAAGATGACCCCAAGGGTTGGGAAAAGTGATTGGCTTTCAACTCTATCATTATTTTAAATTTCACAGCAGTGTGGAGTCTAGTGGCAATACAGTTCTCTCAATAATAGCTCTTCTCTGGTGTTCAAAATCAGCCCATTTTATATTCTGCTCAGTTATTTGTGGAATGCTTTTAATTTCTTATATCTAGTTCAAATCTAACAAAGTCTTAAGTTTTTTTGTCCATTGTTCTTGGAGATTCAATTATTAGATAATGCTCCAAAAATGTATTCAAATCTATTTCCAGATTGGAAGTAGTTTTGACAAAAATGTTTATAACAAAAGTATAATCTTAATCTTAATCCCCATTTTTATTTTTAGTAAAAGCTTTAATTAAAATTCCTTCCCAAGACTAAGACAATATTATATTTCCACCCCTTTAATTATTTTTGGACAATTAACAGTTGCATCTTCCATCGTGGATTTTACAAAAATATACAGTTTAATTAAAAAATAATTTAAAAATTATTTTTTTTATAAATATTGCATAATAAAATATTTATACAATTAATATTTTGTTAGTATGTTTGCTCCTATAATATATATATATCTGAGCCACACCTATGTACTTTAATAAAAAAGAATTAATAATAAAAAAATTGTTATTGAAAAGTTAAAATTTATAATTTTTAGGCTCGCTTTTCAGAAATATATATGAAATGTATATACAACACGACTAAAGGAGTGGGATGGAACATAAGGTTTGAACATATGTTAGTACTTGGTAAGTGGATAGAACCATGAAACTCAATCTTAAGCTAAGATTGATTGCTTCAATAATAAACTGCTCTAATTAGTGGTATTAGTAAAAGAATTGACTGACAGTAATTGATAGACAAATACTTTATTTTAACTAAAATGTTTACTATAATTTGTAAACTAATTTTATAAATTTTTAATTAAATAAACAATAATTTCATATATGATAGCTACACACACTCTTAATTATATAAAAAATATACAATCATAACACTGTGTATATGGAATGCACACAAACTCGGACTTATAAACTAATCATTTCATGACCTGAAAGCTCTGTAACTATTTATTTGTTACAGTAGAAAACATGTAAACCCGCACATACTATAGTTCATTATATGATGGCTATAGAGTTCATTTATTATACTGAACTCTGTGGAGATACTCAAAGATTGCAATGGCTACTTATAGACTAATATAAAAAAATCAGGAATGGGGATAAGAAAATGTTATTACCAATAGGATTTTGAAAGTCTCTCTGAGATAAATGGCTTTTGCTTTCTCTTGCTGCATGTAGTCTACCAACCGGTTGGATTTAAGTTGCTGGTGTCCTGACAATTGTGGTTCCAGGTTGCATCTTACTTTAGGCAGGTAGATATTCTTGGAGACTGCAAATTATTAGACTGGCATTGCTTCTATCGGGCAGACTGCTGATGTTCTTGCAGATGAAGGCTAAAACTCGGTCACATGCTCTGACTTTGCTTAGCTCAGCGTGGTATTTATTTAAACTCATGAATCAGAATAAGAGTCTAGATAGGTGAGTGAATCTCAATATGTGAATGACTGATAACAAAATTTCATTCCTATTTATGTGATGCCATCTTGTTGTACATATCTTTTTAATTAATTTTAAATCTGCTGTCCACTGATTAGGTTGATCAAATTTTGGATGATGTATTTTAATTAATTAATTTTCGTCTGATTTACATTTTTATTTAGTATTGTTGTTTATGGATTTTAATTAATTGGTAGTCATTGATAATCCCATTCCTATGCAGCTTGTAAGTATATGCAATCTTTGAGTTTTAAACGTTATATTGTGAGCTTTCCTTTATTCATCAACCTTCATTTTTTTCTTTTTTTTAAACATGCACGTTTTATTTTCTTTATGTATTTAAAATCAACATTACTTTATACACACATCCCTCATTCTTAAATAAATGGAAAGAGAGATTTTTAGTTTTTAAGATTTCTTTTTTTTCTTTAATAGTTTACCTTTTCGGTATTTGAGTACTAATCCTGCATATGCTATTAGACAAGCTGGCCTTTTCACATTCGTATCAATACGCTAATAACTTTGTAAATTTTGTGATCTGACCAAAATAATGTCTACACGGATCTTGTACACGATATTTTGGGTCAGATTTTTTTGTGCAAAAAGTAACTTGTACATGGATGATCTTGTACATGATATTTTTGCAAAGAATTACAAAGTTATCGGAAGGTTGATACGAATATGAAAAGTTCCAGCAAGTCAAATAGCGTATTGCAGGACTAAAATTAACACACACTAAAAAATTGTAAACATATACATGATTTGCAGCAGTAATATTCAAACAACACTTTAAAACATAAATTTTATATCTTTAAAGACTACACCCTGGTGAAAGTATATCGAATCAACTCCCCAATGTTAATTTTACATACAATCACTAAATTATAATTGCGTTCACATAATATTGATTTAAATAAATCAAATTTTAAGCGTAAACAGATAATATTGTAATAACGTGAAAGCTAAACACTTTCAAACAGATACGCTTTAAACATGCTTACATGAAAGCCAATCAGATGGAATAATTCAATCACGTGGGACTCTCAATTCTAAAACACAAGCCAGAACTATTAGAAAAAGATGGGACCCCATCTCAATCTATGCCTCAATTTTATTTAAATAAGCCAGACTCAAGCATTTTGAACTAAGAGTGTGAAGCTAAATACCTTCACATTTAATCCACTAAATATTATATATATAAATTAACAACGCAAAATCGTCTGATTTACAACGAAGCAATATTTTTAAATCTAATGAAATGATATTAATAAATGTAAATAAATCTGATTGGCTTTCACGTAAGCATGTTTAAAGCGTATCTGTTTGAAAGTGTTTAGCTTTCATGTTATTACAATATTATCTGTTTACGCTTAAAATTTGATTTATTTACATTTATTAATATCATTTCATTAGATTTAAAAAATATTGCTTTGTTGTAAATCAGACGATTTCGCGTTGTTAATTTATATATATAATATTTAGTGGATTAAATGTGAAGGTATTTAGCTTCACACTCTTAGTTCAAAATGCTTGAGTCTGGTTTATTTAAATAAAATTGAGGCATAGATTGAGATGGGGTCCCATCTTTTTCTAATAGTTCTGGCTTGTGTTTTAGAATTGAGAGTCCCACGTGATTGAATTATTCCATCTGATTGGCTTTCACGTAAGCATGTTTAAAGCGTATCTGTTTGAAAGTGTTTAGCTTTCACGTTATTACAATATTATCTGTTTACACTTAAAATTTGATTTATTTACATTTATTAATATCATTTCATTAGATTTAAAAATATTGCTTCGTTGTAAATCAGACGATTTCGCGTTGTTAATTTATATATATAATATTAAGTGGATTAAATGTGAAGGTATTTAGCTTCACACTCTTAGTTCAAAATGCTTGAGTCTGGCTTATTTAAATAAAATTGAGGCATAGATTGAGATGGGGTCCCATCTTTTTCTAATAGTTCTGGCTTGTGTTTTGGAATTGAGAGTCCCACGTGATTGAATTATTCCATCTGATTGGCTTTCACGTAAGCATGTTTAAAGCGTATCTGTTTGAAAGTGTTTAGCTTTCACGTTATTATAATACTGATTTATAAAACAGATAAAATATACCCGTATGCTACTTTTCACTGCAATAAATAAAGGAATTAATCGCGTTCAAACAACCAAATTGACGAAAATAGAGGTCTAATTAAAACAACATTGCAAACCATAAAAACTATATTTTATCTGCCCCCCCCCCCCGGTGAAAATAGATTGAATCAACTCCCCAATGTACATTACTTTCCAATAAAACAATCACTAAATTATATATTTTTTGTAAATAATACTTACAAACACAGGTAAAATATTCACCACGCTACTTAAACTGCAATAAATAACAAGAATTAATCGTGCTTAAAAAAACCCAATTCAAATTTCACGTTACCACAGAAAATGGACGCACCAAGTGAAAATTTTCCTGCCAAAATGCTTGCAAAGTATTTCGAGATCTTTCCAGAAAAATACCAAGAAACGGAATTTTTCCATTAAAAAAAAAAAGTAAACAAAACAAAACCAATAATTCGGAACGATAAAGAAATATAAATTATAAGAGTTTTTTATTAGCACTTTTCATGCAGGGGTGAAAAAAAAATTGGAGAAAAATATTCATCAACCTATACTTTTTTATGTAAATTCGCAAAACAAAACAAAGAATTCTCCACAAAAAAGAAATTCTAACAATTTCATTACCGCTTTTTATGTAGGCAGAAAAAAAAGTTTAGATAAATATTATTCAACCTTTTTTGTAAATACACAAAACAAAACAAAAAATAGTAAACAAATCAAATAATTCAAAATAGTAAAGAAATATAAATTATAAGACTTTTATTAATTACCGCTTTTCATAAAGTCGGAAAAAATGTAGAAAAATACACATCAATCTATACTTTTTGATAAATACACCAAACAGAACAATAAAACAACGAAGGCATTCAATTTGGTAATGGGCAGCTTCCAAATTTTCATCATTTTGGACTACTTTCAAATACAACCCCCCCCCAACACACACACTCATTACTTAATGAAATTATGAAAACAAAATCAAAATAGAAAACTATTTACACTTATTAAATTTAAATCAAATGAACTGAACACAAAAAAAGAATAATAATGAAAGTCCGTTTTCAAAAAAACAAACAGATATTTTCCAAACACGTTTTGAAAAAGACAACGTTTTTGCAACTGATAACCATAAATAAGGCAAAATAATAACAATCAAAGTAAGTTTTGGATTTGAAATCATTGAAAAATATAAATAACGCAAAATAATAACAATCAAAGCATGTTTTGAAAAATCTAAATAATCTTTTCAAACCTTTTTCAATATACATCGCATAGTTTATTTTCTTTCAATTTGACACGATTATTACAGCAGGTGTGAAAAGTCTCCTATCTCTTCTATATGGCAGGATTTATACTCAAGTACTGATTTTCTTTCAATAAAACTCTAAATTTCTAAATACCTTAAAAAAACTTTATTCATAGTCTATGTAATTTTCTACATACCAATTTTGAAATAATAATAATAAAAAACAAATTAGAATCGGAGGGAGGGGAATTTAAATATCTTGTTTTAATTAATTAGTGAACTTTTCTTTAAATAAAGTCACATATTTTAAACATTTCTTTTGACGAAGCTTATTTTAATCATTTATTGATACTTGATTCTGCAGTGATTTTTTATTTATTAGAACTTTAATTTTAAAATCTTTACGTTTATGACATTTTTATTTTAATAATTTAGACAAAAAATTATTACAATATGTAGTTCTTGATTAGCGGTACAGCATAAATACTAGTATGTTATTTATATTAAACTAATAGCTGACCTTTTCAATTCAGCCTTTGTCAATTATTTACTTGCTCCTCATAGGACACAGCAAAAGGCAATATAATTTATTTCTACTTTTTTTTTTAATTACTTTTTTTTCATAAATATCAATCTTCGATATTTTATTCTTTCAAGCTACATCAAAGGTAATTTCTATGTAATAATTTATTCACTTATTGCTGACTTAAAATAATTTTTTAAAAAAAAAAATTAGAATGTTTTTAATTTTAAAGATATATATTTTTATTATAATGTATTAATATTTTAATCCCATCTATAATAAATAAGGAATGAAATATTTTGTATGTAGTTATGCATGTTTTCAAGTATTATTTACGTCATAATAGAACTATAAATTTTGTTCTAAACTAAATTTTCTTTTCTTTCCCTTAACGAACGGCTGCCAAGCTATTTCCTGGATCGTACTCTTGTCTGCCTGATCATCGCTATCGAATACATCTTATATTAGTACAGTATGGTAAACCATAGTACACTATGGTAAATAGTTTATTGCGCTTTACGCAAAAAAGTGAAGCTTGATTCACTCTTATTACAAGTTATATGGCTTAGCGCTTTCAGACACCCCAATCAAAGGTGAAGTAAATTTTTTAAAAAAATTCGTGTTAAAGTAAAAAATTATGCAAAACAAGTTAAAAAATATGAGCCATCCTAAAAAACTGTCTGCTGAAGAACATGTCAAAAGTATCATAAAATATTATAACGGGTGCAAATTTTGCACAATTCTACAAAATTTTAAACAAAAATATGAATTTGAAGAACCAGATGAGGAATTAAAAGAACTCTTACATCTCGCATTAACAAAATGCTTGAAAAAAAAACTTAATTGTGATTGTAGATGGACGTTATTTTATGACGGATAGACCAACTATGCAAAAAAGGAACAATAAGAGCACTGGGAAAAAAAAAGGTAATAAAAAAAGGCAAAAGAAACCAGCAAGAAAAAGGCAAAAGAAACCAGCAAGAAAAAGAAGGAAGAGGAGGTCAAAAAAAAAAAAAAACGAAGACAAATGGGAAAAGAAAGAGAAGCAGAAGTAGTAGCCAAGGTGGACCTAAAAGAAAAAGGGTGCGGAGAAAGCCAGTAACATCTAGGGCAAAAAATAAAAGCAGCAGCAATGGTCAAAAACCAATGAAAACACACAGTGAGCCCTCCAATATTAGACCTAAAAAAACGACATCTGGTCGAAGAAGAAGCATCTAGCTTCACAGAATTGTCCCAGACAGGCAGCTTTTTGGTATTCAATTTTTTTTTTTTTTTTTATTTTGGTTATAATTACGATATGGAAAATAATACAGGCGTTATTGACACCTTTAAACTTTTAAAAATAAATTATATTAATTACTCTGCTCGATTAAGGTTCTAATTATTTTACATAAGAATAAAAATATTTTTTTAAAATCAATCTGGCTTAATTAGTTTCATTTGTGGAAGATATTTTCAACTATTATTGATCTATTATAGAATAACATTCCCATCAAATTTAATTTTAATCTATGACTTCTCTACTTAACTGAACTATTCAATCTGTTTCTAAATCTCTTTTACTAACTTTTGAACTCTGATTTTCATTTCTATAACTTATTCACGATTCGGTAATTTTTGACACCAAAAAATATATATATTTTATAAAATTCTAAAAAAAAGTTTTAAAAAAAAATAGAATGGTATAATATATATTTATTTGCTCTAAAAATATTTTTACAAGTAGTATGAGTAAGATTTGACAGAACAATATTTTTATTAGTTGTACTTTACTTTAGAATGATATAAAGTATATAAATTATACACTCATGTATATTATATAAAACGAAATCATTTTAATCTGCTCTCAAACCCTAGTTATAATGATTATATTTTTTAAGCTAAGTATTATATGTCATGCAAATTCTTTTTCTTCTATATAAATATGTTAATGTATATAATTTATTAATACAATATATCATCATTATCAACCATTATCAATCCACTGCAGGATGAAGGTCTCTCCAAGTTTAATCCATCTTCTCCGATCTTTATCTTCTCTTCTCCACATCACCCCTGCACACTTTCTTATTTCATCCATCCATCTTACATGTGGTCTCTTTCTGGGTCTTTTACAATCTCTTGGAATCCAGTTTAAAATTTCAATTGTCCATCTATTATCATCTCTTCTAGCAATATGTCCAGCCCAACTCCACTTCAATCTTTTAATTTTTTCAATGAGGTCAGTAACACCTGTTTGTTCTCTTACCCATACATTGCGTTTTCGATCTCTTCTTGTTACTCCTAACATACATCTCTCCATACTTCTTTGAATGGTCTGAAGTCTCTGTATTGATCTTCTATTAAGTGTCCAAGTCTCAGATCCATAAGTAAGAACTGATAAAACACATTTGTTAAAAACCTTTCTTTTCAAACACATAGGCATATTTCCTTTTAATATCAAGTTATTTCTACCAAAAGCACTCCAACCAAGTTTAATTCTATGATTAATTTCCTCCATTATGTTTCCATCTGTATTAATAATCTGACCAAGGTATTTGTAACTCTTAACTTCTTCTAATTCATCATAATCAATCTTTATTTTCATATTTTGAGCAAATCGATTAAACATTACTTTAGTCTTTTTAACATTTATCTTTAGTCCTACTTTCATCTGATAACTCCTGCAACATTTCCTGCAGCTCCGAAGCATTATTTGCAAAAACAACTACATCATCTGCGAAATCTAAATGACTTAAATAATCTCCATTTACTTTCACTCCTTTAGTTTCCCATTTTAATCCACAAAATACTTCTTGCAGCACTGCTGTAAAAAGTTTTGGAGATATGGAGTCACCTTGTCTTACACCTTTCTCAATGTTGACTTTCCCAGTATCATTATGTAATCTAATTGTTGCTGTTGCATTTTTATAAATATTCTTTAAAATATGACAATATCCTGGATCTATACCTTGATGATCCAATGCTTTAATCACTGAAGAAATGTTTATAGAATCAAATGCCTTTTCATAATCTACAAATCCAAAACATAATGACAACTCATATTCATTTGTCCTTTCTATAACTTCTCTCAATACCTGAATATGATCTACTGTATTAAAACCACTTTTAAATCCAGCTTGTTCTCTTGGTTGGTGAAAATCCAAGGTTCTCTGTAGACGAGTTGTAATTATCTTGGTAAAATTTTTATATAAAACTGATAAAAGGCTGATAGGTCTGTAATTTCTAATATCTTCTTTATCACCTTTTTTAAATATTAATATTATTACTGCATTCTTCCAATCATCCGGTACATCTTTATCATTTAGACATTTGGTATATAACTTTGCTAATATTTTTTCTGTTTCTTCACCTGCTTCTTTTAATATATCAATTATAATTCCATCATTACCTGGAGCCTTTCCTTTTTTCATACATTTAATTGCATTTCTCACTTCTTCATTTAAAATTCTGGGCAATTTGGAAGATGTAATAGATATAGGAGGTACTTGTTCTTTATTACTATATAATTCTTGATAAAAATCTTCTACCAATTTCATAATGTCATCCCTCTTTTTAGTAATAATAATTCCATCTTTTTTCCTTATTGCAGATATAAATTTCCTACCAATACCAAAATGTTGTTTTACATTCTTAAGACTTTTATTTTCTTCTACAGCTTTTCTTGCTAGTTCACAGTTATACTTTCTTATATCATTTTCAACTCTTTTCCGCACCATTTTACAAAATTCGAGATATTCAATTCTTTTTAATGCATCATTCTTGTATATCTTCATATTCCTTGTTTTCTTCATAAGTTCTCTAGTCTCAGTAGAAATTTTATTAGTCAATTGCTGCTTTTTTCTACCAGCTATCGTTGTTGCAGTTTTTAAAAGTGTATCAGTTATTTTCATATTAATTTCATTCAAATCTGAATCATGTTCAAAATCTACTAATACTTGAAACCGATTTGTAAGTTCTAATTTAAATTCATTAGAATGTTTCTGAAGATTAGGAATATCAACTGTAAATATAGTTTTTCTTAATAATTTTTGTCTCTCTAGTTTTACATTAACATGTATCTTACCCCTTACTAATCGATGATCACTTCCTGTGTTAAATTTATTAAGAACATTACAATCTTGAAATATGTATTTCCTATTAGTCAAAATATAATCCAATTCTGCTGTACCTTCATTTGGATGCTTCCATGTCCATTTCCTTCTAACATTTTTCTCAAAAAAAGAATTCATAATATAAAGTTTTTCCTTCTCTGCAAACTCCACAAGTCTATGTCCTCTCTCATTTCTATTACCATAACCAAAATTACCTACAACACTTTCATCTTTCATTTGTTTACCAATTCTAGCATTAAAATCTCCCATAACAATTTTAAAATGTTGTTTACTCTGATCAAAAGCCTTTTGTACATCCATATAAAAATCTTCTACTACTTCATCACTGTGAGAACTTGTTGGGGCATAAACCTGAATTATCTGCATTTGATATCTGCTATTAAGTTGTATAACTAATCTTGCCACTCTGTCTAATACACCATCAATCTCCACAATATTGTTCTTCCACTTTTTATTTATAATGAATCCTACTCCACTTGTATTTCCAATATTTGTGCCTTTATAATAGAGCATATGTCCACTTTTTAAATCATATAGTATACGAACATGGATGGGCTGCTCACCAACACGCATTAGCCAGCATGGTGAGTTTATTGGCTTTTTACCTCTGAGTTTAAGATCAAGAAACATCATGGTCTTTCTTCTCAGTGCCTGATAAGGCAGAATGAATGTTTATACAATATATATATATATTCTAACTAACGAAAAATTTAAAAGAAAAATGAAGATGAAGATTCTGACAATTAAAAAAAAAAAAAATTCATAAGAAATAAGTTTTTACCAAATGAATCCCTTCTTTGTTAAACGAGTAAGTTTTGGGCTAGGGGATCGATGTTTAATAGGCTTCCACGTTGTAGCCATTTCTAACTAACGAAAAATTTAAGAAAAATGAAAAGGGTCATTTCTAACTAAATCAAAATTTAGAGAAATAAAGATTTCTTAAAAATATAAATTAACGACAGATGCATTTCTTAAGTATCAATTAAATAGGCAATGCATCAATTATATATATTCTAGTATAATAGGTATAGATTAAATAATTTCTAAGTATAGATTTAATCTGATAATTTCTTAAATATGAGGCATAGACTAATATATTTCATACGTATAAATTAAATTTAACCTCCTTTGTGCAACCGCGTTACAGGCCAATAGTAACTATACAAAATCAATTCAAACAAATGAAAAGTTATTCTTTATTTTGTTAACTTTATATAAACTTATTAAAGTAACATGAAACGAATTTTGCAATCTCTCAATCGGTCATCCACAATGAATTTCAAACATACCTAAACGATTGGGAGAGCTTCCAAATATCATATATATTATTGGATAGTTTAAGCTAATTATAACTTTATTATAACCAATGAGAATTTTATTCAAATGATCGCACATCCACGTTATGGATTAATTATACTATATTCAAAGTATACGGCATTTACACATTTGCAGATAAATTGCCTGCCAATTACAACATTTTAAGAATGGATCGATGGATACTTCATCATTCCCAGCTGACACTATTTCTGAGGCCTACTGAAATGATGATGATGATACAGAACATTTATAAGCTTATTTGCCAGGGCGCCAAATTGCAGCTCCAATAAAATATA
This sequence comes from Epiperipatus broadwayi, assembly GCA_028023455.1. Classification (NCBI taxonomy): domain Eukaryota; kingdom Metazoa; phylum Onychophora; class Udeonychophora; order Euonychophora; family Peripatidae; genus Epiperipatus; species Epiperipatus broadwayi. The sequence continues at coordinate 5,345,125 of JAQFVV010006221.1, read as the reverse complement.
GAGGTGAAATCTCAATACAATACTCTTAGTAATAATATTTCGTGAATGGGTTGATACACAATCGATTTAAAGACCACTGAGAACGCATTAAAATTGACAGTACTAATATCTTTAAGAATTCCAGGTTATTCTCAGCATATTCCTCATTCACTATGATTAAAGCTACAATTAAATTTTATTCTAATTATAAAGTTCTATATTCATCTCCACCCTCCTGATCCATCCCTTCATCAATTTCACGTCCATATGTCTATTCCACTATTATTTATCTTATCATCAAAATTTACATCTTGCTAGTTCATCTCCTCTCATTCTAATCTCTTCTCAGGGTTTTTCGAACAATGAGGTGTGGAGATCGAATAAGCTGCTATAGGTTATTGGTGATAACATTCCTCTCTTGATCGCCTCCAAGGTGATCTCAGTTGTCTTTAATGCAATCTAATATCAATTTACATTAAAACTGGAATATTTAAGCTTATTAATATAAACACATCATAAAACATAGTCGCAATTATAACAACATTATATAAAATAAAATGCATCTAGAGAGGTTTGAATACAACGGATGGGGAAAGGATTTTATGCCCACCCTCTGCACTCGCTATCACTCAATACTATCTCTATTCTCGATTTATATTTAAACAATATTAAATTATTTGGTAATTTTATGCATTTAAAATTAACCTTTTAAATAATTTTACTAAATATTAATTACGTACGTGATAATTCAAATATTACTAATATGATATTGATGTATGATTGGATTGGAAATATCTAGATAATAATAACCCACAAAAACATGGAGACACAAGCAAATTTTTATTTAAAACAAATAACAAATTTTATTTGACAAGCTATAATTCAATCAATACAAAAAAACAACAACATATACATTACATTATATCTACACTTTCTTTTTACCTTAAATATAGTAAATACCAATTTCTTCCCGTTTTCAATGCTTTCCCTTTTTACTACAGATATATTTTAGAAAATACGTAATCGATTTTTTTTTCCTTTTAATTAAATTCAATATCTAAAGATAATATTCCCTTGCAAATTTCTTGATCTTATCCGATCATCCTGATTAAATATTCTTTGGCCCTAATCTTTACAACAGAGATATCTTAATAATAGTAAGACTAAGTTATTGCAAATAAATTGGCATTAAAATCAAACATCATCCTAGTGCACTCTCTATGTTCATGTTCTTATAACATAATAATATTTTAACAATACTACCTTTCCAGCGAAGTTCTCAGCTGGCCATGTAAATATTTATTTAAATACATTTATATACGCATTGCTTATGCCCAATCATTCGTACGTTTTATTTAACCCTTAACAGTTATTAACCTAATTATTTCTGGCTCGTATGCTAAATCCAATCTATAAAAACAATATTCATATACACCAATTGCACATACATTATCTGCATTCATTCAGACATTAAGTTGAGTTTGCGACCTGGTATCCAATACTTATAATAATGCTCATCATGGCTATCCTCTCATACACACGTAAGGAATATCAAATATTAATATGAGGCAGGCAGTGACCCGAATAAGAGAGAACCTTTTCACTAAGGTTAAGATATGCTAGGATTTTTTTTATCGCTAGTCATATAAAAAACATAGGTATGCCAAATACCTCTGGCCATCAAAACAAGAAACCTTCTTACGGTGTAGAGCATACTTAAGTGGGAAAACTCTTCCACTGGGTTCAAATACTTTCTGAATATAGCATATATCTCAGTGAGTTAAACTTCACTGAATTTGTGGAGATCTTTGTCTATCCACACACACACACAGGTCGAAACATCAAATTATACAAGTAAAACTTTCACAACTTTAATATTCTTGCAAATTAGTGTACTGGAACATGAGCCCATAAATTTTCCAAGCATAAATCAGCTTGTTTCTGGCCTTAAATCTATGATAACAATAATAATAATAAGCAATAAGAAATGCGCACAAAATTCTCAAAACTATTTCCAGGCACTTTTATAAAAACAATAAAAATGATGATGATACTCAATAAACAAGCAATTCATTTATAAATCTAATCATTCGATAATAACTTCTGATGCTAATAACCCTATCTCTTAATTGTTTTCCCCCCCTTTTTTTTTTTTAAATTGAGGGGAAAAAAAAACATTGTTTGTAAAGCATTTTAAATAAGGCATATCAGTTCTACCCCAAATAACCACAATAGCGAAAGCATTTAAATAAACATATATAAAATCATATGAAAATAATTTCTACCCCCAAAATAATGCAATAGTGATTACATGAATTAATAATTTTTTTTCTTTTTAAAAAAAAAATGCTATACGTGATATACACTATAAAGAAAGAAATTCGTTTTTTTTTTTTATATATATATTAAATGTCCTACACACATAAAAAGCGATCATAATAATAATAATAATAAAAATTATACTTATACAAGTCTTTTAGCAGGTGTTCTTCCAGGTTCCTGATTTCTCCTTTTTTCCTTTTTTTCTTGACCGGTTTATGAGAGCATATAAAGTCCTTGTTGTAAAAAGTTCTTTTGATAGAGTTCGATTCCTTTTCTCTCATATATACAGTTTCTATTTTGCTGAATGAGTTCCTCATTTCCATATCTAAGTAGATTACCTTTAAACTTTGTAATTTTCTGCAAGTTTCAGTTAAACAGCCTTCATTTAACTTTTTCACAATATCAGTCTGTTTTTGATTGTCCTTTTCCAATTTTACTTTCATTCTGTAGATTTAAATTGACTTATATATGCATTAAAACTTTTGAGTCTTAAATTTTACTATTTGCATATATATAAACGATATCAAACTCAAGTTTTAACTTCTGCGGTTTAAATTTTTATTACATCTGTTGAATAGCCAACTTCTGGAAGGTTCCAAGTGTGTGCCCCCTTAAAATTTACTCACTATACATTGTTATATTTAGTCGAATTATTCTGAAGAGACAAAGTATAATAAATATGATTTTCAATTTTATAACACAGTTTTCTTTTAGTCAATCAAGGAAAACTGCTACAGGTAAGTTTTTAAAAATACAAGCCAGTCCCTTTTTCTTTTAACACAGCTTTTATAGAGACGTCCTTTATCTCTATAATTAATTGACATTTCCACCCCCTCTCAATTAAATCTAACCTGTTGCCCCTTCAGAAAAACCAGGCATAAATTTCAAGTCAAATAGACAGATTAATTTTACAATCTAACATTTAATTGCCAATTAATTTTTTACACTTTGACAGACCGGAATTGACCATTCACCGTTAATGGCCTAAATTAATGGTCCCTTTAAATTCCTTAGTAGGATCTGTGTATTTTAAGGAATGATAATTAACTGAGTAAGATAATACACACTAAAATAATCTTACTTTTCCCTTTAATAGTGAAACACAATATATTGCAGCTGTTTCAAACTCAGACTTGACATTAAATTTGACTGCTAATATTAAACTTATTTAAAAGATTTTAATTTCTTATTTAAAATTGCTTTACATCATGTAAGAAATGATTATTAATTTTACATTGTACCATCAAGATCTACAATTAAATTATATACACACACACATCGCAGGTATATACTTTTCTTTAAACTTAGATTTTTAATGCCTTAATCTTTATCTATTACAACTATTCTACCTATATTATTATTTATTTACTTCCATAAATTATTTATTGCTAACCTAGCATAAAATAATGACTATTCATCATCACTATCCTAACGTAGTTTTCAATAGTCACACATCTTCCTCTTCTCAACCTCTCAACAAATATATAAATCCTGCTTTTCTAATATTTTTTTAATATCAATTTAACCCATAAATTAAAATAAAACAATCCTCTGGTTATAAACACATTAACAATAAATTTTTAGATTGCTCACTAGTCAAACATATGCAATCCCTTATAAATATGGGTTCAAACTCTGTCTTGGCTTAAATTTTCTTATTACACAGAAAAAAAATACATATATTATGAGGAAAATTTGGATAGAACCTTCTCTTTCATAGCTAACTTAAAAAAATGGAGCCTTGGACAAATCCAAGGGCTACAATATATATATATTGCAACCTCACCTCTCGTGAGAACAGATAGAGAGGAAGAGAACATATGATAAATAACAGGGTGCCAAATTGTAACTTATGAAAGAACAGCTGTTATACCGATTCAATGTCGTTACAGATTTACAAGTTATGAATTTGCAAGGGAAATAACTTATTAAATTCCAAAATAATTTTACTTATAAATATTCGGAGTTAATTCTCTTCTCGAATGAAATAGCTACTTAAGTCAAGCCAGCCAAATTACAACTTACAAAAGAACATGAACTAAGTTGCTTATCATATACTTATAAATAAGTCACACGAACCAAACATAGCTGTGTTAATTTTTATATCTGGCAAATAAAATGATTTGACAATTCATGTGGAGAACACCGAGAATTATACCACTAATAAATATTACAAATTATTATTACTAAGGAAGGAGAAACCTCGACTCACACCCATATCACGTTAACAACCTGTATCTCCTCACAAAATTCCCAACATCAAAGTTACAATTAATTTATTTTTGATGTTAAGTTTTCTCCAGTCTCTCCTCTACCACCAAACATTACCACCTTCACAATGCTATATTTCATGCTTCAAGATTCGCGAAATAAATAATACATCTCATTTCAATTAATCTTATTTGTCACATTAATCCTGCAATACTATCTTCATGAGTTCTTATCATATAATTGAAAATCTTGTATTCCAAAATCTTATCACCTCAAAGTCTTATAATCTGTCTTATGATCTCTGTGTTCAAATTCAGAATGTGAAGCGTTTATTGGTGATTAAAAATTTATAGTTGATCAATTAACGCTATACAAGCGATTGTAATTCAATGAGACATTCGCTTGACCTATCTAAGTCAATATCTACTGTTCACCAATCAATCAATAATAATACTAAACCTAATAAATTATCAAACAACTAATTAGAATAAAATATCTTAACTACTTTAAAATTTGACTAAATTATTATCGACTGGGAACAATACATTCGAATACCAGGAGAGTGGGAAAGGGATTTTATGTCCACTCGAGATAGAGATATTCGTTATAACACAATAAAATTTATGAAAATGATAATTAACTTCCAAATTAGATCTAGATGTTTTGCCATATAACCATGATAATTTATCATCAACCATTATCAATCCACTGCAGGATAAAGGTATCTCCATGTTCAATTCATCTCTGATCTTTAGCTTCTCTACATCACCCCTGCACATTTTTTTATTTTATCCATCCGTCTAACATGTCTCTTTCTGGGTCTTTTACAATCTCTTGGAATCCAGTTTAAGATTTCAATTGTCTATCTATTATCTCTTCTAGTAATATGTCCAGCCCAATTCCATTTCAGTCTTTTAATTTTTTCAATGAGGTAACACCTGTTAGTTCTTTCACCACATATTGCATTTTTGATCTCTTATTATTATTCCTAACATGGATCTCTCCATACTTCTTTGAGTAGTCTGACGTTTCTGTATTGCTCTTCTATTAAGTGTCCAAATCTCAGATCCATAAGTAAGAATTGGTAAAATACATTTATTAAAATTCTTCTTTTTGAAACACATAGGCATATTTCCTTTTAGTATCAAATTATTTCAATCGAAAGCACTCTAACCAAGTTTAATTCTGTGATTAATTTCATCCATCATGTTTCCATCTGTATTAATAATCTGACCAAGGTATTTGTTGCTGTTAACTTCTAACTCATCATAATCAATCTTTCCTACTTTCATCTGATAACTCCTGCAGCATTTCCTGCAGCTCTAAAGCATTATTTGCAAAAGCAACTACATCATCTGCAAAATCTAAATGACTTAAATAATCTCCATTTACTTTCACTCCTTTAGCTTCCCATTTTAATCCACAAAATACTTCGTGCAGCACTGCTGTAAAAATTTTTGGAGATATGGAGTTACCCTGTCTTACATATCCAATAATTGCAAAGTCGAGCTGTGCAATCTTTTATGAGATGTGACCTTTGGAGGCAGTAGAAACATTGGGGCCGTACCCCTCGAAATGATAAAATCAATGGTGAACCTCTGGCGGTTATGATGGTGGGGATGTCAGTGGGGGAGATGTTTTTCTTTAGGGTGAATGAAAATATCACAGTGTTAGACAAGATTTGATCTTCAAGATGCGGATTATTCAGATAATTGAACTTGTTAATATTGCCATAGTTGATAAGTATATTTTGCAATTCCTGTTCAGTGAAATTTTCGAGACAGTTATTGATTTTTCCGGATAGTGTAGCTGGTCTGTTCATGTCAATGTAGCACAATATATGATTCCCTAACGCTTTAAAGTTAGATCTAAAATTCATTCTATCCGCCCAGGTTTTGAACTCAATGCCCACATAACGGTCATTGGGATGGGTTAGAATCTTGTGAATTCCTTTTCCAAGTTGCTGCTGGTTGATGAGGGCATACAGTTGATCCATGGGAAACTTGAAGAGAGAACAATTTTGATTTGTAATTGCTAGTATTAGCGATTTGTCATTATAGTAGTTTAATAATGACTTATAAAGAATGTTTGCTATGGTTTTATTGAAATTGTTAGTGATCGTTTGGTATATTTCTTTATTTAGATTATTGACGTCTATTGTATTGTAATCAGAAGTGCTATAGTTAAGTTCTGAGTGCTGTTCTACCTCATAATCTGTTAGATCTAAAAGGATTTCACGTGAATTAGCTGCCGTAACATTTTCGGTATTATTTACGGTTTTGTTCAAACCCACAGCGTTAGCGTACGATAATGTTTATTTTGAATTTGCCGATTGCGAGAGGTTTTTTCCATTGGAGTTAGATAAATTTGTTTTTTTTATCATCTGTAGGGTAATTAGAATCATGTAATTGAGTGTGTATCTCTTTGGGATTATGTTGCGGTTGTTTAAAATTTATTTTAAAATCTCTCTGTCCACCATTAGAAGCGTTTTTGCTGGCCCCTAGCGGATTAGAGAAGTTTTCACTGTTACTTTTATTTGTCATTACGTAATTATTTTCTCTTTTGTTTGAAGCATTAGTGGATTGAAAACTGGGATTATATTTCATGAATATATCCTCGGCAGAAATCTGTGAGCAGATATGGGTATTGTTATATTTTTCTGCATTTTTTGTGGTGATATTTGCAGTTTGACCCCTGGCTATTTGGCCGTTTGTACTAGAATTTGGGTTGTAGTTATTATTTTTTGAAGCTTTTGGATATTAAATGATGTTGAGGGTTCATTATTATGCAGTAAAAGAGTTTCGGACCATTTGGATTGACAATCTTTGCCATTTAAATTTAATATTGAGTTTAAAACATCGTGGGAATTGTCCGCCATGCTTGCTTTATTTTCAAATGTTAGTTTGTTTACTTTGCCTATAATTAATGTAATTATCACTCTCCATTGTAACTAAGGGAAAGTTAAAGGCTTACCTAACGTTTGGAGCTCAAGATTAGAGCTTCCACTCCCTTTTCTTTTCTCACGAATTGGAAATTAGTTTGAGCTTCTAAGTGTTTTTTCTTTTGTTGGCACTGTTGTAAAATATATTTTTTGAAAACAAAGAAATACCAGAAATGAGGAGAAAGGAAACTAGGATTATGAATTATAAAAAATAGTTTAGCGTTTGTTTGAGCTGATGGGGGAAAAGGCAATGTTTTATAGAATAAATTAAAGAAGATATAAAAAGAAAATTTTAATAAATTGGCCACAAAGCAGAAAAGATTGAGAATAAATTGTGATTATTATAGTCTTCTTTGGTGGGCAGATTGTGTGCGAACTCAACAAACTCAAAATAAAACATAAAGGAAACCTCATGAATCACATCGGGTAGATTTACCATCATGCTGGGATCTATTTTCAGACTCCACCTCTCTCTATCATCTATGCCATGTAAACAATTGAAATATATATACCACCTTCAACATAACCACTTCCCCTCTGAAACCATAATTATTTGGATCTAATGCAGATCATCTACCATTCCTGAATGTATTCAAGGGAAAGAAGAAAAGAAACAGCAAAATAAATATGCTACTTTCAGATAGACTAAACTGTTGGAATAGTAAACAGAAGAGATGAACACCAAGTTTTGCTGATACTAATCCCAGGATTAAATCACAAGTGCACTCAAAACACATGCAGGTTCTACAGATTCCTTAATACCGGTAAATATACAGTCTTAAGTCATTTCAAATTCTTAAATATAATCAAACTCAAACTGTGCAATAACCTAATGATATACATGTATTATTTCGTGCTTTGTTTTTTCTTTTTTATTGTAATTTATAAAAATATTTATCGTATACGGGATTATGCCATTTTCATTGCTATCTTAAAATAAAATATTAATGAAATCTTAAATTAAACTGTTAATTTGTTTCAATACACATTATGTAAGTCTTTATGTATTTCAAAATCAGATCCATTTGCATTCTGGTGTGCCTCCAATAATAGATTAAAGCAAAACAGGTTAGGTAGAAAAGTGTGTGATGGATTTTAAAAGGTTTATTTTAGATTTTAGTGGAAATTGAATAGGAATTTATAGAAACTGTTTTCATATTTCTTTGGCACAATGCGCTACCACACCCTGAGTATTAAGATGGCCATAGAGCTAAATTACTGAATCAGATAAATATTTAATAGATCCTATGATTCTTGTTAACTAGCAAGATTGGCACTTGGCAACAGGCAAAAAAAGAGGGACATTGTCCATAAACATGAAGATCTACTTAGAAATAAAGTTAAAGGTGGAACAGTTCGAATTAATGCAATTCCCTTATATATGTGTGTTTTGTGGTCAGCTCCTCTAACTTTTTTTGGATGATCCAGAATTTGAGAAAACTTCATCAGACGAGTGAATGACTCAAAATTTATGAAAAAATTTCATTTGGGAAAAGCTGCCAATAAGGTACACATCACCACATAAATTTCACCCTTGAAAAGAAAATATAATCGTAAAATTTAGTTTAGATAAAGATAAGTGTTTGATGTCAGACAGGAATAAAAAAAATTAGAAATGAAAACAAAAGTGCATAAATGTTACAATAATACTCCCCTTCCATTTGAAAGACTTCAAAATATGAGTTATCTTGTTTTGAAGGCTACCCAAAGAAATATTTTAACCCTAACTCTTCCATATATATATCTTTTTCCTTCCCCTTATCTTCTATTCTTTATAATTAATCTGCCAGCTTTAATGAACTGGTATTATATGTACTCTTGACTCCTTGTCCAGTATCTACTGAAAATGCATTTCTGCCTTGACTGCATACTGGGGAAAGGGCCTTCAAACTTGCACATGAATTTTCCTGGTTCACTCATGTAGGGAGTTTTTACTAGTACTTGATCTTTTACTTGGAGTAACAATGAGTCACCTGGGTTTTGCTATTCCACTGTTTGCTTACTTTAATCATTTTTTGTGAGATAATATGTAATTAGCCTCATGGTCTATTGGTCTGTTTTCAGTTCCTGGCAAAACTGTTTTCATCAACCAAGAATGTGTCGTCCTAAGTGCAACTGCATCAGTGTGAAACCTGTGGATTTGTTAATGGACCAATTAATGAAATTTCAAAACTTGTGGCAGAAACTTTGTCAGTGTATATCCTGAATAGCCACCCCAGTTCCCCCATTGTTTCAATGGGTTTGACTGGAGGTTTCAAACAGATGTCAATATATGTGTCTTATGTCATGTTTATGGATCCACTTTTCCTATTCTTTTAAAGTAAATGGACTATCATAGCCAGACAGGAGGATTTTAGGTTTTTGTGCTGATGGGTAATGGTAATTTTCAAGGATCCTGATTGTTGCTTTGACATTAGCCTGGACCACAGAGTATGCCACTAAAAATTTAGAGAAAAGATATATCATTGCCAAATATTGTTTTTGGTTAATGGGCATCACTTCCTGAGGTTTGTCCAGTATTATGGAGATGATGGGTGTAGTGTAATTTTGGTTCACTGGTTTAGCTTTCTGGCATATCTCACATTTGTTCAAGATGTTAATGATACTACTATACATACCTGGAAAATAAAACTACTTCCTAATTAGATGTTTTGTTTTCAGTGTACCATAATGCCCATACATTTTATGAAGGTGGTTTACCACTGCTTTCCTCAAATGGCTTGGAAGAAAGGACCTCCATTCTTTGCCATCATCTTGAACCTTATATTGTAGTATTTTTCTCTTATTCAATAATTCTCCCTTTTATTTCCCACACAATCTATATTGATGGGTTCCTTTGATTTTAACTAGGCTATTAACAGTGCTAGTTTCTTAACCATTCTTTGATGGTGGGCCAACTGGCCCAAATATTTCTATACACCATCTATGCTCAAATTAATGCATGCAATGTATAAGTTGTCACATTTTAAATGCTGAGGATAGTATCTCCCAGGATTTCAACTCAAAATATCTGCTACTATATTCTTCGATCCTTTGCAGTGGCACACAGTATAATCATACTCCTGAAGAAATGAATTCCAATAGGCTAATAACTATTAGTTACATAACTATGGCTAATGAACTGTAGGCTTTTGTGATCAGTGATTACTATTACTTTGGATTTCAATAAGAGTGGTAATCATACTCCTGAAGAAATGAATTCCAATAGGCTAATAACTATTAGTTACATAACTATGGCTAATGAACTGTAGGCTTTTGTGATCAGTGATTACTATTACTTTGGATTTCAATAAGAGTGGTCTAAATTTCTGGAATGCTGATATGATGGCTAAAGCATCCTTTTCAGTCGTAGTGTAATTCGTTTCCAGGCCTTTGAGTAATTGGCTTATAAAATACAGCACTCTCATTTGGCCATCATCCTTGATTTGTGACAAAGTCATCCTGATCTCATAACCACTGCTATCTGCCTGCTACAAAAAAGGTTTGTCAAAATTGAGGAATGAGAGCATCACTTGTTTAAAAATCCCTATTTCAATCTTTAAATGCTTGGGCCTGCTCTCCTGACCATTTACGTGGCACATGGTTCCTCAATAATTTTAATTATGGTTCCACTTTCTCCACAATTGCTACTGGAATCGATTATAAAAATTGCAGAGGCCCAAAAAGAAGTGTATCTGTTTCCTTGACTGAGGTGTGGAAAAATCCCTAATAGCAAGAACTTTAACAGGATATGGTCAAATCCTCTGGGCCCTACCACATGCACCAAAAATACTACTTCATCTCTACACATAGTACTTTTTCTCAGATTTATTTTTATTCCCCTTTTTTGGCAATTCTCCCAGGAAAATATCTACCTTTCTGAGATGATCTTTCTTAGTGGATGATGTTATTAGAACATCATCCACATACATGGTTACCAGATCTTTGACTTCTAGTGATAGTACTTGATCAAAGCACATTAATAACCCTACTACAAAGTTTGTGACCTCTCGAACCTAAAGGTGGTATACTGATGATCTTCAGGGTGTAACTATTTGCCAGTAGCTGGCCATTAAATTCAACATGGGAAGATTTTCTTTCCATGAAACTTGGTCAATAGTTTCTGAATGGGTGGAGATACATTGCAATCCAGTACCATTATTTTATTTAGTTGTCTGACATCCAGGCATAAACAAATGGTACCATCATTTTTCTTTACCACAAGGGGGTTGCAAAAATGGTGACAAGCATTTTGACACTATTTCCCATTCCATCATCTTGTCAATTTGATTTTTACTTCTTTGTACTGATGCAGTATGGGATACAATCTTGATTGAAAGGGTTTTATCTAGCTTAACCTAATTCTTTGCTCAAACTCTTGAATTGTACAGGGACATCAGAGAAAACCTGATTACATTTCATTAACATTCCTTCCCACCTTGATTCCCCCAGATCCTTCACCAATCGTTTCCTTCACTTTTTCTCTAATAGTGCTCTGATAACCTGTACAATATGTTTATTATAAATTCTAACTCCTCATTTTCATATATCAACTATCCTTTTTTGTAATTGAGGCTGCATTTATGCCTTTGTAGGAAATCAGATAATAATGTATTAGATCTTTCATGATCAAAAATACATGTGAAATGACCATCTCATTGATCTTTACTTCAATCCACACTTGTCGGGGCTCTATCATTGCCTTATAACTATTTGCCATGGTGATGTAGGTTGCTTTTAGTGGAAGTGTTTGTATCCTTGGCTGCTCCCATAATATTTGTTGTTATAACTTCTCTGATATTACAGAAACCTGGCTTTCTGAACATATAAGCATTGCTACCCTAAGATCCCCAAATCTAACAATGATTTTTGGGCAAGTTTGTGGGGTATATTCTGGAACTCTGTCTTCCCATGAGCATATGAAGTTCCCTATTTGTCCCTCTTTCTCTGCATAGATTGAGCTTGATCTGTTTCCTTTATCATTTTCCTTTCTTCATTCTCTCCCTTATGATCATACATCTGCATTGCACCTACCTTTCTAAATTCCCTACCTTCAAAGCTACAATAATTGCTAAACTCTAACATATCCAATACTTTATCTATCTCCATAGCTGATTTATTCATCTTTCCCAATATGCATTTTATCAACAAACCAAAATTTTTTCATACTATTCCTACTATTTGTTTCTCTGACATTTTGCATGCTTCCAAGCTTCTCAATAGAGCCACCTGTCATCTGAAAAACTGAAGTTTTCTGGCCCATGTTCTCGATACTTTTTCTCCATCATCTGCCATTTAATCCTTTCTTGTTGGCCTTCTGACCAAAAAGTCCTTGCTAATATTGTTTTATATTTCCCCAAGCTTTCTGGGTGACTAGATGATGAGGTCCACCATGTAAGGGCATGCCCTTCTAAGTGGTTATTGGCTACCATCACTGTACCTTTTTCTGATATTTTATTTAAAATATCTTCATAAATGTTCCACATGTCCTACTGGTATTTCCCCACATCTCCCTTCAAGGTTTGTTTATTTTTATTAGTTCATTGAGTCCATGGTTTGTTGTTCCATATTGCTCTGTGATCTGGTTTTCATTTCTTTTTCTTTTGTATTTTCACTGATACTTTCCAGGTTCAAAGTCCCAGCCCCTTGACCATTTAGCCATGTGACATTTTAATATATTTTCCCTATTTGCATATCTATCATCAAGTACTATTTCTTATTATTTTTTTCTCCTTCTAAAAAAGAAATTATTTAACTGAAAAGCAACAAATTTTCTGCCATAAAATATATATATATTTCCTTTCTTTTAAAAAATATTTTCTCTTTTTGACTAATATGCTTTCTATATCCTCTGGCTGCAATCACTTTATCGATCTCCATTCTTCAAAGCCTCATCATTGGGAGTCCATTGTACATTTACGCACTTTGGATTTCATTTTTAACTTTTCTTTTTTTTATTCCTGATATCAAACACTTGTCTTTTTCTAAACTAAATTTTAAGATTATACTTTCTTCTCAAGGGTGAATTTATGTGATGTGTACCTTATTGGCAGCTTTTCCTATACAAAATTTTCCCATAATTTTGAGTCATTTACCCCTCTAATGAAGTTTTCCCAAATACTGACTCATTCAAAAAGAGTTGGAGGAGCCGACCATAAAACACACATATATAAGGAAATTGCAATAATTTAAACTCTCCCAGCCTTAACCATATTTCTAACTAGATCTCCACATTTATGGGCAATGTCCCTCTTTTTTTGTCCATTGCCAAGCACCAATCTTGCTAGATAACAAGAATCATATGATCTATTAAATATTTGTCTGATTCAGCAATTTAACCTGATGCCCATCTTAATACTTAGGGTGTGGTAGCACATTGCACCAAAAAAAGAAACAAAGAGTGAAGTAAATTTTAAATCGAATCTATTCTATAAATTCATATTTAATTCTGACTAAAATCTAGAATAAACCTTTTAAAATCCCCCACACACTTCTCTACCTAACCTGTTTTGCTTTAAACTATTATTGGAGGAACACCAGCATGAAATGTATCTGATTTTGAAATACATAAGAAATTTCATAATGTGTATTGAAACAACTGAACAGTTTAATTTAAGATTTATTAATAATTTATTCTAAGATAACAATAAAATGGCATAATCATGTATGTTAAATATTTTTATAAATTACAATTTTAAAAAACACTAAATAATACATGCATATCATTAGATTTTGAAATGATATGAATGTGTAGGCTTTAGAATGTGTGTATATGTTTTTGAGTGCACTTGTGATTTAATCCCAGGATTAGCATAGGCAAAACATAGCTTCCATCTCCTCTGTTTAGTATTCCATCTGAAAGTAGTGTATTTCTTTTGCTGCTTTTTCTTCTTTTTTTTGAATGCATTCAGGAATGGCAGATGATCTGCACTAGATCCAAATAGTTATGGTTCCGGAGGGCAAGTGGTGATGTTGAAGATGGTAAATATATATTGCAATGGGTTACGTGGCATAGATGATAGAGAGCTGGAATCTGAACATAGACCCTGGCATGATGGCAAATTTGCCCTATATGATCCATGAGGTTTCTTTTATGTTTTTATTTTCAGTTCGCACACAATCTGTTTAGCAATGAAGACAGTAATCACAGTTTATTCTCAATCTTTTCTGTTTTATGGCCAATTTATTAAAATGTTCTCTTTATATCTTCTTCAATGTATTCTATAACCATTGCCTTCGTCCCGTCCCCCCGTCAGCTTAAACAAACACTAAACTATTTATATAATTAATAATCCAAATTTCCTTTCTCATTATCTCTGAAATTTTTTTGTTTTCAAAAAATATATTTTTACAAAAATGCCAACAAAAGAAAAACCACTTAGCAACCTCGACCTTTAATTATTTTCATCTTTTTTTTAAACTTTTAGAACCTTTTAATTGCCCTCTTTTCGTTTACTTTAACTATACAAAAGCAGTCAAAAAGAATTTTATCCTTAATGGACATTCCACATTTATTAATTTAAAACTATTTCCACACAATCTAAATATTTACAATTCATTTAATTAAAAAAATGAGATTGCCATCAAGTGGTTAGCTCTGTTTCTTGAACAATAAGAGATACATCTTGCTAATTAATTCAGGGAATTATAACTGTAGAATAAACTTTTCTTTTACACACTATGTTTCTTGAACAATAAGAGATACATTTTGCTAATTAATTCAGGAAATTATAACTGTAGAATAAACTTTTCTTTTACACACTTTAAAATCTTATTTTTACCTCTTTTTTTTTCTCTTCCAAAAACAACATTCACCTATATACATGTATGTCAATTAAAATATTTATCCATACCCATCATTTTTTTATCATTCCAGCAAATACACATGTGCTTGGGTTGCTTGTCTGTGTGATTTTTCCAATAATATTTATAAAATAAATAATAATAATAATAAAAATTATCTAAAATCTACCCTTTCTCTTTTTTTATAACAGAGTTTGAACTCAGTTCTTGTTACAATGTCATATCATGTGTAATATGAAGATTCAAATCTAAAAAATAAATAGAGACATATTCATTATGGAAAAAGAAAAAAAGAGGTCCTAATCCAATAAACATCACATGATCACCATTTCTTATGCTGGCTTATAACTGTTAAAACAGGCAAAATTCTTTATACAGTATTGCCACTCAGTCAAGCCAGAGAAATCAATGGAAGGCTTATGCATAAAATCCCCATCTAATATCTACTCATCCAATATCCCCAGACTAGTTTCTGGCTTGTTGCCTTCATCAGTTAGGAGCCTTGGATCGAAGAGCACTGCACCCAGATCATAGGATCTAATGCAACCTTCCAGTAGCCACCTTTAATGTCTACATAACTACAAAACTATGAGTCTTCATTCTCAATCCTAACTCATTAGCTTATATAGTCATATATTGGATGAGTAGTCACTAGATGGGGATTTTATGCCCAAGCCTTCTGGCATCCATTGATTACTTGGATTACACTGAAAGTTTTACCTGTTTTAAAATAGGTCTAACCTGGCATTTTACAGCAATTTGTGTCCTTACAAAGACTCAACATGTGCAATACCAAATTTCAAATCAGAAAAAAACAACACAGCCTATTTTCAATGCTGGAGAGATATATTCATTATCAAAAATGGATAAAATTATCAAAGAACCATCAAACATTTTTTAAATGGCAGGTTTGTAACAAAGTTTTAGCTATAAGTCTAATGTTATATTTTTTAAAAAAAAAATTTTAAACAAAAATCTAATCTTTTAGCAAAAACAAAGCACAACTATTCAATTGTTACTATTTTTTCTTTTTTGAGCCAACATAATATCTGGTAAAATGAAAATTATCACAGGAAACAGTTTTTTAATAATATTGAGTAATTAATTAAACATTGATATAAAAAACCATTTAACCACACCATTATATGCTATGGATATGATATAGTAAAAATATATTGAAAGCAAGCTAGGCAGAAATAAAGCTAAATATTATTAAAAAATGACTTTCTCTTTTTATTTTCATTTTACCAGATAAAGCACAAATATATATGAAGTTTGGTACTGTGGTATTAGAGCTGCGACATGAAGAATTATAATCGTTTAATCATTAAATTAATTAGGTTATTAAATCAAAAACATATTTTACATTTAAAAAAAAACAATTTAACAAAAAAAAACTACGAAAACCATTAATGTGAAGAATAGTTAAAATGCATCATTAAATCAAATTGAGTGTGTATTTGCATGTGTATATTCTGCACAATTTATTTTAATACATTGTATAGGTTTACACTCAGACTTTCACACAACCTACAACTCTCAGTGTGATCTTATATTGTTGACTCATTTGATCACACACATGTTGAAAAGATAAATAATCACCAATATACGTATTTCATGCTAAACCAGCACTCATTCGTTGGTTCAGATTACCATCTCCACACATATATACAATTAGTACTGATCTTTATATTAAGATAACCAATCCTCACACTTTAATGGGTGCTGGTTTAGCATGAAATGCGGATGTTGATGATTATTTATCTTTTCAACATGTGTGTGATCAGGTGAGTCAGCAATATAAGATGGCCCTGAGAGTTGTAGGTCATGTGAAAGTCTGAGTTAAAATCCCACATATATTACACATATAAATGCAGGTATAAGCCTGTATAATGTATTAAAATAGATTATGCAGAATATGCACGTGTAAACACACTCAATTTGATTTAAACACATGTTTTAACTATTCTTCACATTAATGCTTTTCTTATTTTTTTTGTTAAATTGTTTTTTTATGTAGATTTTAAAATACGTTTTTGATTTAATAACCTAATTAATTTAATGATTGGATGATTATAATTCTTCACGTCGCAGCTCTAATACCACAGTACCTAAAGTTTTAGCTGCAAATATATTTGTAAATATAAAACCATATTGTTTACCAATGACGTGAGAAATGTATTATATTATTGGGGGGAAAAACATGTTTTAAACAGTAAGCTTAACTTTATATTATAAATATATATTTAAAAAAAAAACATTTTTAAATGTAAAACTGCATTACTTACAAGTGATATATAATATAGTTTATATTGCGGTGATGATAGTGATAGGGGTAAATATTTTCTAAAATAGAAAGGAAAGAGTCAGTTCATTTGACAAAGATTAGTCATTCTCAGAATTCTCGGTTGCCATGACATCATGAAAAGAAACTTTGAATAAATATTACCAAACACAAATGACACACGATTAATAGATCTTAGCAGGAAAAATACCAAACTACTATTAACACTGACTGACTTGACCAGCTAAGTTATACACATTAATTTAAAAAAAAATTCATAAAGGTTTTTTGTTATATACATTAAATTTTAAAAAGGTGAAAACAAAATTACATTGATATAAGTTTTTAATTTTTTATGACAAATTATTTAAAGGTAATTAACACCATTAAATATTTATATAAAAAAGGTTTTCTAAACTTATGTAAGTTTCTTCTTTAGTAAGTCAATGTATTTATGTATGCTTTAAAAGATTTTGCATATGCAAAGTCTCTCCCTGTCACCAACTTTTGTTAATTACTCCAAAATAACTTTCCAGAATCCATTTTTTATTTATGAAATCTTTCTTACCACAACATTTGCTTGGATTCTCGAATATGACAAAGAATTAAATTTATCACTTGGTAAAGATTGTCCTTTATGTGAAATTGTATCATACAGTTGTTTCTTTTATTTTAGAACAACACTTTTTTGAGATTTCCTAAGATGTAATGTAATGTTACATGGTGATCCATTGTCTATATTAGAAAATATTTTCATAACATATGATTAGAAAGAGTGTATGTTATTGATAGTAGAGAATGTGAATGAACTTGGAGAAGAAAGTATGACTGGGGCATTATTGATATACATGTGCAAGGAAGTGATATAAATATTAAAAATCAGAATAATGTAAATGATGGGAAAATTGCTTAATCAACACAGAATTTTAGTATAATTTAATTATGTATTTTATAGATAAGGAGCAGTGATTTAATATAGAATATTATAGAAATGTTAATAAAATGGGTGAAAAATAAGATATGAATCTTAATTGAGCAGGTTTATTAAAGTATTGAGAAATGGTTAATTTAAAATACATTGTGAAAAAGATTACAAATAAAAGCTTTTTTGACATTATAGGAATAATAATGAAAAGTAGAATAAAATCATTGATAAAATGTAAAAGCAAATGGAAGAAATGAAAGTGCTTAAAAAAAGAGATACAAATTTCAGTTCAATGGAAGAATAAAGTAGTTAAATTGTAATGTAAAAAAGAACACCACTAGATAGAATATCAGTAAAGATGGAAATGATATGAACTTAATAAGTAACTGGTGAAATTAATAATATAAAAAAACAATTTCTGAAAAATTGTTAAGATTTATTAGGAATGGAAAAAGTAAGAAAAGAAAATCCAGAGTGAAGAAAATGGAAAGAATTTTTTTAAAAAATTATTTAATGAATAGATAAGCCAAGTTGTTTAATTGAATCTTTAGTAGTAAAATTGACAGGAATGTATGAATAGAATAATAGTCTATAATTGAATAGAGCAATAATTAGATTAAAAAATGGCAAAATTAATATATGGACTGATAGCTGAAGTGTTAATAAATATTGGAATGTAAACAGCAGGCAATTTAAAAGAAAGCTTTATTATAATTATAAATAATATGATTTCAGATATATGAAATAATTTATAAATTAGATTATTATAACAAAGGAAACTTAAAGATTTTAGGTTATTAACTAGCTAAAAGTCAATAGCAATGTGTTTTCTTAGTATATAAAATATTTACATTTTTAATAATAAATGTTTGTATTTCACTGTTGGATGAGAATCAGAATTGATTTTATCCAAGAATTAGATAGGCAGTAATTTATTTATTATCGATTGAAATATAGAGAAAATAAATTTCTGTAAATGAATAGAAAAGGGTTTGATTAGAACTGTCAACATTTTGAAAATATGGGAATAATTTTTGATGTTCTTAATGATTAATGGCCATTGAAAAAATAATTTTTATAGCAGCTGGAAATTAAATTGTTTTTTAAAATATTGGAGATTTTGATTGGCAAGATTATGGGAATTTCCATAATAGGAACTTTATAAGGACACAAAAAAGTGTTTTTTAAGGCTGATATAATATTTTTGAAAATGGTATAAGAAATATGGAACTGCTTTTGATGAAAGTTGCCATAAAAAAATCAGAAATATTAATAATTAAAGGAAAACATAAATTTGAAAGATAAAAGTTGGGAATATTTGTTTTGAAATAGAAGAGTATGGGATAAATAAGAAAATAAATTACATAAATTCTTGAGAATTAAAGCTGAACAAAAAAATTTAGAATGGGATTGGCATTTGTTTATATGCTAAATATGAAATATTTGAGTAATTCTAAAAGCGTGATTTTGCTTTAATATTTAAAAATGAAGCACTTTTTCATGGTCAGTTCAATAAGAACACATTAGATATTCATTAAATGATGAATTGGGAATAGCAAGGAGAAATGAATGGGGTTTTTTTAATGAAAAAAATTAAAAAGCAAATCAGAAATGTTGGGAACCTTGATTAAATATGGAAAAAAATAAATGAATATAATCTGTGCTCAATTACTGTCATCAACTATAATACACTAGAAAGACATTGTAATCTTTCTTTAAAAAGTTTTGATCTTAAGAGGTCATTTTATATCGTATTTCATAAAATATTTTATGATGATGTTGTAATTGAAATTGTTTTCATTTTAAAGTTTAAGCTGATTAACACTCAGATTATATTACAAAATTATTATAAGTTACATATTGAATGCTGATAATAAATTTGTTTAAATATTAAAATTTATTTATATATAAACACCAGTCAATACTTAGACAATCAATAACGATCAAAAATTTCAATCTATTGTCTAGACAACTTTTTACAACAAAAGTGAAATCTCACTTTTATTGGTGGTCTCCCATACTTATATAGACACATAAAGATAGAAACTTGACCAAGAAGACTGAAATTATTGATACAAAAAAGTTTACATAAATATCTTTAAACAGATAAATATAACCTATTCTGAATGTAGACTAATAAATAATCAATTATTACATTACAAACTGCAATTATAAACTTCAAATTTTACCCAAAGTAATAAATAATAACAGGATTTTAAAAGGTAATAAATATATTACCATGGAATTGGGATAGAAAATAAAATATATTTGAAATTTTAGAGGAAGTGAATGATTTTTAATGACACAGAGAGGGCATGAGCTCATTTTGTGATTATTAGCTTGTAGATTTTTGATTTTCATGAAACTATTAAGTGTGAGTCCAATAAATTGGCTTCAATGTGTGACTATATACAAGGAATGTTGCATATATATGTAAGGGGGGTAGATTTTGAAATTATATAATTATTTGTTTTGGAATATATTTATAAATATGTTGTTAAAAAAAATTGAAAAAAACCCAGATATACACAAATATATAATTTTTTTTATTATTTGTTTCGAATTATTTACTTTAATCAGGATGATGAAAAGACTTTGCTATATATACCTCTAGGCAATTCTTTGTTATTTTTTACATTCCTTAACCACATTAAATTCCAAGAAACCGTAATTGAATGTACCATGATCAACGATTCCAAAAATAAAATAAAAATGTTAAAACCATTCCAGAGAATGAGAGATAAATATGCTGATAAACTGACTTTAGAAGATTAAAAAAAATAGAGAAGTAATTTAATTAGAAAGTTGGAGCCATAGAGAACAGGAGACATTTTGAGATAGAAAAGTTATATTAATATTTTATATATATTAATTCGTATCACTATGCTCCGGTTGTTTTAAATGAAATATTGAAATTCTCTGAATTAATTAATGCATGGAGAAAATGTTTTTTAGGAGATCAACTTATAAAATGTCACCCGTAATGTTGGGTTAAAAAACAAATACTCATAAGGCAATCACAAAATGCTTCAAGTGCATAGCTGTTTTTGTTTATAAGCTGCCCATTATGCTGCATAAAATAACCTAGAGAGAAAAGGAAAAATGTTGGGTAAAGGTTTACTTTACCAGCCTCAATATGTTGGCCCTCTATTCTTTAAAATTATAATTAAATTGTTTGAAAATCTTACATATGTTACTATATTACAACTACATTGAAATTTATTCAAATGTAAAAGATAATAAAAAAACATTTACCTTTTTAAGCATAATTGTGTCCTATGCATACTAGAAAGTTGGAGAAAAAATGGTATTGCTGTGTCTACTCCAGAAGGCAAATTCATCAGGTATGATGAAATCAAAGCTCTGCTGGTACCAGATTGGAATTTCAGCTTATGCTTTGTTCTCATCCACATATTTTTCAATATTCTGAGTGTGTATACCTTGGTCTTCACGATGTATAAAATTGTTTTGACAGACAACAACCGAATGCATATATATTCCATTGTTGAGATGACATGTTATTGTATGCAGCCCAGCATTCTGAAATAATGTGTGCATCTGGTAAAATGTACTGCTGTATCAGGGCCTCCAGTGTATCAGCTGTTCTGTCTGGAACTTCTATCAATAAGCACTTCCTTGATCCTATTTCAATATCGCCAAAGACCCAATGACCTCTTCATATAGTCCTGCTGTGGTATTTGTGGGGGAAATAATGTCTCACAGTTCTTCAGAAGGAGTCTTTGTGCAAGCCATTTGATGGCCAATTCTGGAGTTTGGATGGCATTCCATAACTGATGCATATTCCAGTCTTCTGCCAAAATAGCAGCAAAATTCAAAATTTCATCATCTGGAACTAAATATGTAACAACCATTTTTTCTACCTATAAACTGTACATGTAATTCAAACTTTTGAACACAGAGGGTGTCTTTATTTTGTAACATATGCTATAAATGTAGATAGTTTAAATTTCTTAAGTTATGGATAGTTTAAATTCTTAAGTTTCAAATAAATTAAAACTAATTACTTTAATTAATGTCATATAATTAATCCAATATTCAAATTTTTTAAAAAGATAAATGCTTTTTATTATCTATTACATTTGAATAAATTTTAATGTAATTGTAATATAGTGGAATATACGTAAAATTTTCGAAAAATTTACTTAAAATTTTAAATAATAGAGGGCCAACATATTGGGGCCACTAAAGTAAACCTTTACCAAATGTTGAACCTAATATGCCAAAAAAGCTTTCATTACTGTTGGCATAATTCTTTGCTTCCAATTAATACCACAAAATGGATGCTCATGCCGGACTTATGCCAATAGCAGATATCTTTTTTTCTCAACAGAAAAAAAAATTCTTTTGGATCGTTAACTCAGAATGACATAAGCTTATATAAGCAAACTTATCCTTATTCAAATCCTAGGTTCCCAAAGGTAAATATATAGTTATCTTTGTATTAAATGAACTTTGAATTCCCTATCGTTACCCTCAAGATGCTTATTCACTGTTAAAATATTAATTTTAGCTGTAGCAACATATAACAGTATTTTTAACTAAATATTTATGTGATCTATTATATTTAGTAAAAAAAAAATTTTCTTTTATGTTATGAATATTTGATTTAATAAACTAATAAGAATAAAATTATATACTTACTTTGAAACTGAAATTACTTATAGATCTTTATCACCACCCATCACTCTATCTCATATCACTGATACACTTGAATACATATATGTTGAAAAAATAAATAATCACCAATATACATATTTGGGCAGGCTTTAATCCACTCCACAGTCCAACTCATTAACCATCCATCCAATAAAAAATCTGATGAAGAAATGCTCAAAGGTCACCTAAGGCTGAGATTTTTGTCCATTAATGTATGAAGATTGCTTATTTTAATAGATATCTGAGCACTTATTGCATCTATGTGTAGAGATAATAATCTGGAGCAACTAATGATTGCTGTTTTAGCATGAAATATGTATATTGGTGATTATTTATCTTTTCAACATATATGTGTTCAAGTGTATCAGTGACATAAGGTAAAGTAATGGGTGATGCCAATGTCTGTGCTCATATACCCTATATATTACATATATTTATACATAATAAACCTATATTTCAGTTATTATAGATCATTAAAGAATACATTTATTGTTTATATTTGCCTATTTATTTTTCTGTCAAAATGTCTTGCAAAACTAGCTAAATTTGCCTTATGTGAATAGGCATATATATTAAATATACAGGATTTGAACTCAGACTTTCAAGAACCCAACAACTATTCACACAATCTCATACAACTGATACACATGACCACACACATGTAGAAAAGATAAATAAATCACCAGTACATGCATTTCATGCTAAACCAGCACTCATCGGTTGATCCAGATTATCATCTCCCACACATATATATAATCAGCACCCAGTTTATATTAAGATAGTTTATATTAAGATAGCAAATCTTCACACTTTAATGGGCAGACTTCAATTTACTCAAACTTTTCAGCCATTCATATCATTGAAAATCTGATGATGGTAAGCCCAAATCCCATGTTCATTTTAACATGATCCAGCCTTCAACTTTTCAGCCATCCATATCATTGAAAATCTGATGGAATGTGCAAATACCATGCTGATGCCAACATTATCAATAATGTTGGCATTAGCATGGGATTTGGGCTTCTCATCATCAGATTTTCAGTGATATGGGAGGCTGAAAAGTTAAAGGTTGGAATAGATTGAAGCCTGACCATTAAAGTGTGAAGATTTGTTATCTTTATATACACTGAGCACTGATTATATATATATATGTGTAAGAGATGATAATCTGGACCAACTGATGAGTGCTCATACAGCATGAAATATGTATATTGGTGATTATTTATCTTTTCTACATGTGTGTGGTCATGTATATCAGTTGTATGAAGTAATGTGGATAGTTGGTGGGTCTTGAAATTCTCAATTTAAATCCTGTATATTGCCAATTAATCTCCAGGTTTGTGAAGAGTGTCTGGTTTTTAAATAGTTAAATATGAAGCTTGTATCCTGCCCATCCCTCTTCTATGTATTTAAGTGGATGGCTGAGTGACTTCAGATCAACAAGGGCATGATGATAATGTTGGCATAAGCATGAAATTTTGGTTTTCCATCATCAGATTTTCGATCATATGGATGCAAATGAAGGCTCACTGAGCTAGAGGCATGGAAGTGATTAAGATGCAGGCAATTGAATAACATAACTTTAATATTAAAAGTGATTGGTGGTACCAGTGGAGGATCAATGCACAGAATGGAGTGCAAACATTAAAACAGCATCGCTTTGTGAATTAAAATAAAATAATAAATAACAAAATGAAAGCAGATGATGGCCTTTCGCCATGGTCCCCATGGAAGGTTTCATTACAAACAGGCAGAGTCTGGCATTGTACCATGAAAGTTTGTGGCTGGGTGACTTAGGAGTAAAATTCCCAGGTATGGCTTTCTAGCACATACTATCTGGAAACCACAAGAAAGAAAGGGAAATGTCTGAGTCATAAATCCCTAGAGAAACAAAGCAGGTCTCAACAACCCATATGCTTACACTGTAACACACAATAGAAGCATAAAATAATAGAGAAAAGGTAACTAAGTAAGTAAAAGCACTTAAACCAATTCCTAAATAATTTTAAGATGATCCACACATTCTCAGCCTCAACTGTTATAGTTCATAAATTACATGATAAATACAATAAGACAAGTTTCTTTAAAATAAGCAAATGGAGGGGAATGCATGATTTAAAAGGTATTTGTAAGATTACACATAGTCATACATTCTCTATTATATAATCCAGTTATTAATTTCATGCATATCCTCACATTATAAAAAAATGCAAAATATACTTTTCTTTGCAGTATTCAAAGTCAAGAAAGGTATATACATATGTAAGGTATAATAAATATGTAAAATAATAATAATTGTATAATAATAAGAGTATGTAAAATAAGAATATTAATTGTATAATAATAAGAGTACTGTACAATAATGTAGAATAAAACTAATAACTGAAATGTATAATGAATATGTAAAATAATAATAATAACTATAATAATAAGAGTATGTAAAATAAGAATAATAATTGAATAATAAGAGTACAATAATAAATGTAGAATAAAATTAATAACTGTAATTTACAACAAATATGTAAAATTACTGTAATTAAGTATAACGATTGTGTAAAATTGCAATGTTGTTAAATCATAGAAAGTTGTATAATAATAGAAAGCCCAGCTGACCTTATACAGTCAGAAAACTGCGTAAAATACCATAAATGGTAAGAAATGTAAAAATACAGTGTGTATTTGAAAACACCATATATAGTTATGAATGTAAATGATCCAGAAGTCTTGAGGGATATATAAACCCACATAACCTGATCTAATTGTTCTGCATTTTAATTATGAGTCAGAGACTCCTGCCTCTATAAGCCCAAAAGCAGGACTAGGGTTATATTATGCAGGTCACCATGATCTTTTATTATTTTATTACACCTTATAATAGGCAATGTATATAGTTAAAATTATTCATATTAAACTATACCATCTCAATTCTGCCTTTGTCCATTTATTTACTTGCTGGTCATAAGACACAGCATTCTTGAAAGACATAATTATTTAAAAGATTAATAAAAGATCAAATAAAGTAGCCCTTGAACATGCAATTTTATAAGACATTTTCTAAGGGGTCAGTTATGCAATTTATCAGCAATAATATGGCGGCACACTAATAAAAGGGCAAGAAATAATTTGCTCAATCGATGACTATCTAAGCACACTACTATAATAAAAGACATAAATAAATTAGCAAATATATAAAATAGAAAATATCAACCCAAGGATAGAGAGAAAAGTACAAAAGTTAGATTACAAAATGTTTTATAGAATGATGCAGTTTTATAATTAAAAAATACATTTAAATTTCACTACTATTAAAGGAAAATATACAACACAAGAGCTCTTGGGTTAATTGAGGTTACCGCATATCAGTTGGACAGGTTGTGCATATTTTGTCTTTTCCAGTTTTAATTGGTAGCTTTAATGGAAGTTAAGCAGCATTTTCTTGAGATGGCAGCTTCTTGGTTCAGAATCAAATTAGAGACATTTCAGCAGCAGTGGCATTTTACAATAGGTACAGTCATCTGATGGTATATGCATTCTGAGAAGGAAGAGAGCCTTCCTGCTGGCTCCTACTTAGAAATTTTTGCATTTAATAGACAAAGACTGGTATTTTATGAATTTCATCAATGGTATGGTTTCACTAAATTCAGCTGTATTAAACTCTCAAAATAGTATATTCAGCTGCTAATTCAATTCAATATATTTAAATAATATCTCTATTTAGATAAGCATAGCAAGCACAAGCATAGGCTAAACATAACATTACTATAGCAATTAATAAAATCGGCTCACACAGCTTACAATAGAACTACCTCATGGTGGTCACTCTAGAACCAAAAATAGATGCAAAATAAAAGCTGCTAACTTATCCGAATATCTGAAAACAGATTAGTAATTAATTTTACTTTTGATATTCGGATTACAACTTTAATTTTGTTTTAACAATATTTTAATTAAAAATACCTGTGTGGACGTCTGTTGTTTATCTGAAGGCAAAATATTTAAGCCACTAATTAACGAATTTTACAAAATTTAACTAATTATGCCTATTGTTCACCTTCGAACCCTCATTCACTTTTTGCATAAAATTTGTGGCATGATTTTTATAAACCTAAAACAAAATTATTTACTCTTTAAATTCTAAATGTTTAAATCTATTTACAGTTAAATATTATTTTATTAAATAAAAACAAACAATACAAGGTAATATTTCTAAAATAAATATATTTAAACAAACAAAACTATTATTTTTATTTAAGTTTTAAAATATATTATCGCAGTATGTGTGTAAATTTACTTATATGATTTACTTTTTAAAATGAATATGTATACATGCACATACTGACAACTTCTAAATTATTAATGTTAGGGTTTTAAAACTATATATATCACAAGCATTTATACATTTGTGATCTAATTTAGGTGGGATTTCAGCATATGTGGCAGTACAGACACTATGATAAATTGGTGTTTAAACTAGGGTATGAGGGTAGGAAAGCAAAATGAAGATTTGTAAAGCAAGTCTTACTGTTTTAATATTGATTATTTATCTTTTCTACATGTGTGGTCATGTATATCAGTTGTATGAAATAGTATGGATAGTTGGTGGGTGCTTGAAAGTCTGACTTCAAATCCCATATATTTACAATTAAGCTGCAGGTTTGTGAAGAGTACCTGGTTTTAAAATATTTACATATATATTAAATGTTTTAAACTCAAACCTTAAGTTTGATGAACAAATTTGATCGATTAAATAATGAAATAAATGTTTAAAGATAGGGAATTCAATGCAGCTAATTTTAAAATATATGTAATCACATTTGAGAGATATAGAAAAAAGGAAAGAGATCATTTTGTAATGGGCACACATGCCATTACATTATTTATTTAAAAAATTAGACATTAAAAAATGAAAGTTCGCAAATAATTTTTTTTTAAAAAATAGAAATTGAAAGTAAATAGTGATCTAAACTTTATATATATAAAATTGCAGAGATGAAAAATTATTAAAAGAAAACTTTATTAAAAAAAGAAAAAGTTTTAAAACTAAATTTTCAACAAAAACTTAAAAAGATTTAAAGATAAAAATATATCTTTAAGTTTGTACAAAAATTAATTAATGCTATTGTATAAAAGGGAAATGATTATTTTAATTAATACAAGTGAACTAGCCTTTGGGCATTTCAAAATGTATAATTAAAGGTGAGATAGGAAAGAAAAAACAATGGGAAGAGAATGGCCGATAAAAAAATTCCTTGGGAAACGAACCTCAATGAAAAGACCATCATCATCATCATGATGTAATGTCCACTGGATTCGAAAGTTACAATAAAAGGAAAAGTTTGAAAATAATTTTAAAAGAATACAGATAGCGATGTGATAGAGAGAGATGTGCTACATGTGTTAGTGTGGGGAGAGTTGGAGGAGAAGGAATTGAAAAGATGCACTCTTCAATCACTTCAGTTTTTAAAAAAAAAGAGGAATGACCAAATCGTTTTTCAATATTGCAGACCACAGGATATCAGGAGAATTAATGCTGGCTCCAAATTGCAAGCAACTGTTAAGCATGGATTTTTAAAACCGTAAGAAATTTCTGAACTCTAATGAACATTAATTTTAAAACTTTCCAGTATTTGAAAACAATAAGAACTCTAAATTCTAAATATTTCAAAATTTAAATGAAAGTAGAATTTCCTATCTGACTAAATTATTGATGAATTATTTTATTGAATGTATTTTTTTTAAAAAATCATTTCCATTAATTTGTTTTTTTTTGTACTTTCAAATTTTTATTATGATTTTTTTTTTTCTTTTAAAATAAACTTTAATAAATGTTAAATTTAAGTTGAGTGTGAATGGCCACATAGGTTTGTAAAGTTATATTAGTTTAATTAAGGGAGAATAAATCTTAGGTTATTTATTTCTTAGTTAAATTGAGTTAATGGATTGGATATATTGGTGTAAGTAGTAAATGTAGTATGAGATTTGCTACATGCAGGATCCCCTTATACACCACACTTGGGTGAAATAAGCCTTTCTTATTGTCCATTGGAGACAGACAGTGTTCTTTGCTCCATGAATCACCCCCTTTGCCTATGGAATGGGATCATAAGCCGGCAAAAAGGACCGCAATTCCTTTCTATGGAGATTTTTATTGTTCTCACCAGACAGATGTAACATTCCTCTACAGCACAAGAGAAAATTTCTTCTCTATAACCATGCTGTTCAGATGTACATTCCTGACAGTATGGTATTTGTACTGTCATATTCATGCTGCATTGAATACATCGATATATCAGATGGATTGACATTGGTTTAACTGTGAACTTTTGGCCTATGGATAAATAAGAGATAGAATATTTTCTTTTCAAATGCAATCTATTTAGTCTATTCATAGTCAACACCTTAATAAAATATTAAATTCATCTGTGTGAACTTGAAAAATAAAAAGTTAAAAATGTAAATTAAATGCTAAAGTAAAAGTTAGACTAAAATAATAATTCTAAATTACATATATGTTTAATAAATGTTTGTGTGTATTATTACTGGCAGTGGCTTTTTTTATTTTTTAATATTAAAAATATTTTTGATAAGAATTTATATTTTATAAATCTATTTGCTCTGCAAGCTAGTGGCATGGGCTGACAGTCAGAATAAAATAATATAGGTAAAATTTTGGATCTTCATTTACATATCTGCTTACTATATAAATTTTCCAGGCTCAAATAGCCTTGTGGCCCCCTGTAGCACAGATAAGGTAAGACAATAAGATCATCCCCGATCATTATAATTTAAATATGTGGATTTCTCTGTATACCTGTATTCATCTGATAGATTTCCTCCCAGCCCTAAGAAAGAGCTAGCTAGGGTTGGGCACCTATTAGAGATAGTGTAAAATCATTTAGAATTTTAGAAAAAGTATAATTCTTGCTGCATTAACAAGATTGGCACTTGAGGTCAGTTACCATCTGATGTTCATAAATATACTCTTTCTGGAAAATTTTTATTTATTTGTCTTACTAAAGAAATAATGACCACTGGAGAAAATTCTTAACTTACATCCTTATATAAGATCTAAAAATTTTGTTTATAAAATTTCATAAAGGAAATTAATTCAAATTCAATGTGGTAGACAGTTGGTCAAATATTGTCTACAGGTGTTATACATTCACTATTCTGTGTGGTTCACGTATCCATTTTTAAAGATCTATTTTTGACAAAAGGGTTACCTGTTAAAATGCTAAACAACTCAATTAAGTTGAATTCTGAATTTCTTTTGTCATTCAGAATATAAGATTTAATTGAGAACTTCAAAAATAATGTATTTCTTTGTTGTGTTTACATTTTAAAATTCAGCCTTCTATAAAGAAATTGAATTAACAGTTTTTTAAAAATTCTTATGAAACTTAGTAAGTTTGTTGCAAGTATAAAAGATTTAGATGAATTGTCCAAACCTTCAAAAATACTTTCCATCCAAGATGAAAATCAAAGTGTGGACTATAGTGTTGCATGACTTAATAACATCTATTGCAATCATCACTTCTTTCTTACCAATTCAACCACATAAATTTTAGTTCTTGATATTAGCCTACTTAGGTACCCACATATTTTAAAAGCTTTATTCTTGCTACTGTCAACTTAGAAAATATCTCAATACTCCTTGCGGTTTTATAATTTATTGCAAATATAAGTCAATTAGTTTGCAATTATTTTTGTATCATGTTGTTGGAAAATTTAGCTCAACTTAATTAGTTTAGAGTCTTGTTCATGACCTTTCATTATGGGATATTAGTTTAGATTAAATATAGAGCATGTAGATAATCACAAAATCTTGAGATGAGTGACTTTTTATCCATTTATTTTATGAATAAAATATAAAACACTTCTTAATATTATATATATAAAGTAGGCATATGGAAAAATAAGTTTACATACCAAAAATATTTATATCATTGCAAAAATGTGTATTATCCTTAACCATTTTTTGCTGCTGATCTGGTATCACTTCAGATTCACACTAACTAAAATCTATTATAACCGTTTTAGTTGTGTTTTCCCTCTTCCTTCCTTTACAACTGGGATATCTTATGTATGATTTAATTTCTATGCAACTAGATTTTTAATTTGCATACATATTCTTTTCTAATAAAATCTATATATTAGATTATCTCTGTAAACAAATTTTTAGAGTAAATTGTTCTAAAAAATGAATGTTATTAAAATGAAGCAATACATGCCTCTTTACAAAATTAAGTAATTTTTATTTTCTTATAAGGGTTTACATTTGCAGACGTACTTCAATTACACAGCAATTAGTGCGAAAGAAGAATAAAGTAGCTATCAGTTTGAATTAATATTTTACTATCACAATTTAAAGTGAAATATATTTATTTTAAAAAAGAATTTCATGCAAATTTTAATTTCACATTTAGATATATTCGCAAATTTGTTGCTTAATTTTCTGATCCTTTTTCAATTTTTGCAAAATAATGTAATCTGTGAATTTTCTTTTTCAATAATTTTAACAAAAGAGCACTAGAGAGCGCTGATATATACCTTAAAAGTTATAATGATTGACGAAGATCATAAAATTTCCAAATTATTACGTAAAGATTACAAATAATTTACTCTATAATTTAAAATAATTTTGATAGTATTGGTAGTAAAAATGTACACCACTACTTTGCAAAAAACACATATAAATACATTATTTAAACTTTAATAACTCTGCTTGTTTAAGTAGCGTAGCGCTTTTCCGTACGTTGCTGCGTGAGCTAAAGAATAATTATATCAGCTAGGATAGTGGTTCGCTTATGTTAAATCAGTAATACGTGAATTATCTGCTTGCTGTTGCGCAGATATATTCATACCGATAAAAGTCGTTCATACGGGCTGCGGCACGGATTCTTGTAGAAAAAGCTCTTGGCAGAATATCTCTAGAGTGATGAACGGTCTGGTAACATTATGAGTAATAGGCCCTTAGAAGGTAGAAACGACTATTTATTTATAAGCTGGCGATTACTCTTTTTTTTGACTAATAAAAAAACTACATATAGAAATCTATTAGATCTTTTCTACAAAAATATATTGCAGATGTCAATGGCTATTTGTGATTGGACTATTATATCTAGATGAAATATTAATGAAATTACTACTACTGTATTAATTAAAAATTGCGAAACCAGATAATCTGACGCTCTATACACTAAAGTAAAATTTTCAATACATTTTTAATTTATCATTCTGATAGCTAATCAACTACATGTAAACTAAAATCAATTAAAAATTGATTTTAGTTACATGATTTCCAGCTCGAAGAAATATTTTAAAAGTATAACGTTGAAAACTATATTCAAATTATTGGCAATTTATTGATGTATACTTCGTATTATTATTGTGAACTGAGGATGTCTAAAGACCAGTCAAAAAGAGAAGTAAATAAACAATATATATTGTAATAGGAATTTCGAACTCTGTCACAAGTGAAAGTTAGATATCCCAACTCATAACTGCGAAGGAGTATATATTTTTAAAGATGTATTGTAAGTAATCAATTTGAACCATCGTATGTTTTCATATAAGCTATTATCCATTAACTTTTCATGAGATGTCCATATATATATTGAAAAATGGCCAAATTTGAAATTAGATGTATATATTTTGTTTTTTTGAAGTTTGTAAACAAGTGAGATAAAGTTAGAAATGAAAATTGTTACAGTTTTATTTTCTCTCTCACTGACAAGAAATCAGATTCGCTGTAAAAAAAACAAAAGATTTTATCTATGAAAAATAATCTACATGTCCAGGCAGGAATCTATTTTTGGTGTTATTTCACTTTTTGTTGTTTCTATTGTAATTTTATTTTCCAAGTTACAAATCGAAATTGCTTTTAGAACATGCAAAAAGATTTTCTTTTGTTAAATATGTAGAACTTTACCAGGGGAAGCCGGATTTGAAAGATAACAAAACATTGGAAATTAAATGGGATAGGGATTACATATACTTTCGCTATCAAAATTGGATCCCAAATAAAAATTAAATTTTACAAAGTATTAGGAAATAATTGGAGATATTACATCAGATTAAAAAAATTGAAACATTCTTTTATGATTTAAAGAAGAAAGAAAAATTGTGGACAATTAGTTAGCAATTGGTACCAGAACAAGAAAGGAAAAAACTCTCTCTCTCTACACCTATGGGAGAAACGCTGGTATAAGTAATCATTTTGGCAATTAAAACAATTGCCAGTGAAAAATAGATATTTCGAAGGATCATTAAAATTATTATCGAGAAATATAACTGAAATGCAGCGAAATGAACATTCAACCATAAAGATGGAGATTATAGGGTAAAAAGTTGTAAACGTGCTTTGCTTTTGCCCCATCACACACTATGGAAATGTGCTTCTGATCCTGTTGGCTATCTACTTCAGAAATCTGACAAGACATTCCGCAGAATACGAGATAACAATTTCACCAGCTAATTCCACAGGAAGCTGAAAATAAAGAATTATCTGGTCGGTTCATGTGACCATATTTTTTGTATATAGTAAGCTTACACTCATATGTATATCTGAATAGAAAGAAGTCATGGGTACTATGATAATTATTGTAATTTTATTTGAATACATATATAATAGAATGCATAGATGTCTACTTCTATTTCTTGTAAAAATGTATTTTAACATCAATAATTTTCCTAAGTATAGCCATTACCCATTAAAAATGTTAAATGTGTAATTTCATGCAAGTGGTAAATATTTTATTTCATTTTATCTCATCAATTGTGAAAAAAACCTTCTAATTCTAGACATTTTCAACGATATATTATCTCACCTCCTGGTTTGACTAGCAAAGGTTGGGCACCCACTTAATCATAATGTAAAAATTCCCCATTGGGGTCTCGCAGTATAATTCCTACTTTGACAGTAAGATTGGCACGATTAGTCGGCTAAATCCCACGTCTAAATATACTGCTAGGATGTCTATGACCAGGGGAATAAGTAGATAGCATTGTCAGTCAAATTGCACACTGGATTAAAAGCTATAGGTTTACTAGAGCAAGTAGGTGCTGGGATACCGCCAAAATTGATTCCTTAGTCAGATATTACTGCGAAACCAAAATAATTCCAATTATTTTTTTATGTTAGATATTAAAAATAAATTACCTCCAGGTCAATGGTGACTAGAGAGCCATTCTGACAAATTAGTTGAAGTGTAATATAAATTAAGTGACCTTAAAAATAACCAAGGAAGGTGTGGACTTGTTACAATACATAACATTCAATAACAATGATTTTTTTGGTGAAAATAACAAAATAATAATAGTCCATTAAAATTCATATGCTATTTATTCTTGGGTGAAAGTAATTTTTTTTCACATTAGAAGTAATCCAGATTTATTTTTGGGCTTTCAAATTAATTGTCCTTTGAAACACAAATGATCGTTTATTATTTCCATATACATTAAAAATATTAAAGTTCATAACGTTAGTGTTCATTTTGGCATTCACAATTTACATGTCATATGTTGTTATCTCCTTTCTCAACTAGTCTTGAGATTCAATTAATTACTTTCACTGGTAAAAATCTTTTCTATACACAACACATGGTCTTGTTTCTCATTTGCCACTGTATGATTATATATTTTTTATATATACATCACTTGTTTAAAAATGAAGTCCCACCATTTTTTTGTTGATTTTATGACTGCAGACCACTCTTAATCGTTTTCTTTAAATCGATTTAGTGAAAAGTATAGCTTTAAATTGAATAAAGGTTCTTTCATCATCGTATGTATACCTTGATTCTGAAAAGTTTTACAATGCTGTCATATTAAATTCCTGTATCATTATTTGTGCTTCTTCAAAAATATTTTATTTGCATTAACAGTTTTTCTTTCATTCTTGCAGCCACTTGCTATTTAAGTTGTTTTTATATCTTTTTATTGTTTCCACTCAAATATTTTTATATGTCTCTTTATGCTTAACTAACTTTTTTTTCTTGTCTCCTTCTCCAGCTTCACCCTTTCAATTTGTCTCAATGATTCGTATTACTTCATTTTTCACCTTATTGATCATATCTGTTTTCTTTGATAGTTTTACTGGCATTTAAAAACATTTTTTTGTGTTTGAAAGATATTAATTTTTTGGACTTTTTTATCTCGACTTTTTACCGGTAGTGTTTATGATCTTCCTTTTTATACTTGTCTCTGCCCCCCATTTGATTTATGATTTCATGATTATCTGTAGTTGCATGTGTATCTGACTTGTTTTCGTTCATCCACTTGAGTATTATTTTATATTTCTTTACATTACCTTTTTTAATGTTGGTTTTTATTTTTTCTCATCCATTGCTTTTGAAATTATATTTATTTTCCTATCATTATCAAGTGACTTGTAACAGTTTAACCTGGATCATTTTTCTTCTGATTTTTTAGGTGATTGTTTTACATTCTCCCTTTTTACTTTTACATTACTATTGTTTAGATCATTTGTTATGTGTATATATTATTCATCAATGTTATTGAATTGCTAACTTATTTTTTTTGCATGGAACTTTTTTTTTGTTTATTTTACATTGCTGCTTTCACACTGCATTCTCATTCCTAATGTCTCTCTAATTATTTTGTGTAAAACTGTGTTCATTTAATTTTTAATAAAATATTATCCTAAGTCCTATATGCACTGATGTATTCAATTTTTTAAATTTTTATACAAATTAGATAATATAGGGTATATCATCAGTATAACATTATTTAACAACTCTATTTGGGACTGTAAAATTTATATAATATATGGAATGCAGAAAGTTATTTGAGAAGAGGTGAACTAGTAGAGTGAAGTTTTATTATTGGCATTTAAATTTTGGAGTGTAAAATTACTTTGATAGGATAATTATTAGATATTTACATTTTGGTTCCAATTCATCTAAGAAATTGAAAGAGGTTTTTTAAAATAATGTTCAGGATAAAACCAAATTTATTTTAATTTGAGAATGTTTCGCAGCCCTTTATTGGCTTTCAATCTGGTCTCTCCTATTGGCTGGTTTTACACTGAGATTAAGTTTCATATAGAATTCTTTCTATTTTTATTTTCTTATGTTCCTAATCCAATTCCCAAGCATAGAACAGAACAGTTGATCAGAAATCTATATACCATATTGAAGTTGTCGGATCTAAGTTTGACCCAAGCTTCATGATATTACACCTCTTTATCTAGTTTAAACCCCATTAATAATCATGCATCTTTCCAAATTCTGTAATGGGGGGGGGGGGCAATGACCTAATATATTTATTTATTCTTTTCAAGTAAAAAGTGTATTCAAAAAAATAAATATCAAGCATACAAAAAATAAACTTAATAAAAACAAAGTAAATTAATAAAGCTTAAAATAAATTTATTATATGCACTGATTACATATATGTGTGGGAGAAAATTTGTGTTCAAACACAAAGTTGTACAAAATAGTGTGGATGGATTGAGAGAGTTTGAAAGTCTGTGTTCAACTAGCCTATATTACAGGTAGACTCCAGGTATGTAAAATATACTTGTAAATACATTTAGTTTCATCTAAAGCTGAAAAAAATCAAGAGATTACAAAAGTGCAACAAATGAGTACAATGTTACTATAATCATGCAATAAATAAACAATCATATAAATAAAATCGTATATCTTATCTATTGCCGAACTAAGTAGAAACAGGATTCTGAGTGCTATTTGCCCCATGGTGGGTTGTATGCATGAGCCATTTGAACTGTGCCACTACAAAGTTGCAACAAATGAATAATACACTGCTACTATAATCATGCAATACATGAACAATCATATAAATAAAATCATCATATATCTTACATATTGCAAAAACAAGTAGAAACATGATTCTGAGTTTGGATGTGCACCATTGTGTATTGTGACTGTGTGGGGATAGGAGGATTTAGAGAGGCACTTAATCTGTGCCACTTTTATTATGGTAAACAGCAAAGCGGTCTCTTTCTCTGT
The DNA here is from genome assembly GCA_028023455.1 of Epiperipatus broadwayi. Lineage (NCBI taxonomy): Eukaryota > Metazoa > Onychophora > Udeonychophora > Euonychophora > Peripatidae > Epiperipatus > Epiperipatus broadwayi. The sequence continues at coordinate 5,308,010 of JAQFVV010006221.1, read as the reverse complement.
ACATAAAGTAATAGATCCACATTCCACACAGCCAAAATAAGTTGAATGCCATACTTTGCTTCTTCAGCATACAACACACCTTCTTTGACCTAATGTATTACCACAATGCAGATCAGAGATAGTATAGTGTCTGGTAAGAGTCAGATGATTACAGAAGGCTTCACTTTCCTGGATGAGAAGTCACCATTAAGGAGGAGGCTGATAAGGCTATTCTAAATTCCAGATGTGATATAGGCCTCATTTGCTTATGGGCCAAGTATACAGTATATAAAATGTAGGAATTAGTAATAGCTGTATCAAAACCACAAAACAATGTGAGAATAAGCACATAGTCCATCGCTTTGACTTTCTATCCCAGCTGTACAGAGTTTACTTCTGGTTTGCTAAATCAACCCCACCCATGAAACAGTTGTATTTTTTAATTGATGGATATGAATGTTTTATACCATCTTTATGGGTCCTAAACACAGTATTAGTCCGAGATAGTGGATGAGCATTATTGAGCATAACAATTGGCTTCTTATTTATCTAAACTAGAAACTCAAGACCACTGTCTCTATCAATTGCAGAATAAAAGTCTCTTCATATGTTTATAATATTTAGCTTTTTTGCAGATGCTATCTGGAATATCCTTTCTATCAACTTTCAGACTGCCACAGCAAGAGATTTTACTTGCAGATAGCTCTTGAGCTAATTGTGGGCTAGTAAAAAATCTCTCAAAAAATAATATGGTTCTGTTTTGCAAGTTTTGACAAAACCACTGACAGCACAGCTTGGGTTTGCAATCTTGGCCAGCATCTCAAGTTGCACTTTTACCTGTATACAACTCCATTTGAAGCCTGACTTTATCAGTTTTGAGGTATCAAACTGTTTCATGGTGGTATGGCTCTTAATGCTATCACATGTCAAAATGCTGTCAAATTCACAATTAAAAAACAACAAAACTAAATTTGTTTTTATAAACTGTAATATTTATTAGAGCATTTTAAGCAAAGGAAGTAAACCCACCCTTTATATTTAATAATTTGTAATTTTTATCGTGAAGAATATTTTATGTAAAGAAAATAATTTTGTCACTAAAAAACTAATTTTTGTAGTTGTCTGTAATGCTGTCAAATTCACATATCAAATATAACAGGTATATTTAAAAAGTCTTAATAATATCTTGCCAGGGTTATTTCTGAAGTGTACCAAACAGGCCATCTGTTCCATATATATTGTTTTCAATTGTGAATTTTTTATATTTATTTATATAATATTAAAATCTTTTGCTTAAGTTACATTAAATCTTTAAAAAAATTTCTTAAAGCAACCAATTAAAAAATGACAGCATTTACATAGGCTGATTACATCTGGTATGTATATATAAAATCCATGTGAATGAATGAATGTATGTTTGTCCTAAATGCTGTCACATGTTTCCATGTGAATGTTTGTCCCTAAAGTTGACACATGTGAAAGTCACAATCAATTAAAAAGAACTATTATGATTGTTTGTAATGCTCTGAAAAATATTTGTTTTTATAAATAAATAACTATATCTAAATAAACCATAATTTATATTATGAGCATTTTATGCAAAGGAATTATAGAAGGTTATGAGATGAGAATGGAGATGACCATATTACAGTCCACTAAACAAAAGGGTTTTCATTTCCTTGGGCTGTGCAATACATATGAAGGTCCCTTTGTCTTTATTAAGTACATGAGTAACAGTTCTTAAAAGAAAGAGCATGTGTTAAGGAAGGATTTCAGAGATTTCTACCATTGGAACATGAAAATGGACAATTGATATTAATTGAACCCACTATGATGTCAAAAAAGAATAAATATATGTGTATATAGAGAAAAATTTGATGATGATTTAGGCACTCCCAAAGGGAAAAGGTGGTCAAGGACAGTAAGTCACAGATGGAGACACATTAAACTTTAATTTCTAGTCATCCCCCCACACATGGAATATGAACCAATCAAGCCAATCAAAAGTGACATGATTTATATTATTTGTTAAATACCAACTCTCAATTAAATATCCACAGCGAAAAATGTTTCAGATGGCATATTGGCAAATGGTGAATAAGGATCAGAAAACCCAAGTCTGTCGAAACTCCCCATCCAAGTAAGCCACTTGAAGATAGGCATCAAAAATTTTGTCAACAATATATGGGACCATATGCTATTGTGAAACAAACCAGCCCAAATGCATTTTGGATGGGAGGCGAGGTTAAAGAAATCGACAATGTTCATATTTTAAAATCAGATGGACACCTGAAAAATCATTTAATTCAGACACTTAATTCATCTGCAGATTTATAGATAAGCATAGACATGGAGTAAGAAAGATTACGTTAAAGGGAAAGGAGCATTGTATATATATATTGTAATGATATACATATGCTGTTACATTATTTTAAAATTAAAATAAAGGTGAAAAAAATCTCAAAATTGTTTTATTAAAAACTAAAAACCAAAATTAAAAGAGTTACATTAACATATATATCACACAGATGGAAAACTATTTTTTTTTGGAAAAAAAATGTTAATTAATTTCTATTCAAAAGTCATATTTGAATCTTAAAATGAAAGTGATTGTTTTATTCATTAAATCTTAAGTAGACAATCCCTTGGGCACTGTATAATAGAAAAGTCAGATAAAAGAAAAAATTAGATTGACCAATTGCAAGTATGAAGCCACAGCATGGACCAAAAATGGAACATTAGAATCAGTGATATCATGTTAGATCAATTGGAGATAAGAAGGCCAGATACTATAAAAAGAAAAATAATTGAATTTAAAAGATGATTGACTATTCATAGAATGATGCTGACCAGTTAAAACATCTTATAGTTAGCTATATTGCAGACTTTTTCTTTATCTGCGCCCACTGAGACTAACTCGCAATAAAACAAACATTTTGCAACAATTATGTCTCCAAGCAACTTTGGCAAATAATATAATCAGTGAAAGAATTCATAAAATGGATAAAGTCTAAGGAATCACCAGGATCAAATGGAAAATATAGAGTTTTCTAAATATGAACTTTTAGATCTCTCAAACAAGTTTATTTTTTATTGTGCCTACTAAACACAATTTTTAAATGAACTTTTAATCTATTTAAAGAACTTTTTCAAATACATAAACCTCTAAGAAAATTTTTCATCTAACTAAATGTAAATTCAAACTAGTCTTTTTTTTGTATAATGTTTGCTAATCACTTCTATTTTTTTGCATTTTAGTTATAATTTATTTTATGTTTTGTTTAATAACTAAATTATTAGAAATTTATTAAATTTAAGTTGGGTGGAGATGGCTGCATAGATTCATTACGTTGATTATATTTTAAGATTTTCATATGCGATCTATACATATCGGTAAATATGACACCTCATGCTGAGTGGGTAAGCATATTTACTGGTATATCTTTTAAGTTGTCAGTGCAGCACCTTATGATGAGTGCCATTGGGTTTACTTTATTGTAAATTTTCCTCAGAAATTCCATCAATAACTTTACAAATAAAATTGTTTATATTTATTTTAAAAGGGTTAAATTTTAGACTATTTGTCTCCTAGTTAAGTCGATGCTAGTAGAGATATATATGGGCATTTATATTAATGCAATGTGAAGCATGTTAGCATACAGGGCAAAGTCCAACTAAATGTATGAACCAAAGGCATAGTCATTGTGTTGTAATGTATGCAGATGCATTGCAATGTACACAGATGTATTTCCTGTGACATTGATTTCCTTTAGCTCTATGGATAAGGACTATAAGTCAAGAGATAGACTGCTCTCACCCCATACATAGCATGTCTCTTTAAATATTTTATGATTCCTTCACCAGACAGATGTACTGGATGAGGATCATGTCCTTCAAATAATATCATGCTGCAGACAATGTGGTTTTATGTTAGCATCTTCATATTGCATTGGTTGCATTTGTATATCTGGAAGCAGGCGGGTTGGTTGCAAACTCTTAGTCTAGGATTGAATGATTGATTTTGAAAAGTTTTAACTATTCTATGTAGCCTATCTATACTCAACATTCTAAAGTAAAAATATTATTAAAATGTTCATCTGTGCGGACTTTCTTAAATAATAATTTAAATTTTAAAGAATAATAATAAAATCTAAATTTATTCCTCAATTTTAAATAATATATATGTGCATTAATAAATGTTTTTTGTGTTTTATTACTGGTAGTGGCTTATTTTATTTTTTTAATGTTAAAAATATATTTTTAAGAAGTTTTATATTAAATCTCTGCATCTGCTTGAGCTAGTGACATGGGCTAATGGTTAATTTAAAATAAGATTTGGATCTTAACAGTTAGTATCTGCCTACTATATAAATTTTTCCAGGTTTGAATAGCCTGGTGGCACCCTTGTATGGCAGATACAGTAAGACTCTAAATACATCCCTGATCATTATCATATATGTAGTCATATATGATGTGAGTATGCCCAGGTTGGTGTGAAAACAGTTACTGGAATACTTCAGAACTGACCAAGGTATAGGAGCTGATCCATACAATATGATGGACACTCCATATTCTGTTCAGTCCTTACAGAAATTCAGTAAGCCTGAAAGAATCAGGATAACAGGCTGACAAGTTCAGGTATGTGCCTTCTGTAACAGAGGCACAGAAGTGTTGAGTTTGAATCATATAACCATCATAAGGTTAATAAGATTAATGAAATTACTAAAGTTAATAATGATATAATGCCAGTAATGTCAAAAGAAGAAAGGGGAGACAGATCCATGAAATCTCACTATAGCACAATGGGCTATGAGGCAAAGAGTTAGAGGAGACAAAGATAATTAGGTAAGTATTAGGAAATGAAAATAAATGGCATTGTAACCGCCTTATAAAAAATACATATAAATAAATAAATGGTCCAATGCAATAACTGCACATCTCATTTAAGAGTTAAAATTTGATGACAACAAAATTTTAACCCGGTAAAGATGGGGGAATTGTAAGGATGACCTATAATCCTATCACTGTTACCCTGCAAATGTCCACAGCAACAGACTAAAACCATTTTAATATGAGCTAGGCAAAAAATGCTTAAATATATGTTAATAAATACCTATGATATACCCATGCATGTATATGCACCCCCACAACAAGACTTCAGTTTATTTAAACTAAAGATAATATTACATGAACTAGTGTATATATATATGTAAACTTAAATCAACAATGAGATTTTACCAATATTTTAATGTCATGACTTATGACTACAACTCTGTAAGCATGGCAATGACCTCAAGTCAAATCAATGCGTAAATAATCAAGTGTATAAAAAGAAAATAAATGAATAAATGAAGTTTTACTGCAGTAATTTTACTATAAAATCTGATTATGTAATCTTAGTTATATGTACAACTGGGCAATGTACTGTAAGGGTAGCTTATAATCCATAGCAAAACCCACCCTTATATGTTCACCATAGTAGGCTAAACAGAAAGAAAAATGAGCTAAAAATAATGAGTTGAATACCTAATATTTACTTTAATAGATGAATGAACATATAAATGCACACACATGTGGAGTTCATGTAATAAGTGCCAAACCCAAGTAGGATTGAAATAGAATCAATGCCCTTTCTAATAATAAAAAAACTATCTTAAAAGTTCTCATATATATACCAATTGTGACCTGCTTATCAATTTATAGACATGATGTGATGATGATTTTGTGTCTTAAATGTTTTAGCAGCCAAGTGTTTGAAAATGACGTTAGAATTCTACAACATAAATTTATTACAAAATCTTGTTATGGAATATCAACATCTAATAGGTTGCATAACAATAGGAATCTACAGTGATAGCATGCTCAAGCATAAAAGGCAAGCCAAAATTCAAGTCCATGTTTTTTTTAAAAAAAAAACTTGTCTAGTGTTATAGCAACAAAAAAAACACAACAGTGGATATAATTTTCAAACAGGAATATAATGGATGATGTGCTTGAAAATAACATCAATTCTATGTACGATTTTAAAGTGCTGAAGATTTAAAAAAATATTATGGATAAGATTAGCAAGATTGTTATCAAGAACTGAAACAGAAAAGAAAACAAAAGCTTCAGCAGTTAAATAATGTGTTAGCAACAATCCAAGGCCGAAAACTGTGCAATTAAAAAGAAAGAAAAGGAACATTCCATATATAACCAGCACATGCTAAAAATAATGGAATAAGATTTTTATTCATGCAAGTTATTCAACACAAACCATAAGCTAAAGAAGTTTAAAATTCATTTTCTGTAGTTGGTGAACTATGCATGCTTTCTAAACAAATGTATCATAGGACTGGGATCTGTCTTAGATGCCAGAGGATGTGATGATGTAATCTCATCTCCATAAGTAATGCCTCAAAATGCCTAATTTAGCTGTCAAAAATGGAAGTGACCTTGTCCAAGTGTTACTAGAGGATTCGGAAAATGGTGGAAGTGTCATCAGAATGGATTGCATCCATTAAGGCTTTGACATTTAAATTATAAACATTTCAAGAGTTTTGAACAAGATCAAGATTATCATGATATATAATCTTTTTTTTATATTTTGTTTGAAGAATTCTGTTATTTTTCCAACATTTGAAAATTTTTTAAATGTATTTTGTAAATGGGGGAAAGTTCATTACAAGAGAAGCACAGAAATGTGGAGGTGAAGATTTACCAAAGTAAAAGGGTTTTATTTTTGTTCTCTTTGTAAATAAAATATAGGTTGATGCCTTACATATCAACTCAATGATTGTTCATCTTCATCATGTAATATGGTTGAAGGTCAGAATTATTTTCGACTCTTCCATATTAATTTGCAATCAATAAGATGACAGAATTGACGTGCTTGTTTGTATACTTATGTTCAATTAATAGTTATTCATTTAATTATTCAGTGTGTAAGACTAACCTTCTTGTGTGAATGCCTCTTTTCTGTTAACTTAGGGAGGCTCTAGGGAAAATTTTTCCAACAGAAAGCAGAACATGAGAATGGTAATTTTGTAAATAGATATTGGATTTCATGATGTTTAACTTAATAAAGAATTATTTTTTCTTGTTTATTGCATTTTTATTTATGTATTTTAGCTAGACTTATTAATTTTGTATATAGGGAGTGTCTGTATGCATATCTACCATAGGGAATGGGTTTGTTTAATGACTATTTTGATCTTCAACATGGTAGAGATGCATGTGAGACACACCTAAATATACCTTTTGCTATGTAAACAATATTTTCATATTTTTATCTAATAATAATACAATTGTTAATGCTTTCTGGTTTATCAAAGTCATCCATACACACACTCATTAATTTAATTGTTTAAGCATATACATAAGCAAACATACATAGAATTACAACACCTAACACTATAGTTGAGTTGGATGTGTCTTAGGTCTTTTAAAATGAGTTGTTACTTTAAATAAATTCACCCATGAAGAGAACCAAAGGTGATATTCTCCCTGAGCTTGAATACTGAGGTGTAATGGAATCTGAAAGAGGGGTGAGAGATGAACTAGCCTAAATTGTATCTAAGTTTAGTGAATAAACCAAGAGCTAGCCCATTGAAGCTAGATATAATCATTGGTTAGTTACTTCATTGCATCATTTATAGCATCCTACATAAGGATCCTGTGTCCGACTGTAGTTAGATGCATTTCCTTTCTTCTGGTGGAAACCTCTGACAATTACACTACATAACAATTGATATATACTGCATTTTAGAAGAGAAAATTAAAGAAATTGTACACTAGACAACAAATCAATTGTAGTATAATAAGAGACACCATTGTTTTCCATTCTCTTCTGATATTTCATCAAAAGCTGCAATAATTACTCTTTTAAAATGACAAAATCAAAAAACACCTGTTGTAGTGTCAGCCATAAAGTATAGGCCACTAAAACGGTATATTGATGTGTGTTTTGTGAACAATGATGCCATCAAGCAGTGGGGTTCAGTGTTCATACTACTACCTAATTGTGTTATATTGGATGACTGATATTTTTGATTAATGTTTTATGCTAAACTTGGGCCAGAATACATCTAAAATAGTGACTTGCAAGTTTTAGAGTCACTAGGTAATTTTTTTGAATTGTTTAGTTATTATGTGACATGTATTTTTTTTTTTCTAGAGTTGCTTGGAATATTTTTGAAATATTGTTTTTATCATATGAGTATGTGAATATGAGTATGTGTGCATTATATATATAGAGAGAGATTTTTATTCTGAGATATAAGCTATGATTTTAGAAGAAATATGCATACACGTTTTCTTTTTTTATATTACAAAGTTTAATACAATTTATTGATGTTACATAATTTTTCATAATTCTTTACTGAATGAACCATACTTTTGAAATATTTGAATATTGCTTTTAATATTTTCAAAACAAGGTCATTTGTATTTTTATTGCTGAGTTTTAGATGAATAAAACCTTTTTCTTAGAGTAGTACTGGATTGATAGTATCATATGTCAATGTGGTTTGTTATTAGGAGTAGTGCTAGTTATTTTGCGATGTAGATTGTTAGATCTATTATGAAGTTTTAATCTATAGTGCCTGGGGGAGTACATATAAAGAAACCCTTGGATGCTTATATGTAGGATATATGAATAAGATAGGAAAATAGCCTATATTTTCATTTTAGTAGTTTTTATGCAAGTACAGTTAACATAGCTTGTGTCTTGTATGTGCTTTCTGTGGACAGTGGTGATATTTTCATATTTTATAATGATCTGTAGGATCTGAATAAATAGCCCAGACATTATTTTTGAAGGTATTGGACAGAAAAGTCATACCTATTCTTTCATACTGTTTTATGTGGATTATTAATAATATATTTTATACTATTGAGTCTTTACTCTAGTCATTTCTTCATGACCTCTGCATTATATCACTATCTTAATTTCAACAGGTATTACATCATGTAGCATAGTACTTTATGAAAGGAAAATAATGAATCATTTGGGATTGATGGATTGTTATTTTTCACGAGGAAATATGATGGATTTTTCTTCTTTGGATTAAGACAAAATACAAATGAAATTGAATGTAAATGCTGACAGTAGAATTATAAAGAACCATAAATACTTTTTCATATTTTTATTAAACAATTTTGATGACAAAAGAAATGACAACTATTCGTGATATTTTTAAAAATAATTCTTGATATTTTTGACTTTTTCACAAAGCAATGCATATTTTTAAAAGATAAAAATATCAAAATGAACAACCCAAAGTATGATGAATGCTTGTATTTTATGAATTTTTTTTTTACACATATTAAGATTTGAGAATGGTGCCAAGCAAAAAGTATCTAGAATAACATCAACATTATTTTTGTTAAATTCAATTTTATTTATTGAAGGAATACTGAAACATATTTTTAAAAACTAACATTATTTTCAGTATTGATATTTTTTTGTGTACATTGAATTAAAGCATTGTAATCTATTTACTTAATTAGTAAACAATTACATTAGACTATAAGTGTAGGTCTAAAGTAACATTACATTTTATAAGATTTGTGATAATAGTACATAAGTCAGAGTGAAGGCTTATTTACTTACAGATTTTATTTTCGGTGAAATCAAAATATGTAACCTAATCTTATTTTAATTGGATTCATATTTGTTAGATTTTATTAAGGATGCTTGTAAATATTGTATATAGTTTTGTTTTATTTTAAAGAATAGTACAATAAATTTGCTAAATTGTTTTTATAAATCTCTGTGTTATTTTGATTGATTTATTCACCATCACAAATACATGATCCACAGAATTCAAAATGAATATGATACATTTGCACAGAATAAACAAATTATTCATTTTTAGAAATAATAATTATCCAAAATATGATATTTGAATATTTTTCTTCTGCAATAATATTATTATAGTCATAATTGATCACACAATTTACTGCATAGAACTTAATATTGTTTGTTGCCACATATTTCAGATTATATCATATTAAGATGCCATATGAGAAATAAAGAATTATATTATTATTTATTATTGCTGTTATTATTATTATTAGTTACCATAGTGTTAAATAGTAAATAGGATTAATAGTTATTTAATTAAGAGTAATAATATTATTATTGTTATTATTGGTTAGGTGTAGTTAGGAATGATACAAAATCCCTTATCATACTTGGCTATAGTAAATATTTTAAAATTGATTAGATTTTTTAAGAACCTGAGGTAATTATAATTCTATTTTAGTAAAAGAGATTAGAGTTTATAAACAATGAGGATTGCCAATTCCTCTACAAGCTTTATGATAAATGCTTAGCCAGGGCCAGCACTTAAAATATCTCTGTCAGGGTTGGGGGAGGGGGGTTTCCTGACAGATATTTTAAGTGCTGGCCCTGGCTAAGCCTTTATCATAAAGCTTGTAGAGGAATTGGCAATCCTCATTGTTTATAACTTACAAGCTTAAGAGATAGGGTCATGTACTAAATTACTGATTATTGTTAGCCTTAAGAATACTATGAATTTATTAGTATTTGAAATAATGGGGGGGGGTAATGTTCTTATGGCCATTGAGATTGTATCCTGTGGGATATAGGTTCAATGTAATTCATTACTGCTTTACCTTCACTAAATTGTCTCATGATTTTATCAGTGTTTTATTAATTTAATTTTCATAAATTGAAACATATATTATTTATTAATTATTTAGAGCTAGTCGAATGATAGAAATTATTATAGGATATCTTTATTATATCAAGATTATAAGTATTTTAGCCAGAGCATTATAATTTATTTGAGATCATTTTGTTTTCTATATTATGTATCGAACTGAAGGTAAAGGTACAACGTATATATATAAGACATATGGCTTATTGCTTAGGAATTCGCAAGAAGTTTGAGAACCACACCTGTGGGCATTTGAATTTATCCTGCGATCTAAGTTGGATGCTCTACCTACTATGCCAAACCATGCTGGACAAAAAAGCTAATCGTATAATAAATTTGAGTGACAGAATCAAGCCTGGGATCTCCCTATCCCAAGTAAGATGCTCTATGACTGCACAAAGCTGTGCAGGGCATATTATATATATATAAATTTTATAAAATACTAGTTTTCTACTTCATCTTTGAGTAATAAGTAATTGCAAATGACAACTGTGCAATAAACTGAAGGAATCATGCTTTGCAATCTCCAGAAAATGGACTTTATGAAAGAAAAAAACTTTCCATAAATTTTGCATAAATCACTGCTAAACTTCAATTAAAGTAGGCTATGAATATGGAGACTTACATTCTCTGAAATTGCTTAGCCATATAACTCTCTAATAATATTTTAGACAAGCTTCAATTTTTGTGTAAAGCGCAACTGAAATCACATATTAATTTTATATACAATTATCAAAGTTCATATGTGAAATATATTTTAACAAGCCAAAGTATGGTATAGGTAACAAGCACACATCCAGGTGTGTTATGAGTTTCAGTGGTGATACGTAAATTATTTTTAGGAGAAAGAGTACAAAAGATATAATAGTAACTTGATCAAAAAAAGCATTTGGTTAAGAGGAAAAAAAACAAGCTAGACCAAATAAAAATTTAGGTTTTAATGATTGTATCAGATAATTTCTTATTTTTGTTTGATGTTTTTTTGGTTTTGTTTTATTTTGTTAATTGTATGCATACTTTTATAGTAATATTGTTATATACATTGTGCTTTTATCAAATCCTGTGCTCAGGCTACTGTCCGACACCACAGGTGGAAAATAATGAAAAGACCTTCAGATGTGGAATAATAATAATAAATTGTATCTGATGAAGAGTATTACTTACAATCTTGTAGGATAGGATATTGGTTCATCAAAGGCTAGCTATTGTTGTTGATAGTCTTTCCTGTCTATCCCTTTTTCTTCTTCAGTCACATAAGGTGACATAGGATTCAGTCATCATGAGCCTTTAATGCCATTGGTCATCAGTAATAATGGGATTGTGCAACCACCTTTCCAGTTTTTAATTACAACACATACTTCTACTCTAACTTTCATTTTTTTAACTCAAGCTCTTGAGAATTAAAAAGCAATGACAGAGATAAGTTTACTAAGTTGGTAATCCTTAATTGTAATCTTTTCTCATAACAGTACAATTCCTAATGAATTAGTTTGAAAAAGAATTTGAAATAATGGTTTTATCTGACAAAGATTGTAGGTTTAGGTAACTCTATTTAGGTATCCTTGCCCATCGTAAAGTGGAAAAAGCCTAAAAATGTCTCAAAATGATCATCTCACATAACAAAATAGATTGTCATCCCTGGTGATGATCATTACGTTGATAGAATTAATAATAATAATAATAATATCAGTATAGTGATAAATTAGGAGGTAATAATAATAATAATAATAATAATAATAATAATAATAATAATAATAATAATAATAATAATAATAATAATAACGTTGATAGAATTAATAATAATAATAATAATATCAGTATAGTGATAAATTAGGAGGTGGTGGTAAAATTAATACTAAAAATATCAGTGTAGTGATAAAAAGTAGGAAGTAGTGGTAGTAATGAAAGTATTATAAGTATACTTACAATACTTTTAGTACTACCACTATCTTTTATTTTATCACTATACTGATATTATTATTATTAATTCTATCACTGTAATGGATTATCACAAGACATGCCAATTTATTGCTATGTAAGATTACTATTTTGAGACATTTTTTAGGTCCCTAAACCAGTCAACACTAGACAATCCCAGTATAAATAACAATCAACAATCTCAAACTGTTGTCAAGGCTTTTAACAATAAAGGTGGAATCCCACCTATATTTATGGTTCCATATATTTACGTAGACATTAAAGATTGCAACTTGGCCACAGAAATTAAAAATTATTGATACAAAAACATGTAAATAAACCTCCGTAAATAGGTAAATATAACCTATTCTGAATGCTGACTAATAAATAGTCAATTATAACATTACAAACTGCATTTATAAATTTCAAATTGTACTCAAAGTATTACTTAAATAATAAGTATAATTATGCTCAAGACTAAATGGGTTTATAAGTAACCATTGGAAATTAGTCAGCACTTAGAATCCCAATATAGGTAACAATCAACAATCTCAAGCTGTTGTCAAGGCAACATTAAATGTGGATTTTGTTTGAAACAAACTCTTCAAGACCAGCACAGAAGTCTGCACTGGTAGGTACGGATTTGTCAAGATTTAAGATCAATATAGCTGTCCTTAGTAAACTCCATTTTCCAAAGAAAGGAGGTTTAATAGAACAGAAAAATAACTATAATTTTTTTTGGAAGAGCAGATCAGTCAATGATTTGCTGTAAAGTTTACTTTAGTTCTATTCTTGGAATTTCTCATTATATAAATGAAAGAAAATAATACTAAAACTTGGCTTGCAAAATTGCATTAAAGCTCATTTTACTAGTTCATATGCTCCAAAATTAGATTCAAATTACTCAGAGAAAAGGGTTTTTTTTATTTCTTGATGGATAACATTATTACAGCAATATGATTAAAAGATCAAGTTTTTCATTTTGGAGATTTTAATGCATGTGTTATTATAAATAACAGATTTTGGTTAAAAGTTGTTGAAAATAATGATATTGGTGCTACAAATTCAAAAGATTTGTTATTAAATTTTTGCACAACACATGAACTACATATTAAAAACATTTATTTAGCAGAAAAATGCTAAAAAACATGGATGCATCCTTGCTCAAAACAATGGCATTTAATAAATTACATTATAATTTGAATAATAGTTTTAACAAGGCTGTAAACCTTAGCAATGAGCGTCTGAAAAAATCGTCACTAGGGACCTCTGTATGTCTTTAAAACACATGCTTACGTAAGCATGTGTTTTAAAGACCTACAGAGGTCCCTAGTGACGATTTTTTCAGACGCTCATTGCTAAGGTTTACAGCCTTGTTAAAACTATTACTGAAATAATAGTAAGCATTTAATAAAATTATAATTTGAAGTAAAAAGACAAAACAAGTTTATCTTATGAGAGTACTTACAAGCATGGATTGTTGCTCAGATTACAGATTAGAATATTCCAAGATTAAAGAATGAGTTGCATTAAAAAATGGGTCTTAATTCAGTCACTTTCATAAAAGCATTAACATTTGTGTTTTTAGAAATATCTATTATAGCACTTACTAGACAACATAGATTATTGGTCAGAACATAGATTAATATGCTCCAAGATTAAAATGATAGTTATATTAAAAATAAATCTGATCTTATTCTATTCATATTCATAAGAAAATTGATATTCATTTTTTTTAAAGTATTTGATATACCTATTAAATTTCGATAGTTATTGAACATGATAGAAATCTATGTGTATTTCATTGATTTCCTTTTATCTTTAACTTGTCAATAATTCCCAATTGTCTCTTAATTTCTTGTTGAATGCTTTATTTTATTAAAACTGTCTTTCTCAACTTCCTGGATTTCTTCACTTAATGGTACAGATATACTATAAACTCTAGTTTCAGTTATAGAAGATATCAATTATATGGTGGAAAACAGCTTTATTTTTTATATTGTAGCCTGAACTTAACTTTATGTTAAAAGTTTTTGACATTCTTTGTTTAGTAAGCTATTTATTTTTCTTTAATTTTGAATTCCATTTTTTATGACAATGGTTAATATGATTTAGGCACTTTTTTATTATAAAGGGCTTGGTTCAAATTTAAAGGCTTTATAAAATATTGAAATAAAGTCTTATAAAAGCTGAGACCCTTTGCAATCTAGTATATCTTATTTATGAAAATATATTTCATATCAGTTAACTACAGAACTGAACTAATAAATAACTATTATAAAATTTAAAAATTTATCATACAAATTTCTAATCAATAAGTTTTACAACATGGTAATGAACAAAGACATTTGGATGGATATCAACCATATTTTTACCCATCTGAATGACAGATATATTATGGTAGAGTTTAAAACCTATGCTCAACAGAATGCCTTCAAGAACACAATAAGAAATTTGGAAGGGAAAATACTATACACTATAGACATCATTAGAGCCATCAACCTAGCTGGAACAATAAAGAATTGCTTAATGGGATTCGGAAAACAGCCTTAGAAAACATCATTGGCAAATTTAGTAGAATACATTTCGAATATTAAATATAACTACAGGATTAATGGAAAAATTCTCTTAAATACAGATACCACCTCAATGAAATCTCGACTGTTATCTACTCACATGGATCACCAATGCTTGTCACATTTCATGGATAGCACCTCAATGCTGTTACTACTTAGCAAGGACTCACCTCATTAGAGATTGTGAGGCCAGAATATGTAAAAACTGGCCCAAAATAAAGTGCATAGATGTCCAAAAAAAAAAGATAAGAGAATAATAAACATGGAAAATATAAATAAAAAATTCTCAATCTCATCCAACTGGCTGAGACTCAGAATGGAAACAGAAATCGAACAGCAAAACAGCATGAGTACTGATACTAATGTTACAAATATAACACCAGAACCTTCGGAAATGGAATGCTTACTCAATGAGATAAGTAAAAGCAACTATCATAGACTTACAAAGCCTGACACATGGAAAATCAATAGACCAAAGCAGTAAAACATATAGCAATATAATCACTACCTTGAACCCACAGGTAAACAGTAATATGCCTGAAAGAAAATGAAGCAACAGTGAACCTGGCTCAGATAAAACATTAACTAATGACACCCCCAATAACTTTTATGACAGAGTGATCTAGAAGTTGATTCTATGTGGTCCTTTGTAGACTGTGAAGAGGGTAAAAAAACATCAGATACAGATCATTCAAATAAAAATGATCCCATGGAAAAAATAAAGAAGACAAGAAAGTAAACGAAGAGCTATGACACAATCTCCCCACTCAATCTGAGCCAAAATAGTGATGAAGAAGAGAAATGGAGAAAAAACTTTCACTATCCCAGAGACCAAGGGCTGTCATAACATGACTAATGGAGAGAAGAAAATTCAAGATTATCGGGAACAAGAAGATGAGCTTATATTGAAAGGCTAAATCTCTATATTAAATCAGATAAACCCAAGCCACATAACTTATCAACTGAAGAATATAATCTATCAACTGAAGAATATAATTATACACTGAACATTCATTTAAATGGAACAGAGGAAAAAATTATAATCACAGTAATGGAATAGAAAATGGCTAATGAGTAGTTGCAGGGCCAATTCAAGCATATATCATAAAACATGAATTAAATGAAGCTAAAATTCTTTGGGATTATGTTTGCGGACTTAACACACTTAATAGAGTTCATGCAATAAAAGATTGGATAAATTAAACATAAATCCAATATTATATGCATAGCCGAAACTAAAATTCATAATAATTCAAATTATAAAATCCATCTAATCTTTTAAAATCTGGCTATTTCAATTGCTCAACCTCAATGACTGCTGCAAGAGGATTGGCAATTCTAATTAATCCCAGACTCGATTCAAGCTGTTTAATCATACATTTAACCTAAAATCAATTTCAGATCAACCTAATCTACCTATATTTGGAAAATGATCAAAACTAAACTTAGTCATCGCATCTAATCAATCCCCAATTATCATTATGGGTAACTTCAATTTAACATATGACAAATTCAATAAAAAATATGTTTACTGTCTCAACAGAGTGGTTATGTGTGGAGAAGGCCTATTTCCCAACAATGCCTTTTCCTTATACATAAAAAAGATCACTTATTGACCTAATTTAATACTCACCAAGTTTGCATTTTAACATCAATGATAAACTTTGGCCTGTCTTTTTCCAACCATCTTATTTTAAATGTAGGTATGGAAGTGGGCATCAGGGGGGCAATCATTGATGAAATAGGTACAACTATTAGAATGCTACTCAAGCAAACAACTCCAGAAAAGCTATTCTCTGAAGCCTATATCTGCTTCAATAGAATTGACATCCTGAGAATGCCAATGGAAGAGGCTTGGTTCTCTTTCATCACCTTTCTCCAATACATAATCAATGAAATCAGTCAACAAAAAAGGATTGATAAGATTGCTTGCAGATCTGGGGTCAATAGACAAAGAAATTACAGCAACCATTCCTTCCACCTTAAATACCGAATTTGTTGAACGACTCATTGCCTTCAAAGGTCAATATAAAGATCAACAGAGATCTCTGGTAGAATATTTATCCATCAAACAGGCTTGGGGATTTTTATCAGTGGTGTTAGTCTAGTAGTTACATCTGATGGACACTGGGGATGAGGATAAGACAGTACACTCATAGGTTCAGAAATGATAAATACTATTCAGCAGCAATTTCGAGCAAGGCTTCAATTGAAAAAGAGCAGAGACATCAGTGAGGCCATATATCTTGACCCAGATAGTTCTCATGATAGAACTTTGGAGAAGATACAGCTTAAGATTAGGAGTCTCCCAGAAAGAATTCACCCAGGGGCACATGGAATACCAAAATTTGTCCTCCTTCATTTGGAGATTCTCAGCATCCATAATCAAAGTCATGATTGAGCACCTCACACAGGGTTATAGGGAGGTCAAAAACTTATGCCCAATATCCTGTTCCATTTTTAAAAAAGAGAGGGAAGCCTCTGAGCTAAAAAACATAAGACCCATTTTGATTATCCCTCCATTAATAAAAATAATTGAGCAGCTAATCAAAGATCAAATACAAAACAAAATCCTCAACTTTATTTCTAATGATCAATATGCTAAGAAGGATCAGCCAAATAAAGCTCCGTCTAGATTATATTAGGGCCAAAAGAATGTCCAAGCTGATTGCTGTCCAACTGGATATGGCATTCAACTCCATCAGACCAAACATCCTGATGGACATCCTCCAAGAATATGAGGTGCCAGGGGTCTACCTTAAAATAATTTCCAACTACTAACACATAGATCTATATTTATCACAATGAATGGCAAAGTCACCCCTGCGTTTTATCCTTTCATCTCGATCCCTCAGGGATATCTGCTCAGTGTGCTATTATTTATAGCATATATCAATCCATTAGAGATCGAGAAGTTGATTCTGGGAGATCATGTGCCTGCCATCAGATCGGAGATAAGGCACATCAATTATATTGATGATGTACTTGTCTGTCTCCCAGCAAATATATACCCAAATTAGGTTATCCAATTATACCAACCATGTCAAATTGAAATTTAACATCACCAAATCAGCCATGTGGAAATTGCTGAATGGAAAGAGAATAAAATCAAATTTCATGGCAAATCCATAAAAATTTCTAGATTTTGACTTTTGCAAATCAAATGAATTGATGAGGCACTAAATTGAAGAAATCACTACTAAGCTCAATACAATCACTTCACTTACCAGGCTATATATCTCATTACAAGGTAAGATTGTACTACTCAACTCACTGATGTCCATGAAAATCACCTATTTTCTGGATGGGATATGCCCATCCAAAAAATTCGCTCAAAAAGTAAATGCCTTTTGTACTAAACTGTTTTGGGGGATATCAGTCTCTGAACATCACAAACACCAAGAAGACTTAATGGCCTTTCACTCCATTCTATTAAAACATTAATTATTCAAAATAATTATAACTCATTAATATAATAAACAAATACCCTGATAATATGATAAACAAATACCCAACCATATCACCAAAGAAGACAAACACCTTTATGGATTGGCCCCCACCAGCTGTACCAAGTGGATTAGTTCTTTATATACAAATATTCAAAAGGTAATTGACATAAAAGAAAACTCAATCACAAATAAAATAAAATACTGGACAGCACACAAATTATTAAATGGAGAAAAACACGTAATCGACAAAAAATTGGACATCACCAATCAGTAAATGATATATAAATCTCATTATTGGTTGATTGAACCAAAGTACCAAGACTTTATAATCAAATGTAACCTGGACTCCCTTCCCACAAATGCCTACCTGGCACACCAAATAAATATAAAGATAGATGTTATGTGCTAGATGTGTGGCAGAGAAAAGGAGTCCATTGATCACATATTTATAAGATGTAATAAATTAAATTACCATAGAACACTTACAAAATAAACAAACAATCCATTTGGGCAATTTATACCCATTAAACGGTGCATCAAACAAGACATTTATGCAGAATTTGCAATCTTCATGTACTTTGCATTATGGTGCATATGATATAAAATCACTATTGCAAAAATGGGAAATCCACTGAGAATGGAACTATAGAAAAAATCAAACAAAAAGAAAATTTAATGACTCCAGATTATTTTGGTAAATGTCAATTGGAGAAACTTCAAATAAAAAAGATGATCACTAAATCTACAAAATTGAACTGTTGGAGAAGCAACTACATACATAGAAGTAAATAGCTTAAAGCTGAATGATTTACATCTGAAACCATAGTGTAACAAAATAAACAATTTGTATTATACTGTAATAGCATGTAATGGCAAAATGTAGCTTTGTACCATATAATAAATTTCTCTTAATAAAAAAAAAGATTAAAAACTTAATTCACTTCAAAATTGAGATTATAAATTGCATTCTATTTTATCTGTGCCTCATAATTTCATGTGATTTCTATACATCTATAAATAGCTATCCTGGGGAAAAATTAAAAACTTGTCTATCAATTGTTTGGTATTCTGCTTATTTTTTATAACATTTTTCCATTATTTCTGAAATAACTTATAAATATAGAAATTAGATAAGATATAGTGAGTTTTTCAATTATTATTAGGAACTTGATCCAAAGAATTACAAATATGGCAGTCTTTATCGGATGTCACAACAAAATTTTCAACATTTCTCTTATTTTATTGCTAATTGAAATTAAAGAAACACACTTGTACATGTGTTTTAATGTTTCATAAATAAAATTAGGAACATTTAATTCTACAAAATGTATTACAAATTTAGAATGAATTTGCTTTATTTCATTATGCATTTACTTCTTATCTGTTATATATTATCTAATATCAGATCCAGCCTGACTTTTATTTAGCTGCAAATCACTTTCAAGTAAAAGAAGATCGCATGGAATTGAAAGAACTGCCAAATATTAAACGAGATATTGTTGGACTTCATGAAGTTAGAAGAAAAAGCGGATAGACAATTTGAAAATTGGGCTTGTACTTTACTACATCAGCACAAATATTGGAAATACAAATGGAATGTAATCATCATAAATAAAATGTCGAGATTAATGGTATAACAGATAAAGAGCCAATATTACTTATTCAACTTAATGGAAGTTAATAAATGCAGATAATTCAGGTTTATGCCCCAAACATTTTTATTCTGATTATCTCCAACATTTTAAAGTTGTCGTGGGAAAACTTTAATGCAAGAATGAGAAAAGGATTGAAAGATAAAAGCATGGTGATAAAATTTGATTATATTTACACAAATAAGAGAAGACCCAAAAGTGTGAAATTAGCAGAAAAATAAAAACTATACGTTATGATTTTTTTCTTGAAAAAAATATTAATTAGAAATTGATATGGAGACATTCAAATGAAAATGCAGCAGATTAATAGAAAATATGTCTTGCAAAATTGTAATGTTCTTAATAGATTTAACATAAGAAAAAAACATCTTATTAGTAAGATGCAAAATTAGAGAAATTATTAAAAAATATAGTATTAAAAGATGATATTCCTAACCTTCAGAAATATTGCAAGAATTTAAAGTAGAATTTGCTAATTATTTGAAATAAACTTTGAAGCTGATTCAGACATGAGTGAAATCATTATGAAGATAATCAATACTCTATCAAGAACTGCAACAACAAAAAGAGCAAATCAATAAAATTTCATCTAAGACAATATACAAAGAAAATAAAATATATATGAAAATTTTTTTTATGATCCATTAAGAACTCGATGTCTGGGATTTTGTAAAATTGTATGAAGAAGACTTAATGATGTAAAAAAATATAACTGTGAATCAGCAAGGAAAGCTATAGAAGAGAATAAAAGTTTCATAAATATAAAATATCTTAGTATTGAAAGGTAAGTTGTTTCTGCGATAAAAAGAAATGGTGAAGCTACTAATAAAAAAAAGAAAGAACATCATGGAATGTGTATAAGTGATCTGTAAAGAATTATATAGTAATAATGAACAATAATAAAACTAAAAGTAACTACACTAACATCTGAATTGTCAATCATTTCCAATGAAGGGATATATATAATTAAGTCTATAAGAAGAAGAAAGTGCCAAGAAATGGTGGAATTATTATTGATATCTTAAAAAGAGAAAATAAATTTTTGACATGACTATATATTAAATGTTTAAATGATAAGATATACCAGATATAATAGTGATGCTGGTATTGTAAAAATGTGAAGATATTAGAAATTGCAATCCTATTAATCTTCTCTAAGTTCTATTAAATATCTTTATCAAATTACTAGTGTTTACGACTCATCTATGTTGAATTTAAAATAGTTTTAACATGGTCGATCATATACATGTATTGAGAAAAGTCATAGAAAAGATCAACAAGGGTCGTCATTATGCTTTGGATTTTCAGATTATGAAAAGGCATTTGATACTATACGCATTTTGACAGTGATTAAATATTTAATCATCAAGATATACTTCAGATATTCTTATATTCTAAAAAAATAACAAAATACAATAGAAAGAATTCAAAGACTCTGAACATAATGATTCATAAATGTTTATTCTTTTATGTTCCAGTATTTCTATAAATTTTCCAGAATATAATTAATCAATTGGCAAATTGCTATACTAAATGCTCCCAAATAATTTGATGTTTTTCTTCTGGTGATCAAATCTTTTAAGCACTGCCCAGTTTCCATCAGAAGTCTCATGTAAATATTCAACACAGAAAAATAATTTGGAATTTCTGTTCAAGCATTAGAGCCAGCCTTCTAAATCTAAAGTAAAAGCAATTCCAAAGGCTCATGTTTCTTTTAATAAAAGAGAACTCCAATCATTCTTAGGATTAACTAATTACGAGGAAGTATCATAGGATTAAAACAACTGAATAAGAAATCATACTAGACCTGGGGATGGGGAGCTTTTCATGACTTTGATAACACATAGCTAAGTTTAAGACTCGTTCATTACAACCTGAGCTTGTCATCATGGTGATAATTCCAGTAAGGATTAGAGCAATTTTTATCTACAGGAATAATTACAAAAGGGAATCATCCATGATGTATGTTTACCATGAGAGACCTATTCGTGGTTTGGTGGCAAAAGTGAAGAAATTTTATGAATGTCTGTACAAAAAAAAGACATTCACATTAAAAATTGATCCTAAGCCATTGCTAGGAATCTTGGCAACCAATAAAGATCCTCCAAGTATATATCTCATATGCTGCCATTTTTCTTATCTGCTTATAGCAAAAAAATATAATAATGACACAGTAAAAACATTTCATGTGATCCAATCACAAAAGATTGCCTAGAGATTCAGTAGAATCAAACAACAACAACAAAAAGAAAAGAATAACAAAAAGATTGATTTGAAAAATAGTGACAACTCTATAGTAGAACAATTAATGAAAATATAAAACATTTTTTATCTACAAAACTTTTATCAACTCATACATTTTATTTACTTTAAATATCTTTATGTATAATCCCAGCTTCATATTAGTTATTTCAAATATTGAAATAAAGATTAGTTTTTGTCAGGGACATTGTCATACTAAAAATGTTGTAGTGTTTACACTAATCATTGTATTCATGAAAATCCATTTATTCCTAATTTATATTTTATATCAATTTCTCCATTCTAATGTTGCAATGATAAAAAAAAATGGAATCGTATATATATAATAATAAAAATAATGGTAATTACCTATTAAATACAATCTTTCAATCAGCAGAAATACTTTTGGTTAATTCCTTAGCCCTTCTCAATTGCCATTTAAATCATAAAACAAGCTGCTAACATTAAAATTAAGGATTCATGGGATTTGAGTTGATGATGTTTACTTCCGTTGTTTTTTGAATTTAATAGCAGTTGATGAAGGTTAAGGAATTAACCGAAAGTACTTCTGTGGATTGTATACAATAGTTATTCAGCATTATATTTATTTTTGTTATTATAATAGTTTTTAATTAATGGACATTTTATTTGTTATATATATAATGGTTAAATTAAAATTATAAATATGAAAAAAGTAATTCCAAATTCTATAAATTAAATTTACTTTGTTAGTATTAATGATATAAATATATATTAAGAATATAATAAAATTACTATAATTGAAATATAAATGCTAGTACTCATAATATTGCAAAAGTGAAAATGTGAAAAGCATCTTTATTTAAAAAAAACATAACTACTGATAATAGGTGTGAACAAATAATATTTTTATATCAAACTGCTATGTAGTATTTTAATAATTGTGTTCAATATTTTAAAATAATCAGTGTAAAAATAAAATGCTCAATATAAATGAAAAACATTTTATATATTATTAAAAAAAAATTCCATTTAAAGATAGCCTAAAAAGAAGATCATAAAAGAAAGATAATTAGAAACAAATTTTGATTTACAATTTAAAAATTTTAATAGTAGATAATAAAAAAAGTCAGATGCTTGAATAAAATATCTCCATTTAAAATTGATACTTATATTTAAAAGCCATCAAATACAAATGTAACACAACTTAAGAATCTATTCGATATACAAAGTATTTCCACAGATCTTTAAGATGAATTTGATATTTCTGAAAACGTTTGAAACTGGTATTCCAATACTTTAACACAAGGCATACAAAATAGAAAAAACTATCTTCACAATTTCAGGTCCAAATACAGAATTAATAATATTGGTTTACATAAACTTAATGAAGATTGAAATTGCATTTTGAATTCAAAGAGAATCTATTGATTACCAACAATGGCATACAATTTTTGGTGAATCTAATTTAGAAAATCCAAATAAGATAAACTCTTTAATCATATAAAACATAATGGGGAATATTTATGATAGTTAGTTTAGTGGTCATTGATGGTTTTAATAATGGGTGAAATCCCAACATAATTATATTTCATGAAAATACAACTGGTCGTAGAACAGTATTGCTTGCTTGTCTGATAAGAAAATTGGCATCCATATTAACTTCAAAATTAGAAGTGCAAATTTTAAAAGAACAAAAATATTGAAGACAGATTTTATAAAGGATAGTTGTGATAATAAAAACTTTAATGAAAAGAGATTTAGCATTATAAAACAAGAAAATTTAATATGTGAAATAGTAATTATCATAGTTTATTATAACTCATTGTTGAATTTACTCCATTCACTGCCTACCATATTGGACAATTATGAGATCGAGATCTGTCATTTTTATTAAAAACAAGTCATTGAAAAAAATGGCAAAAAAAGTTACTGAATATATTCTTAATGATTTTAGATCTTATTCATACTGATCAATTCACTCATTTGTATGTGATGTGATGCACTATGGGTTCTTTCTTGGAGTCAGGAATCTCTTTGCTACTATGCCCAGAGAAACCTGTTAGCCACCTCACGTTCCTTTTCCATTCCCCACCTTAAGTTTTCTCCATATTCTCGATCCTGCTCCATCCTATTTCCACAACATTATCTTTGTCAACTTTATGGCTTTTATATCTAAATTCCCCTTAACTTTTCACAAATAACAGCATAAAAACCAAGAACCCACTTTCTGTATAATCACTTTGTTTACCTTTATTCTCCCACTTCATTATGTGGATCCTTTCTGCTTGTAGGCATTTACATTGAATTAAGAGATGCCTAATATTTTCTATGCCTTCCTTATATAACTTGCAGACTAAATCACCCATATTTTTCCATTTATGTGTATATTCCCTTATTGCTAACAATCCTGTTCAAGCCTTAAACAGTAAACTACTTTCTTTGCTATTATCATAAATTAACTCACATCCAATATTGTTTACTTATATCATCATCATCAACCATTATCAATCCACTGCAGGAAGGTCTCTCCAAGTTCAATCAATCTTTTCCTATCTTTAGCTTCTCTTCTCCACATCATCCCTGCACATTTTCTTATTTCATCCATCCATCTACATGTGGTCTCTTTCTGGATCTTTTACAATCTCTTGGAATCCAGTTTAAAATTTCAATTGTCCATCTGTTATCATTTCCTCTAACAATATGTTCAGCCCAACTCCACTTCAGTCTTTTAATTTTTTCAATGAGGTCAGTAACACCTGATTGTTCTCTTACCCATACATTGCGTTTTTGATCCCTTTTTGTTATTCCCAACATGCATCTCTCCATACTTCTTTGAGTGGTCTGAAGTCTCTGTATTGCTCTTCTATTAAGTGTCCAAGTCTCAGATCCATAAGTAAGAACTGGCAAAACACATTTATTAAAAACCTTCCTTTTCAAACACATAGGCATATTTCCTTTTAGTATCAAGTTATTTCTACCAAAAGCACTCCAAACAAGTTTAATTCTATGATTAATTTCATCCATTATATTTCCATCTGTATTAATAATCTGACCAAGGTATTTGTAACTGTTAACTTTTTCTAACTCGTCATAATCAATCTTTATTTTCATATTTTGAGAAAATCTATTAAACATTACTTTAGTCTTTTTAACATTTATCTTTAGTCCTACTTTCATCTGATAACTCCTGCAACATTTTCTGTAGCTCTAAAGCATTATTTGCAAAAACAACTACATCATCTGCAAAATCTAAATGACTTAAATAATCTCCATTTACTTTCACTCCTTTAGCTTCCCATTTTAATCCACAAAATACTTCTTGCAGCACTGCTGTAAAAAGTTTTGGAGATATGGAGTCACCTTGTCTTACACCTTTCTCAATGTTGATTTTCCCAGTATCATTATGTAATCTAATTATTGCTGTTGCATTTTTATAAATATTCTTCAAAATATGACAATGTCCTGGATCTACACCATGATGATCCAATGCTTTAATCACTGAAGAAATGTTTATAGAATCAAACGCCTTTTCATAGTCTACAAATTCTAAGCACAATGGCAACTCATATTCATTTGTCCTTTCTATAATTTCTCTCAATACCTGGATATGATCTACTGCACTAAAACCACTTTTACATCCAGCTTGTTCTCTTGATTGGTGGAAATCCAGTGTTTTCTGTAAACGAGTTATAATTATCTTAGTAAAAATTTTGTATAAAACTGATAAAAGACTGATAGGTCTGTAATTTCTAATAGCTTCTTTATCACCTTTTTTAAATATTAATACTGCATTCTTCCAATCATCTTTATCATTTAGACATTTGGTATATAACTTTGCCAAAAAAAATTTATGTCTTCACCTGCTTCTTTTAATATATCAATTACAATTCCATCATTACCTGGAGCCTTCCCTTTCTTCATAAATTTAATTGCCTGTCTCACTTCCTCATTCAAAATTCTGGGCAATTAGGAAGATATAATATGTATAGGAGGCACTTGTTCTTTATTACTATATAATTCTTGATAGAAGTCTTCTACACATTTTATGATGTCGTCTCTCTTTTTAGTAATAATGCCATCTTTTTTTCTTATTGCAGATATAAATTTCCTATCAATATCAAAATGTTGTTTTACACTCTTAGACTTTTATTCTTTTATACAGCTTTCCTTGCTAGTTCACAATTATACTTTCTTATATCATTTTCAACTCTTTTGCGCACCATTTTACAAAATTTGAGATATTCAATCTTTTTTAATGCATCATTGTTGTATATCCTCATATTCCTTCTTTTCTTCATAAATTCTCTAGTCTCAGTAGAAATTTTACTAGTCAATTGCTGCTTTTTTCTACCAGCTATCTTTGTTGCAGTTTTTAAAAGTGTGTCACTTATTTTCCTATTAATGTCATTCAAATCTGAATCATGTTCAAAATCTAATGATACTTAAAACCGATATGTAAGTTCTAATTTAAATTCATTAGAATGTTTCTGAAGATTAGGAATATCAACTGTAAATATTGTTTTTCTTAATAATTTTTGACTCTCTAGTTTTGCATTAACACATATCCTATATCTTAATAATCGATGATCACTTCCTGTGTTAAATTTATTAAGAACATTACAATCTTGAAATATGCATTTTCGGTTAGTCAATATATAATCCAATTCTGCTGTACCTTCATTTGGATGCTTCCATGTCCATTTCCTTCTAACATTTTTCTCAAAAAAGATAAGTTTTTCTTTTTTTGCAAACTCCACAAGTCTATGTCCTCTCTCATTTCTATTACCATAACCAAAATTACCTACAGCATTTTCATCTTTCATTTGTTTACCAATTCTAGCATTAAAATCTCCCATAACAATTTTAAAATGTTGTTTACTCTGATCAAAAGCCTTTTGTACATCCATATAAAAATCTTCTATAACTTCATCATTATAAGAACTTGTTTGGGCATAAACCTGAATTATCTGCATTTGGTATCTGCTATTAAGTTGTAAAACTAATCTTGCCACTCTATCTGATACACCATCAATCTCCACAATATTATTCTCCCATTTTTTATTTATAATGAATCCTACTCCACTTGTATTTCCAATATTTGTGCCTTTATAGTAGAGTATATGTCCACTTTTTAAATCAATTGTTTCTTCACCTTTTCTTCTAACTTCACAAAGTCCAATAATGTCCCATTTAATATAAGACAGTTCTTCGTCTAACTCTTGCAATCTTCCTTCACTTGAAAGTGATCTGCAGTTGTAAGTACCTAAATAAAAAGTCATCATCAAATGGCAGCCTGAGTCCACAATCAGGGGATTCTTAGCACCCTCTGCCTTCGGCCACCAACCGCTGTCTTGGTTGGCAACTTTACAGCCTCCTGGGAATAAGGGTCATGATTTATTTTTGTCTGTCATGATTGTATATATTGAAAAAATGTTCTTAAACTCGGAGGTAAAAAGCCAATAAACTCACCACGTTGGCTAATGCGTGTTGGTGAGCAGCCCATCCATGTTCATATACTATATGAATAATCACATAGTAATAACAACTGCAACGACAAGAACATATGGAGTAGACATTAGGAAATTTGCCCTGCTCTGTTCCTTTAAGGCCTCCAAGAGGAATCAAAGGGTCTCCTTTCAGTTAATAGCAAACTCCTTTCTGCAGCCTTTTACTTATATATATTATAACAAAACCCATTACCTCTCACTAGACAGGTGTACACTACCGAATATGTATATTCTTATAGGATTGGCGCTTGGTGTTCTTCGGATGACCATAAATACGCGTTGGGGGTACATTACAGTTGCGAGAAAAAATCCATAAGTTTTGAATAATATTTTAGGTCAAAACCACTTCATTAAATAAAAATACATAGGCACGTATATTGATACATCATATATACATATTCGGTAGTGTACGCCTGTCTAGTGAGAGGTAATGGGTTTTGTTATAATATATATTTAAATTCTTTTTAACTCTCTATACTAGTTCTCTATCTCCCCAATTCCCTATTTTTTTACTAATGCATCTATTCTTCTATCCCATTTCTTGCCACTATAATGCTCAACACAATCATCACATCTTTTGTATAAGTATACTGACAAAGTCTTTATCCAAATCTTCCGTGTACTGTACTACTTTTTTCAATCATCTTGTTACCTGCCCTTTATTCGTAACCCAATTAAATACTATTTTGGCTATTCTCTATATATCCATAAACGGCAATCTACCAAACATTTTCATTTTGCATCTCTCATATAAAAACTTGACTATCCCATTCCTTCTTTGCTGCTCAACCATCTGTATGTGTTCCTATTTCTCTTTGTACTTTTTCTAAGTAATTTAACACCATTTTACTAACACTGTATAAGTTAACCCTGCTACTGCCATCCCCTTTCATACAATTCTACCTATGTCATAATTATTATAGGAAAACATTGTTAATATCTTTATCAGTCCCTTTCATTTCTTTGCTTCATTTATCAATTTTTTCTCCCATTCATCTAAGCAATTTCTCCGATTATTTAAGATGATTCCCAATAGTTATACCTATTCACTACTTTTAACTTAATATCCCTCAATAAAAATTCTGTCTCTTCTCTTTCCCCAGCATTTATTATCATTACTTTTAATTTAACTTCACTAAATTTAATCCCCATCTCTTTACCACCCTTGCACACATCTTCAGAATAACTTCCATATCTTCCCTACTTTCTGTGCACAAGAACACATCATCACCAAAAGACCCGATAACATATACACTCCCTTGCCATTTATTAATGGCATCTCTATCCTCTCCCTTGTCTTTGTATTGCTCTTTCCATTTTTCTCAAATATAACAAAATAGGTGACATAGAGCATTTTTGCCTTACTCCCACTCCATTTTAAACTCTGATTCTATATTTCCTAATTGATAGGTATAGTAATTGTTTCCATACATTTTCTTAATAAGATCCACTAAAGCTCCATTCATTTCCAAATTTACTACCTTTATCCATAATCTATTTACTCTATCATGTCTTCTCTATATCTATAAACCATATATAACTATCTACCCGTATTCCTACTTATATCCATAGGTTGTGTGACTACAAATAAACTATCTCCTACCCACCTTCTTATATTTCACCCACTCTATTATTTTCTTCCATCCATTTTGCTACCCTTCCAGCAACCATATATGCAAAAACTTAATAACAGGGATGCTACTGCTATCGGTCTATATAATTAACTTTCTATGATCCTTAACCTTTCCTTTAAATAGTAGTCTTACTCTTGTATTATTCCAGTTATCTGGAAATTCTCTTCTGTGCCATCTTATTAAAACAATAGAATTTTTTCCTATTTCCAAAATTTCATCACAGTCTCTGCTGCCCATCCACCTAAACCTCTTGCCTTTCCTGCCTTATTTAATTCATTTTCTGTAAACCTAACATTTCCATTACTATATGCTTTTATGTTTGTTATTACATTGTCATTACATCTTTTCTATATCCATTATACTATTTATTTAAGATTGTGTCCAATTCTTCTCTAGAGCTACATTCTTTTTCCTCATGATCTAATACTATTTTTCTCTCCCCTACATTTCTTCATCAAAATATTTCCAAAATTTTTTACTCCCATCTCTTCCAGTTTTATTAATATCCTGCAATAATTTACTATTTAATTTCATTCTCTCTCTACAATTATCTATTTTAGCCAACTTCTTTTTTTAAAAATACTTTTCTCATTTAATATTAACATCTTTTTCACTTTGTTTTTAATAGTACATTTATATTCTCTGCATTCTTTTTTTCTCTCTTTTATTAATTCCCATTTTTCTATTACTTTTCTTCTGAATATTCTCACCTAAAACCCTATTTGTTACTTTTTCTACTTCACCATGCCAATCCTTATATTCACCCCCCAACAAACTCTTCCATGATTGCTTATACTTTTATTTTATATTCTTATCATTCATTCTCCATTCACATTTTTCATTATCCTTTCTATTTTTATTACTATTTTCCATCACATTAATAACCATTTCTATTATAAAGAACTTATGATCACTATTACATAATCTCTTTATTATCAAACTTTAATTTTTCATACTTTATTCCCTCTTTCTCTACTAATACATAATCTATTGTGTGAAATACATTATTTCTAGAACATGTGTATTGTCCCTCATAAATATATGATAAAATTCCAATGCTTAAATTCACTCTGATAAAAAATTTTCAAAAGCTGTCCATTCTTGTTATCCAAGTGATAAATTTCTTCAATATGTCCACTTATATTTCCTATAACCATTATTTTCTACCTCTTTTTTTATAAATTCTGTATATTCTTAACTAGGCATTCATATATGCTCCTGTTCCACTCCATTATAGTTTGACTGTCTCCAGTAGCCATATATACTATAGCCACCATTCATTTGTCTTCCTAAACTTATCTCAAACCACAAATGTTGACACTTAACAGTATTTAAATATTTTTTTGACATAACTCCTATACCGCCACCTCTTTTTTCTATTTATACCCTGCCATACCAAGTCTTCCAGTATAGGTGCTTCTTCTCTTAGATATGTTTCCACTACTGTTAATACTTCAAACTCATTTTTAATTGTTTTAATTCCAGCCACTTTTCTGGTCTCTTACTGCATTGTATATTCAAATATCAGTTTTAACAATTTCTTTTATTACCCTTCTATAAATTATTTTGACTCTTTTTCTTTATTACATTTGTAATTATCTCATTTATCATTAATTTTACAGACCCATTCTCTCTCCACATCTATATTTATATTTCAATCAGCTACCAATTATTTCTTACATTTTATCCCTTCTTCTTTTTGATAATACTGCAATTTAAAACCCTACTTCCCTTTATAAGTTTCCCAAACTATATTTTTTATAAATCAAACTCCCCAAAGCTTTACTTCCTTGTTTTGGTAAGTGTAATCCATCTTTACTATATAACTTCCTCTTGCTAATAAAAAAAATCCCACACATTCACAACTATAACATTTTTCTCACATAATTTTTCAATCTCTCATTTATAGAGCATGCCCTATCTAACAAATACCTTTGTCAAATCTTGGTAATAATACAACTATTCCTACTCTTCCTATAATCTGATTCAAATTACTAATCAATTCTTTGAACTCTTCCATTACTCTCTCCGATGACTCTGAAAAATTATTTGTTCTACCATAAGGTGAACATCTTTACTCCCTTGTTCTTTACCTTATCTATAATAACATCCCTAATTCTATGTCCAGACAAACATACTCTTAAATACCTATTTCTATTTTCCCTTGCAATTGCATCTCTATGTCCTCTACTTAAGAGGTTTATCAATACTGTTCACAATTTTACTTTCCCTACTTCATCCATAATATTATCTTCCACCTGAATTTCTTTATCTAGTTTTTCCTTATCATTTCTATTCATTCATTCCTTAATCTGCTCACACTTCATCTCTAACGATTTTAATTTTATTTCTACATCTTTTACCTCTTTCTCTATCTTACTTATTCTTGGCTATTTCCTTTGTACTACTTATTTTGTCATCCATATCTCATCACTCCACTAAAAACATATTCTATTCTATCTTCCTTAACTACATTTTGCTTCATTTCTCCTGATCTTTTCTTTAAATTCTCTCAAGAGACACCTGCCAGAATAATTTTAAACATTTCTATCAACAGGAAATCATTTTGGTAGTAATTTGGCCAAGTTTGTATTGTATCATATAACCTATGCATATGGAACTGACTTTACTAAGCACAGAGGACAAACATATAACAATCTAATAAACTTGACAGAAAAATATAGATATGCAACAAAAATTTTAATTACAATAAATATGCAAATTACATTTCTTGTACTAAACACTTGCTAAATTTGATAAGCAGAGCTGCAGCAAACAGCTGTTTGAAAACAGTATATATATTTTTTGCAATATTGCAACAAATTTATATATATTGTAACCAGACCAACCCACCAATCTCTCTTTGTTGATTTTATTTCCCAATGAGCATATTGCAGGATGGAAATAAAGATTGGTGTTTCCCCAATGTCTACATTACCCCCTACAACAGGGGTCCCCAACCCTATGTCCGCGGGCACCATGGTGCCCGCAGACCATTTTATGTGTGCCCGCCGCTATCCGAACACGATAAAAAATATTTATTTGATATAAATTTAATTTTTAAAATTTCTTATAAATTATTGTATTATATTGTAATCAAATTGTAGGGCATACTATACTTTTACAGCGTAAAAATATAAACATTAATTATAAGTTAAAATTTTATTTTTGAAATAAATATTTTTTTGTACATTATGTGTATTATTAACAATATCCAACTATAAATTTACATTGAAAAAATAAATAGTGCCCCCCACCTGGTTGAAAAAATAAATGGCGCCCGCCACCTGGCCGGTATTATAGAATGTGCTCTTAAGTGCAAAAAGGTTGGGGACCCCTGCCCTACAACAATATTTCCTGCTCATCAGAAGATGTAGCATTAAAGAGACTGAAAACATCTAGAAAATTTGTGTTTGGTTTCCCAAACGGCACCACTAGAGTTCCAGTTTACCACAACCTTACTTACTTACCCAGGTCTGGTTATACCGAACATAGTTCAGGAGGCATGAGATTCCTGTGAACAAGTGATGTGGAATGAAGCTGCCAAATAGCTTGTTTTATGTAACAATATTTATTTATATAACAATATTTGGATAATAATTCCTCCAAAGTTATTTTGGTTAATCCACTTAATTACTGATAGCATCAGTCTATTGATTGTAACTCGAGGCGATACTTGGTTAATAATCTAGTTATCTACTAACAATACAAGTTTATTGACAGTCATTTGAGACGGGACTTGGTTAATAATCTAACAACAAAAGTTTATTGATAGTCATTTGAGATGGTACTTGGTTAATACTCCAACAAAAGTTTAATAATTCATATTTAAAAACAGTCCATCTTTGGTTCCTAGGCTAGCTTGATTTACTTAATCATTTATTAATCATCGATATATATATATCAGGTGTGTCCATTAATCCTCGAGTCAGGTATATGAATGTGGATTTAAGGCATTCTTTTATATCAAGATATCAACTATTTAATTTGGATTTGTAGATTTATGATATCCAAACATCAATAGAATAAATTTAACCAATTCCCTTAATCAATTTGGGTATGTAGAAACATTCAGGTATATAGACATATAGTGTATAAACATTAATAGAAGCATTTCTAATTCATTCATGTACATAGATGTATATTATATATAAACATTTCTAATGCATTCATGTATGTAGACATAGTATATAACCATTCCCAATTCATTCAGATATAGACCTATTTTGTATAGAAGCATTTATAATACATTCAAGTATAGAAGTATTTCTAATGCATCTATGTATATAGATGTATTTTATATATAAACATTTCTAATGCATTCTTGTATGTAGACATTGAATATATATCCATTTCCAATTCACTCAGGCATGTTTATTTCAAATCAATCCTGATGACATAAATATATTTGCTTTTCCATGTTCGTAAAAATACATATTTAATTTTTGTGAATTAAATGTTATTCCTTTAATTACTAGTAAATTCACATATATGTCTGTGTATAGCCAATATTTGTTTGAGAGGTACTTGATTAATTAATTATCAAAGAAATTTGAACTATAGAATCATTTTTTCTTTTATTTTATAAATCCAGATAACATTATTTTGCTTGTTTCATTTCGAAATCACATATATAAGCATGTATTTAACCAGGGAATGTTTATTTAAATTAATTTTTATGATGCATGTATAAGTTTGACAGGTATTTATTCTACTTTTATTTCAAGTCAATATTTATTAAATTTATAAAAAGTAATGGATATGTTTATAATTATTATTACGTTTTTCATTTTATCTTTCCAATACATAATGGCAATTATATTATTTCTTAAACTTTCTATTATATAAACACTTTTCATTTTATTTTTTTCCAGAATATTCCCAATATTATATAAAATCCTTACCTTGATTTTCATCCATGGTGCTCCTCCATTACTGGTCACTCTTGCATTACAAGGGGTTTGTTTATTGAGGCTGAATGGTATATATAATTTCAATCAATGTTCACCCAGGCACAACTTGGAGACTCTTGATGCAGAGAGCTATTTCTTTCTAGCCATTCATTCTTGTGCTTTCCACATTAATAATATTCTTCTTCATTATTTAGTTGTCCAGCAACTACAGGTTTCTTCTCTGGTGATGATCACTGCAGTTTCCAACTTGGTTATCCTGGACTTCTAGGCTGGAACTAGCTGTGTAGCAGTGAATACAATTACTCCAATCATAATTACAGCACTAACAATATTAATAATACTAATTCGAACTGCCTGATTGCACTATTTATATTATCACCAAGTCTCCAGATCGATCTTAGATGGCTCCATAGTAATCTGATTGGTGATGATTATTTCATTGAAGATCATTTGTTTTACTCTCCCCAGTCATTGGGCAGTTTACTTTGAGTGGGAACAGCTTAGGAATTAATCTCTTATCTGCGTGTTTTCAAAATTTAATCACTTTCTTCTCCTACAGCAGGAATTACAGCTTTCTATTTTGTAATTTGAAAACATTCAGCTCTATAAATATATTTTTAAAATACAAGTTTTTCAAATGTTAAAGATTTACTTAATTTTTGATTTGAAAATATTGACTTTTAACTCTTTAACTGCTAATTATATCATTGGTTGTGTGAGGTAAAAATCAAAGCTGTTAATTGGCCAACTCACAAACTGAAGACAAAGCCAATTGTTAAAATATATTCACTTATAATACTAAATTAACCTCAGATTCGTTTATAAAAAGTATATTTATAATTTATAAGGTTATGAAAGTGAACGAAAGTTCTTTCAAAAATAAAAAATTGCTATTTATTTATTATAAAATATTCAACTTTGGCAACGTTAAAGCGAAGATAGAAACAAAGGAGTGCTGACGTAAATGCTCTTTTTTCAGTTTTACGTTATAGAAAAGTAAATTTTCTTTTTGCTAAATCTTAAATATTTTTACTAAAATCTTCAATATTTTTCGAAAATAATTTTGTTTTTTTAGTATATAATGTGATAATGATTTTAATTTCTCATAATATACTTTTTTAAATACTTAAATCATATTCGAAATGAAAAATCTCAGCATTTTTCTTTATTTTCTTTGATCAGGCGGTTTCTTTGTTCTTTCCAGCCAATCAGAATGTCTTTGTCGGCTGAGAGCCAGCTTTCAGCC
This sequence comes from Epiperipatus broadwayi, assembly GCA_028023455.1. Taxonomy (NCBI): domain Eukaryota; kingdom Metazoa; phylum Onychophora; class Udeonychophora; order Euonychophora; family Peripatidae; genus Epiperipatus; species Epiperipatus broadwayi. The sequence continues at coordinate 5,272,250 of JAQFVV010006221.1, read as the reverse complement.
AATCACTGATAAGTTTACTTCTTTGTTTAGATTTAAACGGCCGTTTTATTGATTTTTTACTTGTAAAATAATTCAGAAGAGGGCACCATCATATAGAGCTTTTAAAAACCTAATCAATAACTGTCAAACTAATATTCTAGCGTTAAAAATAAGGGAATTAAGAGTGACGTCAACTGCTTACGAGAGGTCTCGTAAAAGACACGCTAAGAGTTTTAATGGCAAGGATTTATACTTTGTTTATTTTAATTGTGATTTAAAATATTGATTTTTCTTTTTAAAGTTAAATATTTTGGCTTTTATGACATCATTGTTGAGAAGCTGATTTTTTTCTAAAATCACAATTATCTTTTTATCTTTATTTTTCAATTTCCATTATTTGATATGATGTCAGTTTGATTTTAATTTATACAACTTTAGGTGGGGGAGGGGGGAATCTTCAAAATATATGCTTGAACAACATGTTTGCTTCAATATGTATTTGTCTTCCATAAATAAATCATTTTAAAATCAAAATTTGAGACATCAAAGTACTTATTCATCTGATTCCAAACAAAAAGTACATTTTCAGATAATCAAACCATTCTAAATTACTATAATTTAATTTAAGATATTTTGATAGATATACAAAACCAAATTTAAACCAAAACAGAAGTCTTTAATATCAAAATAAGATGAAGAATTTGAATTTCTGCTTACATATATTCTTTGAAATTATACAACAGAACAATTCCATAAAGTTAATAAATTACTACAAGATCCTAATATATAACTGTATGCTTAATTTAAATTTATATAGATATTTATCAAATTTTACTGAAGGAACTAAAAGTATTTTTGATATATTTCAGAAAATGTAATTACAAGAATACTAAAAAAAAAAAAAAAATCAGAAAAATCCTCACAAATGATGTAGCCCTTACAATTATGGATTGTATAAAATAATTTACAACAAAGAGCTGAAATTTATAACAATATTTCATTTATTTTAAGCTTTAAAATTAAACTGAAAGTGATATTAGAAAAATGAAATAATTTAAATGAAAAGAATTTTTAAAATGTACTCATAACTTTAGGTGAAGAAAAATATATACTTTCATTAATATGCTAAAAAGAATTTAAAAGAACAAATTTTCAAGACTTAAAATAACATATGTAAAATTCAATTTTATTAACTAATGCAGAGATCATAGATAATTTAAATTTCACGAATGTTAATATATAGACAAGAAATTAATGGATGCAAAGTGAATTAAAAAACATCATGCTCTCAAACTAAGACGCTTTAGATTGGCTTATATAACTCAATTTAGGTTCAACAGATAAGATGGCCGCTCTTATCTTTTCAAAAGTCTATCTTGTGCTTTGGTTTGAGATTATCCTCAGTACTCTCAAACTAAGATGCTTTAGATTGGCTTATATAACTCAATTTAGGTTCAACAGATAAGATGGCCGCTCTTATATTTTCAAAAGTCTATCTTGTGCTTTGGTTTGAGAGTATCCTCAGTACTCAACAAGACATTGTTGATCTATTATAACAACACTACAGTGTATGTGCTTAGGGTGTAAATCCCTGCTGTTTAAATTAAATAACATAGTACTTGAACCTAAAACTACAATCACTTTTTTCAAATGTCAACATGATTTTGTGTATTTTTTAGAATTTAATAATAACTGTTCAGAAAAAAGATCATTCAGTGGATTCAAAAGAATAACTTTTGTTCTACTATGCTTCAAAATGAACTCACTTTTTTGAACATTTTACATATGAACTTATATCTAGCTGACAAGTCCTATTTTCTAATAAAAACCAAGAAAATGATTGTTGCATATTTTTGAAAATGTAATAATAGTTAATTAAATATATTATTTATTATTAAAAAAAATGTATTTTTAAATTATTGTAACTAGCTAATTATATTCAGTAATAAATAATCCCTCTTTATCAAGTTAATAGAATTTTATTTACATTTCTCATGTATACACTTAGTTCTAATAATTAAAATAATTAAAAAAATAAGTCATATATAACGTGACATTACTTTTAATGAGCTTGTAGTTACAAAAATGCACATAGAGAGCGTACCAATAGCTCAAACAAGCTCGTATTTAACAAGTGCGGTTATGAGAAATATTTAAAATCTCTATCCAGAACACTCTCTTATCTTCAGACCATGGTTTCGAGCTTATGGCCCACGTCAGTGGAGAGCTAGAATATTCGGACACTAGACCTAAAATATCAACTCAAAAAACCAGCACTTATTTCAAACGTATATTTAAGAAGAAACTCTGAATTTTTCGGACATGAAAATGTCTTTAAATCCAGCTATCTAACTTAAATAGCTATATGGGACTGAAATAAATTCAGATCTACCATATTCTAATAGCCTCAGCATAGCCAAAGCCTTAAAGGTAAAATTATAATAATTAAAAAAGTTAGTCATATATAACGTGGCATTACTTTTAATGAGCTTGTAGTTACAAAAATGCACATAGAGAGCGTACCAATAGCTCAAACAAGCTCGTATATAACAAGTGCGGTTATGAGAAATATTTAAAATCTCTATCCAGAACACTTATATCTGCAGACCATGGTTTCGAGCTTATGGCCCATGTCAGTGGAGAGCTAGAATATTCGGACACTAGACCTAAAATATCAACTCAAAAAACCAGCACTTATTTCAAACGTATATTTAAGAAGAAACTCTTAGTTCTAAGAGAGGCCTCAAATCATTTTTCAGCTTAGAACTTCACCTACCTTAAATCTGTCTGATTGTCACACATGATTGCTATTTCATTTAAAATTATTTACTTTAACCTTTTGTAGAGTCATCATTGCAGTCAATCATATTTCATTAAAAAATTTATGATAAAAACAAATGTTACAAAATTATAGAAACATACAACTTGTTGCTTTTTTTAAAATTACAACTAAGAAATTTCTTTTCTACAGTGATTATAATAAGTAGATATAAAAATTAATTTATCTTTTAAAACTAACTTAAGAATTACAAAAAAAAAAAAAGGAATGCAAACACCTAATAAAATTCCAATACCTTTATTTACAATTAAATTTGCTGCATAGATTATCTCAATTTACACAAGATATGTTACATAGTAATACCAAGATTCTTGCATACTTTAATGAGATCTCCAAAAAATACAGAACCAATTTTTTGAATATCAATATTTGTTTTTTTTTTTTTTACTGCCACCTCAAATGTAGCTGAGTAAACATAAAAGAATCAGCTACAAAATGAAATTTAAAAATTCTTATACTTAAATATTAACATGAAAAATTAACCAATATTTTTTTTCTTTTAAAAAATAACAACATTAAGATAATTACATATTCATATGTGTATTATGTATTTAGACATAATTTATTCATATTAACATTAAACGCTTTCGGTAAAGATTCATTCACACGTATATATAGTAATAATTATATAGATACAAATGTGTGTGATTATACATTAACATACACACACACGCAGAGTGTATATATTTTACATGAGTTCACATATACATCACACATCTATAAATATGAACATATATGTGTATACATGTGTACGTATATGTAAACATATGCAATACTTATACAAAATATATACTCAATGCAAAACTATTAAATATAGAAATTCTGAATATTTCATTTTGAAAAATAATTTCTCATTTATATAGATATATTGTATATATCCTGAAATTTTTGTGAAAAATGTATAAACATATTTAATAATAATGAAAATTTTTTAAAAAAAAAATCAAATTAAGAATCATTGAACAAATTTCTACATAATATACTTTAAAGTTAATTTTGCAAGAGAAAAATCATTTTATTATTAATTTTGCGGAAATATCTAACTTCATGTAAAATTAATTTAACGGCACATGTGGTGACAAATATTTTACTGCCAGTTTTTATTTATGTATTTAAAAACAAACTAATATAATATAATTATAAATAATAATAAAAAATATTTAAAGATAAACCTCTGGAAGCATCTATGGAAAAAAGTAAACTTCAGAATATTCACAACCGTGATGTAATGCCATAATTACAAAGTTAAAATATTTAGACAAAAAAAAAAATTTTTTTTTAAAAGATAAAACAACAAATGGACATCATGTGAATGCATAGTTTTACGTATAACAAAAACAAAAAAAATCACATTTTTTAAAAACTATTCCCCCTTGTTATTATTTTTTTTTCTTTCACTCTTTTTAAATTTTTATTACAAAGTAATTATAAGTAGTTTTTACAGAAGGAAGAAATACAAACTATATAACATCTTCTGGACACAATTCATAAGCCAGATCACAAATTACCGCTGCTTCTTTGGACGTATTACTATCATGTAAAATCACTTAAGTATCAAAACGCTGATAAGGATTATCTTCTTTCATCAGACCTAAAAATAGATAATTTAAATTTTGTGTTTTAAATTGTACGGATTCTTAAAATTGTATTGATACAAAACTACTGTAGAAATTCCTAAAATAATTAAAATTATATAAATAAAATAAACACAGTTTCAATGGTAACTAATAGATAGTAAATTATATAATAATCTTTAATTATTTTATCACAGAGTAGTAAAAAATTGACAAATTAAGACAAGACCATCATATAATATGATTATAAATAAACATTTATATAGAACTAAAAAAAATTATACTACTATTAAGACTATAAAAAAAATTTAAAAAAGGAAATAAAAGGATGAATTAGATTGTAAACTTTTAAAAGAAGTAAATAGTTACATAGGCAGAAATAAAAAAAGAAAGTAAAAGCAGAACTACAATGGCAAGGAGATAATAAAAAAAAGTTTGTTTTATGAGCTAATGAGAGTAGAATTAAGAAAAAAATAGGAAAAAATTCTTATAAGATTTTGTCAAGAGGATACAGGTAAATGTGGAAAGATTGTTAAGATAAAATTACAATTAATGAAATGATGTATTGAATGTGAGATAAAATATCTCTGTTATTTAACATAACAAGTTTTTAACATTATGAAAGAAATTTTAACATGAAATTGTGAAATATAGTTTAAAATAAAATTATACGACAATGATAAAATATTTACATTAAAAAAGAGAGTGAAGAACAATTCACAATAGTGTGATGATCACACGTGTACATTTCATATGTATATCGCATAATATTAAATGTGAGTTTTATATGTAAATTAATACATAAAAATTGAATAATAAACATAGGAAAGAAATTTATTTGAAGATAGTGTTAATTAAAAAAAAAAAATCAAAATGGTAGTTGAGGAATGCAATTAAAAACAGAATCAATTATAGTAATTAAAGAAAGTAAAGGAAGGTAAGTGAACAAGATTCTTATCTTTCACCTTCCAAAGTCAACTTGTTTTAAAAATTTAAGAATAGTAAAGTTAAGGGAATATTAAAATAGGATCATCGAAGTTATGATCAAGTCTTAAAGAGAAAAGTAAATAAAAAGGGGGTTAATGATTGTAGAATTAGCAATCATAAAATTCGATCGTAGTTATAAATAAAATAAATAGATTTATAAAAAAGATAAAGATCGTCTCTTCAAACTACACATGTGAACGCATGAAATATATGTATGGTTATGTGAAGGAAAGAAAGAGTGTAAATAAGAAAATTATTTTATTAAAGAGAAATGGAAATATTATGGAAGTAAATAAAAAAAAAAAAGAAATAAAAAATAAGAAGAAAATTTATGTATTTTATGAAAGTAAAATAAAGATGTGAAATGTATTTAATGACATTCCAATGAAACAATCAAAGAAGATAAGAAAAGGATTCTGGGACAAGACAGTAAGAAGTTGTGAAGGAAAGGAGCCATGTTTAGTTCTTCTTGAGAGTCTGCTGAGCCGAGACACAGTTTAGTTTGAGAGCTGTTTCTCTTTATATATGAACCAAACGGACCAAGAATTTGAAGCATAGAGAATGCAGGGGTAAGGGGCTACAAACGGACGCCAGTTGATCCACGCCTGCCTCGGGTGTAATGTCATCTCCCCAATGAAGTATCAGCAGAGATAGCGCCTGCCTGATGGTTCACCTCTCCTGTCATTGAAGCCGCAAATAATACGATAAAAGTAAGCTGCATGAAGGAATCCGAGTCGGATCCCAAGAACTACCATCTCTCCAAAAGAAGTGGAGTAATCCCCATGATGGTTAATCATTTAGTCGTCAAAGTCCAGAAAACCTAGGTAATTAAACTTTAAATATATCACGCGTGCACGCACTTTCTTAAAATGGCCAAAAGACATTATAATGCAATTGCAAAAAATGTAAATACGTGGAGAAAGAGACTCTAAGCTATAAAATATCTACATCTAAATTAAGAACAATTATCATTCAGGGTGAAGGGTTAAATTAAATATAATCTGTAATATTTTAATGATTTCTTATTTTATGTTTAAATATTATATTTGTTTATGTGTATTGTATTAAACAGTATTTATGAGTAGCTCTTATGTCTCATCTTTCCTTCTCCACCATACTAATTAGAATGATATACCTGTAAGGCTTATCAAATATTAAGTAGACATTAATTCTAGTAAAAGGTACATGTGTCAATCTAGTACAGTAACATTAAATCTCGTAAATTTTATAAATATTTCAAGCGCCGGATTGTTTTAATTAAATCATTCTTATGAATGAGTGTCCAGCAGCCAAGGGCATCTGATCGGGAAATAATAATACTGGAATATTACATTTGTAATCTCCGTGTTCGAGCAGGAATATAGACTTAATTAGTGAGTCTATGTTTGCTTCTTGCTTGACATGACAGTTGGGTCGAGTAAAAGTTTAAAGTTAGAAACTTTATTACGAGACGAAACATAATTCTGTTTGTGAAATATAGCTTAAAATAAAATTATATGACAATGATAAAATATTTACATTAAAAAAGAGAGTGAAGAACAATTCACAATAGAGAAGATAGTCTTGTAAAGATATGAATCTGTTTTTATCAGAGAGCATATAAAATAGTTTTTCAATAAATTACTATCTGTATCATATCTATGTTGTAATTAACATCATTATACTATTAAAAAAATTGAAATATTCATTTTTTAATAAAAAAAATGTGGATGAATACCAAATACATATTTTAATATAACAATTACAGAATATATATATATATATGAAAATAATAAATATATGAACTAACTCAACGAAAAATAAAAATATTAATATAAAAAACACACACAGTTACTTCTCTATAAAGCTGCTTTAATATTGCAGGTTGCTGTGTATTGACTTGTCAAATACTGCGCACAAATATTAATTCACAAACTAGTTTACAGTTCAATTCACAAAGTAGTTTAATTCACTAATGAGTTATAGTTTGGATAAAGTTCTCAACGGTTCTAAGCTAAGGGCGTGACAAGAGATTGACGTATACAAATTAAAACAGTTCTGGTTCCTACCAATCTGTATTAGAAAAGTACACTATGTACATACAATAACGAATACTCACACTATAATCAAATGTATAGTTTCTACATCTTAATTCGCTCCTTCCTCAATATAGGGTGATTCACAATTCCCAGTTCCTTTGCAATACATGCTCTCCAAGAATTCACTGAATGCACTGTGCACTCTCTCTCTCGTGTCCTTTCCAAAATCCCCCCTTTTATCTGTCTGGCAATCTATATAACAATGGTAAATAATCCTATAAGTCAACCCAGCGTGGCAATACACAAAGTATGGAAGTCTCTAATTAATCTTGCTCTTAGGAAAATATATATATATATAAAAACTAATTAGCCTCAAAAAAAAAATTGAAGAACTCAGGACGATTTGAACCAACCCTCATATATAAATATATCAAATTTCTACTATATGTTGCCTTTGACAGAATAGTTCAGTTGGTAGAGTGTTTGCCCTAAATTCGATACTCAAGAATCTAAAGGTGCGAGTTCAACTTCTAAGTGAATATTGTCTGTGTATATAGGTCAGCAACATCTGAAGAAGAGTGGAAAATAATACTACTCGAAACATTGTGTAATTACTAACCTGTATTGTCAATTTGTGTGTTATTACTAACAAGTTATTTGTACACCTGGGTCTCGTTTTATGCAGATTATTTTAATGTGATTTTGAAGTTATGTGATTCATGTTTCTTCTTAATATCCTTCATATTTCACTATATTTATTAGATATCAAGAAATTTAAATTATTAATAACTTATTTTGACTTGAAATACTTTTTTTTTCTTTCAAAAATATAACGTTATATTAGCAGCTTACGTTAATATGGCCATAAGCTGTATTTAGAATCTTAGCTTCTATGTAAATAACCAACTTATACTAAAGAGTAAATAAAAATAATAGATTCATATGTACATATAAAAATATCACAATAAATATTCAAAAATTTTAAACTTTTAAAATGTATTTTGTTAGATATCAACAGAAATAAATATTTTTTTAGATTTTTAAAATAAATAATAATGAAGATTTTATAAACTGAAAATAATCTTTTGAATGATAATGTCTAATCTTTTTGTTTTGATTGCGATCTCATTTTTTTAATATAGAAACAGCACAAGACTGGAAATGGCGTTAGTTGTACAACACGTCACGAATCTGATTTCTTACTAGTTCACAAACGAATGCATATTGTAAATTCGCGGTAATGATTAAAATATGTATGAAAAAATGTAAAATTAAATACTATAATTAATAAAAAAAAGTTTGTCTTATATTAATTTTTTTCATATATTTGAAATTTTTTATTAGTCATACTTTATTTCCTTATTTTTTTAATGTGAATTTTAAAGTAATTTTTCCTTGTTGCTTTGCTTTTATACCAATTTCTGAAAATTATGGGAACCTATCCCCCATTTTTTAAGGTAAAACAAGTTTATTTTTGTCCGATTTCTTTTGTGTGCGTTTTCTGAGGAATCTATCTACCGCATAAAATGAGACCAGGTGTATTTGGAAAATTTGAATAAAGTTTAATATTTTCTATACATTCAACATTCACTCACAAAATTATGGAAATAGTCCAACATATCACATCCCCCCTTTTATCTGTTTAGTTTCTTTTGTTTTCTGGATTATACTAGTTTATAAATTAAGGTGTTTTGCTAATTAAATTCCTTTCATTATCAGCTTAATTAGTTTGTTTCAATTAATTGCATTTTAAGCCAAATTAGACAACTAATTAAGATGTCTATAAATAAAATATTAGAAATTTAAAATGTCTTTTAAAAAATATATTTTATGACAAGTCACTTTCATATATACATTTAATTTTAAAATAAATACATATTTTACACTGGTTGAAATATTAAAGCAGCTTTATAGAGAAGTAATTGTGTTTTCATTAGTGTTTTTGTATATAACTATTGAACCATCGCAAATTTAAAACTAGCATTAATATTTATAAAGTTTTTAAAAGAAAACTATTTAAAAGTTTTGAATATTATTTTTTTTATGTATTAATTAAGAGTACGCTCATACTCATTTATATTTTAAAGTTCTGTGATTTTACTTTTTCAATAGATTTTAGTTTAGAATAATTTTCTTTGAATGCTTGTTTTTTTCATTACAGTAAGAAAAAACGAGCAAAGTTTTTTTTTATTTTGTTGATTTGAATCTATTTTTAAAAACTGAGTGATTTTCTTATTTATTTATATTTAATTTATTTTGAATAAGATAAGAGTCCTAATCAGATTTTTTAATTAAGCTTAAGCAGGAGATAAGAGATTTACCCTGATCAAATCCTTTTAATGAAAGATTAGGCGGGAGATAACAATTCACATAAATAGCCCCAGGTTTTTGACTGGCTTGTTATTTGATTTCCTATTCGGATTCTTATTGTTTCTTATTCGGAGTGATGCTAATTTTCATATTTTCTAATTGCTCAAAGTGAATCACCGAAGTTGAATTTCTGCAGATGGTTAAGAGTATTTACTATTTGCCGTGCTAATAGCATCCATCCATTCGCCATGCCAAAAATACATACCATGAGAAATCTTAACAATATGCAGTGCTAAATCAACCCAAAGATGAAGCCTTGAGCGCCATAATTGTAACAGCATGAACATGATGTAAAAACCTAATCCAGAGCTGATCCTAAGTATTGCCTTCATATTCCTGATCCAATAAATAGAACTCAAAACTGTCGAAATGAACCCTATGCAGACTTGAACTTTGCCTATCCTGCTGGAAGAAACCAACCAGACAGAACATTATGCCTTAAGGTAAATGAATGTTTTCATATTATAACCAGGGCTTAAATCTCTATATTAAAGTCTCAGCTTAATCACAAAAAAAACTGTCTCTATAATATGTTAAACATACTTAAATATCATGAATTTTATTTTATTATGTATTTTTCTTATTATTACATGTATTGAAATTTTAGATTAAGATTTCATATTTTAAATTTATTTATCCAAGTGTATTGCAAGTTTATGTTTTATATGCTTGATTTTTTTTTCTTTTTATATTACTAATCCTTGATGAATGGTAGTGCAGATATTAGTAATTCTCTTTTAACTCACCTATCTTGTTTCAGTATAATTAATTTAGATAAGCTTGGTTTGTGTTTCCTGCAGACTGTAAATCTTTTGGCTAGGGATTTATTAAGCATATTATTCTGTTTTTCTTAGTCAGTAGAGATTGTTTCCCCTATGTTTCAAATTATGTAATACCGTAATCTTTTCTTTTTCTCACGCCAGGGTCGGCCATGGGGGTTTTGAACTTGGCCTTTTCTAGAGCCTTTGACATTCTTATGTCCTGATGTTTCTTTTCCAAGCTAAGGAAAGCTCACCTGTGTTGTTAATCTACTTCCGTGCAAGAGCATTATCTTTTGAAATCTCTAAATAAAGGAAAACTAGAATGTTTATATAAATTTCTAGCAGAGACATAAACCCCTTTTAATTCTTAGGTGAAAAACTAACTTATCTACCAGGGTGTTTAATGTTACCTTACTTTCATACACTCTCTGATAAAATCTCCTGGAGAAATCTAGGTCAGACTGTCTTATTTTGTTTGACTATTTGTAATTGAATTTAATAAACTTTAAAATTGTTCATAATTATTTTGGCTAACGTTTGCCTCTGTGTCCTTTTCTCAATTGTCTAAACAATGTTAAAGATCTTTCTCTCCCTCAGTCTAGCTAGTAGCATTTATCATCATCACTAACTCTTGATCACCGTAAATTAAATTTTCTATGTGATGTGATGCACTGTGACATCTCCTTATAGAGTCAAGAATCTCTCAGCAACTATGCCCAGAGAAACCTGTTAGCAACTTTACCTCCCCTTTCCATTCCCCATCCTAAGTTTTCCCATATCCTGCTTCATCCCATTTCCACAATATATTCTTTGTCAACTCCATGGCTTTTATATCTAAATCCCCCTTATCTTTTCCCAAACCTAGCATAAAAATCAATAAGCCATTTTCTGTTAATCATTTTCCTTATATTTATTTTTCCACAACTTTATTATTTGTATCCATTTTACCTACAGGCATTTACATTCAATTAACACATGCCTAATATTTTCTATGCCTTCCTTACACAACTTGAAGACTAAATCACCCATGTTTTTCCGTTTACGTGTATAATCCCCTGTTGCTAAAGATACCATTAGAGCCTTAAACAGTAAACTACTTTTCTTGCTATTATCATAAATTAACTCACACCCAATATTCAGTTTACTTCTATATGTATTTATACTCTTTTTACTCTCCATACGAATTCTCCATCTCTGAGACAAAAGTTATTTTTGGTTTGTTTTCATTTTTTAAAAAAGGTAATAAAAATTGATTTTAAAACTAAAAGTTTAACTATGTCAGCGGTATACAAATAAAGCCAAAAAAAAGTAGCTGTATTTTTTTGAGAAAGTCAAATTTTTCGAAATTCTTTTAATTCGGGGGGGGGGGGGATACTTTGTCCTCACTGAAATAAAAGTTAGAGACAAAAAAGTTATTTTTGGTTTGTTTTTCTTTTTTAAAAAAGATAATAAAAATTGGTTTTAAAACTAAAAGTTTTACTATATCAGTGGTATACAAATAAAGCCAACAACAACAACAAAAAAATTGGCATATAGCCAAAAAAAAAAAAAAGGCTCCGTATTTTTTTAAGAAACGAAAGTCGTTAAAAATCATGGCCCGGTAATGTTGCATTGTACTGTTTTTGCCTAGCAACAATGCCATCAAACGGCCAAGTAATAAGTACCAAATATTTTTTTGACATAACTCCTATACCATCATCCCTTTTTTTTCTATTTATACCTTGCCATACCAAGTCTTCCAGAATAGGTTATTCTTGTCTTAGATGTGTTCCCACTATTGCTAATACCTCAAGCTCTTCATTTTTAATTGCTTTGTTTAATTCCAGCCACTTTTTTGGTTTCCTACCACCTTGCATATTCAAATACCCAATTTTAACAATTTCTTCTTCCCTAACTATTCTTTTATAAATTCTTTTGACTCTTTCTTCTCCATTACATTTATAAATAACTTGCTTACCATTAATTTTACAGACCCATTCTCTCTCCACATCCACATTTATATCTAAATCAGCTACCCTTTGTTTATTTCTTATTTCCCATCCATTCTTCTTCTTTCTGATAACCCTGCAATTTAAACCCCACCCCCTTTCCTGAACTATATTCTTGATAAATCAGACTCCCTAAAACTTCACTTCCTTGTTTTCTTAAGTGCAATCCATCTTTACTATATAATTCCCTCTTTCCAATAAAAAATCCCACACATCCACAAACATAACATCATTTCTCTCACACAATTTTTTCAATCTCTCATTTATACAACATTCCCTATCTAACATATACCTCTTGTCAAATCTTGGTAATAATCCAACTATTTCTACTGTTCCTTTAATCTTACTGAAATTCCTAATTAATTCTATGTACTCATCCATTACTTTCTCAGATGGCTCTGACAAATTATTAGACCCTACCATAACATACACATCTCTACTCCCTTGCTTCTTTACTTTATTAGCAACATCTCTAATTCTAGCTCCAGGCAAACATACTCTTACATACCTGTTTCTATTTTCCCTTGCAATTATATGTCCACATTCTCAAATTAGTGAATCTCCTATCAATACTATCTCAGACTACTTTCTCTGCTTCATTCATAACCTTCTCTACTACCTTTTCTGGACTTCCTTATCTACTTCCTTATCATTCCTACTCAATAATTTCTTTATCTTCTCACACTTTGTCTCTAATGATTTTAATTTGCTTCTATATCTTTTACCTCTTCCTCTATCTTACTTATTCTTTGGCTAACCATCTCCATTGCACTACCTATTTTTTCATCCATATCTCTTGTCACTCCACTAAAAACATATTCTATCCTGTCTCCCTCAACTACATTTTACTCCATTTCTCCTGACTTTCTCTTTAAATGATCTGCACCTAGAAACCACTTTTTCATCTCTTTTATCACATTTACACACCGTCTACATAACCATAAACCTGTTATATCCTTCCTAGTCTTATTTAAACATTTCAAGTCATAAACCTCATTACATACGGTACACTCTACCATAGCACGCCTAATTTCTTTCTGATGATATACACATTGTGGAATTCAAATGCAATCCTATTCCTTATTTTCCAAGTCACCTACTCTATATTTGACTTTATACTTCCTCTCCTACTCTTCAAACTCCTTTGCACGGAAAGATAAAAACTTTACTTTCAAAAACGATTGATCGATAACCATGTGTTTTCTGACCTTAGACCCCCAAAATGTTATCTTTTTTTCCTCAAATAAATCATTGTTCTTAAATTTAAAAAAATTCTTAGTAGCAAACTTACTAAAAAACCAACTAATCTTATATACAACTTAGTTATAAAATATCCTTACATTAACACACATTCAACAAAATAAACTTCTCCAACCGTTAACAATTCCTGATCTTTCCAAATTCAAATAAATCTATCTCACTTGATCACAATTTATTCCTCCCTTTCATATTACAAGCAAACAGTCTTTATATCAACGATCTCAGATGATTAATCATATAAGGGTGAAAAATTTAAACTTAGCTTTTGACACAGAGTAATCACATCCGCTCAGGAAAGTCTTTTTTAGGTAGTTAGTGACTTAGTGGCACCCTCAATGATCGAAAGAAGATCTAAGTGACCGGTACAACAAATATAGTAGTCAGTTACAGAAATTGATTATGTACTTAATAAATCTCTAAAAACTATACTTAATCTTCTTACATTTCAAATATGTGATTGTAGATATTGGAAAAAATATGTTAGTGATTTTCTAATATGCACTTTGATCCTACCAGGTTTGTTTAATTAGGCCAAGTAAAGCATAATTTTGAAAAAGCCATTTTGTTTAAAATATAACAGTTAATTGTAGTTTATAAAAATATATGTGTAAGCTTAAAAAAATGTAAATGGTTAATATGTGTTATACATGTAGACTTTTTCTCATGTTTCAAAAAAATATAGTAAAGTGAAAGATTTAAGTACATCTATGAAAAGTTATATATATATTTTTGACTTTTAAAACATTTAAAATCTGTACATAAAGTTAAACATTTATAAAAATTTCTAATCTAAGGAAAAAAAAAAAAAATTATTTATTTATTAAAAGATGATTATGGTGAAATAACTGTTTACTAAAAATATGATTCTTATAAGATAGTTTTGTGTAATGTATGTTTTCAAACTGTTTAACTTCAAGGATTTATGGTCTGGCTCAAAAAACATATTTGAAACTGTGAAGTCAATAAAGTAGAATAACAAGTATAATATTAAATATATGGTTAAACAGTCTATAGTTTTTAGTAATATGTCAACCAGACCGAAAGCCAAATTATGAAAATAGTCATTGGAAATCTTCTAACATTGTATTGGTTCTTTTTCATATTGATCATCTAAGCTTTTAAATAGACTGCAACTAAGACTTTATAACAATAGAAGAGTAAATATTTAAATAGGCCAAAAATTTTCCAATAACAAACTCAATTCAAATTTTCTAATTTCCATTTCAAGATAACATTGTGTAATGATTATTATATGCTAACATGATTCAAAGAAAACTATTTGAATAAATGCTAATAAGTAGGATAAAGAATATCAAGAAATAGACAAAACTAGTATAACAAAGACAAAAATGTTATCATGAACAGAACTTTACCATAAAGACATAAACAGCCAGGATAGTTTTAATAAGGTCAGTTATACAGAATTATTTTAATTAATTATGAAGATAAAGTCAAATTACCTCCTACATTATTATTAAAAAAAACTAATTCTACCCTGCCTCCCCAAACACCCACACAACCGGCCTACATCACAAGGAGTAATCAAATTGTGATTTGATTTCAAAATTAAGCAATACCTAGACAGGAAGAGAATAGTTAACACTATATTTTAAGATGAAAAAGAAAAAAATTGCAATATGAAAAATATCACTCAAATCCCTTTTAGACTTCATGCAAACATTTCTAGATGGAAAAGAATCTAATAAAAAAACTTAATATAATCTTTCACAAGAGAGAAATTGATAACAAAAACAAAATAAATGGGAAATTTTTTTTAATTCAAAATGACTTTACTATAACAGATGTGTTATTATTTGAAATCTCTATGCAAGCCTAGAAGTTGTGAAAAAAAGATTAATTTCATATTAACTAAGA
Source organism: Epiperipatus broadwayi (assembly GCA_028023455.1). Classification (NCBI taxonomy): domain Eukaryota; kingdom Metazoa; phylum Onychophora; class Udeonychophora; order Euonychophora; family Peripatidae; genus Epiperipatus; species Epiperipatus broadwayi. Next base: position 5,256,599 of record JAQFVV010006221.1, on the reverse strand, counting down.
AAAAATTACATATTAAGCACCACAGATTTAAACTGTATACTAAAAATATAATAAATCAGATTGAAATAAAAACAATTGCATACTCAATAAAGGATGGAGAAAATCATTTGTGAAATAGATTTTAAAAAAGGATAAAGATTATATCAACAGGATGAGGGTGTAATTTAAAATTATTATTAAATTGTATAGTTTTAATAATTCAGATATCAAGAAGTTCACCACAATTGGGCGTTTAGCAGACTTGCAATAAAAAGCCTAGAAAAGATCTGCAGATACAAAAATATATAATTTAATACAAAGACTAAGATATTTTTTTGTCATTTGATGAATGTAAATATGTAGCAATTAAAAAACGTGAGAAAAGAACTGATGCTTATGAAATGTGGAATCTGCGAAGATTTTCAATCAGCAGAAAAAAAAAAAGTGTACCTTTTATCAGAAAAAAAAACCAACCTGGGAAGTTTATTTAAATCGTAAATACTGAGACAATCTAATTTGTTATAAAAGTTATATAATGCTTAGAAAAGTTGAAAATAGAAAATAACGACCAAAATTGAATGATTGATTCCGTAATTATAACAAGGAATGCATGACTGAAAAATAATGTGCAATTCTATAGAAATATTTATATGTTATCAATAGTCACATTAAATTTGATGCCCACTAATATTAATTCTTTGTGGGGAATATATATATATATTAAGAAAATCAAGTCATAAATCACGTGACTTAATTTATTAAGCTTGTATTACAAATATAATATGCTGAGCATGCTAATAGCTCTAAACCAGCTTTTCTGATAAATACCGGAAGAGAAAGCATTTAAAATCTCTATTTAGAAATACCCCTATCTCCAAATCGGTTTCAAGCTGATGGCTCTCTTCAGTGAGGAACTTGGATATTCAGATACTAGATCTAAAATACCAACTCAAGCACAGCATTTATCTAATACCTAACTATTAAGTAGAAAATCTGAAATTTTCAGACATTTATATGTTTCAAATCCAGCTATCTAACTTAAATAGCCATATGGGTCTGAACTAAATACAGACCCACCATATATTAATAGCTTTAACAATATAACATCACCAAAGCCTCAAAAGCAAAACTATAATAATAGGAAAATCAAGTCATACATCATGTTACTTAACTTATTAAGCTTGTACTACAAATGTAATATACCAAGTATGCTAATAGCTCTAAAATAAACAAACTTTTCAGATAAATGCCGGAAGAGAAATCATTTAAAATCTCTATCTAGAATTATCCCTATCCCCAACTACTTTGGTGATGTTATATTGCTAAAGCTATTAATATCTGAAAAATCTAGATGATTTAAAAATAATCTCCATTTATTTTTATTCTCTTAGCTTCCCATTTATTCATAAAATAAATATCATAAAAATGCTGTAAAAAAAGTTTTGTAGATATGGAATCACACTGTGAAACAGCATATAATCTAATTACTATTGTTACACTTTGACAAATATTTTTCAGAATCTCATAATATCTCGCATCTACATATTCATGCTTATATAGTCAAATGCCTTTTCAAAACCAACAAATTTGAAGTGTATTGGCAATTCATACTCATTAATCTTTTCAACAACTTCACTTAATATGCAGTGCTAAAATCATTTTAAATCCATTTTTTTTTGGTTTGAATCCAAAATTGTACATAAATGAGTTATAATAATAAGACTGTATTTCTAATATCTAGTTAATATTACTATCATTAATTCTTCTTCCATCTGTTTCATATATTTATATCATTCAGGCTAGCATTTACCAAACTATGTACCATGGAATACCAGTATTATGTTGAAAGTCATTAAGTATTCCATGAAAAATTATGAAAATTGATATAAGCTTTATATGATTTTAAATGCTGCGTCAAATTGAACATTTTTAACGTGTTAAAACATGCTGGTGGGAAGATCTGCACATGCTTAATGCTGATTGTGACATCAACAGTTAAACCACTAAAACATCACATAGCAATCTATCAAAGTAAGCAGACATTGGCTTTACCAGTTGAACAGATATTATTCATGATAATAGCTGTATAATAAACATAATGTATTATTTTGCTTAATTATAATAGGCTTGAACTGACTCACATACATTTTTTATTATTACAATTTTTCTTTTATAATAATTATAAATTATTTTTTATTATAATTACATTATTATTTTACTGCACTTTACGCAAAAAAGTGAAGATTGCAAAATATTATTAAAGAGTTATATGGCTAAGTGTTTTCAGAGATCTTAAGTCTCCATATTCATAGCCTACTTTACTTGAAGTTCAGTGGTGATTTATGCAAATTCATAACGACCATTTTCTGGAAATTGCAAAGCACGATTCCTTTCGGTTTATTGCACAGTTGTCATTTGCAATAAAGCAAGCCTCCTTAATCTTTCGTTTCACATCGTTACGTTCTGTGCATATTGCTCTTGCTATAGTGGGTTCGAACACATGGCCTGTAGTTCTTTGGTGCTCAAAGAATATGGACTTGTATTCAGTATTATTTATAGCTTTCCTATATAAATAATTATGTTGAGATGTTCTTGTTGTAAAGCGCAGTTTAAATTACTTACTACTCAAAGGTGAAGTAGAAAACTATTATTTTATTATTATTTTACATATGATTTTATATTTTAAAATCTTATTTATTTTGCAATTTATAATTTTTGTTTCCAAATATTTATCAAATCACTTTTATTACAATTGTTCTTACATTATGACATTTTTTAATACTTTTTGAACATTTACTTTTGTGTGAGTAGTCTTTAATAATACAATTTTTTTGTTTTATTATAGTTCTGATCAATATTAAAAATGTAAATATTATTCAAAAATTACTCATGGATTCTTGGTTAAAGAAAGGATCTTTAAAACAAGGAGAGACGAGTATTTCTTCTGATACAGAAGAAATTATGATTTCTTCAAAATCTAATATTAAAAAGCAGGTAAAGTATACCAAAAAGAAAATACAATGAAAATTATTTAAATTGGGGATTTATGCATATTGGCAACCCAAATGTTCCTGATGCATTGTCTTTTATATAATAAAATACTAACAAACAGTTTGTTGGCTCCAGCCAAACTTTGTGAGTACTTAGAAACAAATTATGCTGTTTATAAAGAACATACATTTTTTTAAAGAGATGACATGCATGATTCAATAGAAAAAAATATAAACTTCAAATGATTACCATTGCTAAAACTGAAAATGTAACAAAGATAACTTTTCACATGAGTTTGTGGCACTGTACTTAATAGTGAAACATATAATTGGAGACTCTCATAAAGACTTGTGCAAAATACACTGTATTATTCATGTTAAACAAAGAGATTGCTAAAAAAAGATACATTACAATTATCAAATAATACTGTTTTATACTGCATCAAAGATCTTTCTGCCAAAATAGAGAAAGGGCTAATTCATCAACTTAGACTTTGCAGTGAATATATATTGCAAATGGATGACTTTGCAGATATTGTAAATCATGATATTACTGATATTTGTTAATAATATTGGAGATTTACTCATATGTGAATATCTACAAAAAACAAGTAACAGAGAAGATATATTCGACTGTATTAATTAAAATAGGAAATTGATTGGGAGAAGTGTATTGATATTTATAGAGATGGGGCTCAAGCAGTGGTAGAAAAGATGAAGAGAGTTTAGCACATACTCTGCAAGTAGCTAAAAAAGCCGCAAAAATAGCAATGTTTTGCATAGGCAAAGAGACACTAGTAACAAAAAAAATTTTGACACATTTAAAAACTATTTTGAATGAAACCATAAAAATCGACAACTATGTAAACTCTTGACTACCTCAAACTAGATTAAAATTTTGTGCGATGAAATGGATAATGAAAATACTAAACCTTTATTACATACTGAAGTGAAATGACTATCCAAAGTAAAAACACTATTAAAACTTTTTTGAACTTCATAGCGAGTTGCTGATTTTTTTCCACATCAAATAATTTAGGATGGAATTTCAGTGAATTTTTAACAAATCGTTCATGATTGATGGTTCTTAGGTATTCGGCAAATATTTTTACTAAATGCAATGATATTAACTTATCATTACAAGGAAAGAATAAAATTTTTAGTGCAAGAAATAAAAAAAATTGTATCTTTTGATAGGAAGTTATAATTCTGGATTTTTACAATTGTACAGAATAATTTTGATTATATGGTCACCTTACATAAATTTTAACTGAAAAAAATTCTAAAGTAAATTATGAAGTTTCCAATGCAATTTTAGAACACTTGCATGATTTACTATCAACCCTTTTGAAATATTTTCTGAAGTTCAGTAAAGACAATTCTTAGGTATGGAATCCATTTACAATGACAGCTAAATCAATAGACTTCAATGCAAATGATTAGGAAAATGTAATTGATTAAATTAGTAAGTCTGATTTAAAACAAAAGTACAAGCAACTGTCATAAAATGATTTCTGGACAAATTTAACAGAAAAATAAGTACCTCAATGTGTCAACTAGCTATTTGTGTTTTGCTTCCTTTTATGTAACATTTATGTTAGGCAGGATTTTCATATTATGCCACACACCAAATCAAAGTACAGGAAAACACTCAATACTCTACCAGATATGATAATTCAACTATCTAATATTATGCCAGATATCAAAACAATTTGTAATTGAAAGATCCAAAAACATTGAAATCACTACGAATGAAATTTTATTATATATATGCTAGTTTATTTTACTATTTTCTCTGTTTTGTTTTACATAATTAGAATTTGAGAATAAATATTTGTTTTGTTTTGTTAATATTCACTCGTCTAATTTATTTATTATTAATATTACATGCCCTATAAAATAAACAAAATATTCCATCAAAGTTTCAGGCGTTGGGAAATGTTTCTTTGTATAAAAAGTTGGCATAAAAATTTGCCAACAATTTATTTCTTTACTTAGATCTTCTAAAATATCAAAATAATTCCATCATTTCTGCTTTCTAGACTTAGTAGATTTATTTGAATGTCTAACTAACCTCTTCATTTAAAACACTTGGCAATTTAGAAGATATAATTATACAGAATTCAGAAGATGTAATTGTAGGGAATGTTTTTTATTCTTTATTATTTTTATAGTTCTTTATAATGTTTGTAAAATTCTTTACACATTTCATGATTAAGTACTTCTTTTTAATAATTGTACCATCTTTTCTTCTTATTGCTAAAATAATTTTCCAATATTAAGATGATATTTTTTTTTTTTTTGAGACTTTTATTCTCTTTTATAACTTTTTTTGTAAATTCACTATATTCAAGTCTTCGTAATGAATCAATTTAAAACATTTTCATAAGCCTTATTTTCTTCATATATTACTTTGTTCTCAATTGAAAAGTTTACTGGTGAGTTACTGTTTTTTAGTAAAGTATCTATTATCATCTTATTGAATTTTTCCTAAGTCTGAATTATCATCACAGTTCATTAATATTCAAAACAATTTGCAAGTTTTAGTTTAAATTCAATGTGAAGTATTTTTGAAGGTTAGACATATCAACTATTAGTAATAAACCACTAAACATCACATGATCACTATCTCATACTAGCACATAATTGTTATTAAACAAATTCAAAACAAAGCAAAACTCTCCATACAGTAGTGCCATCTTATACCAACAAGAGCAATCAATGGATGCCAGAAGGCTTGTGCATAAAATCCCTATCTAGTGCCTACTCATCCAATATCCCCAGACTAGTTTCTGACGAAGGCCACAAGCCAGAAACTAGTCTGGGGATATTGGATGAGTAGGCAATAGATAGGGATTTCATGCACAAGCCTTCTGGCATCCATTGATTGCTCTTGTTGGCACAAGATGGCACTACTGTATGGAGAGTTTTGCTTTGTCTTGAATTGTTTAATAACTATTAGTAATGTCATTCTTAATAGCTTTTGCCTCTCCAACTTCATCTCACTAATCAAAGATCACTTCCTGTGTTCAATTTATTAAACATATTACAATTTTGAAATATATACTTTATGCTAATCAAAATAATATTCAATTCTACTATATCTTCATTTGAATTTTCATGCCAATTTCCATTTTGAATTTTTCTTAAAAAAAGAATGCATAGCGTATTGACTTATCAACTCAAAATTTCCTAAAGTTTATTGCATCTTTCATTTTAGTCTCCATTTCCAAATTTATTCACAATACTTTCATTTTTCAAGTGTAATTCAATTCTAGCATTAAAATATCTTGCGGCAATTCAAAAATATCATTTGATCTGATCATACATTTATTCTGTATATCTAATTAAAAAGCCTCTATTTCATAAAAAGGGAAACTTTGTTGGAGCACAAACTGGATTAGCAATGTTTGGTATCTTTCATTAAATTGAATGGCAAATCTTGCCATTCTATCTGATACTTCATCAACTTCCACAATATTATTCTTTCATTTTTTATTTATAATGAATATTACTCCATTCTTGTTTCCACTATTTATATCTTTATAATAAAATGTGTCAATTTTTCAAATGAATTGACTCTACATCTTTTCTTCTAACTCTACAAACTCCAATTATGTCACATTAAATATTGTGCAATTCTTCTTCTAATTGATGCAATCTTCATTTACTTGAATTATCTGCAGTTGGAAGTAGTTAAATAAAAGTGAAATTGTGAGCAATTAAATAAATGTTAATCTTCAAATGACAATTAAAAAAGTTTTAACTCCCTCTGACTTCAGACATTAACTGTTATATTAGCTAATAATTTTATAGCCTCCTAGGAAAAAAGCCATGATTTGGCTTTGTCTGTTATGATTGTAAATATATATGAAAATGATAGTTTATACATACATTCATGTTGCCATCAAGAAATCTAACTGATACTTCAGTTAAAAACTATTAGGTACTTGAGAAAAAGGACAAACAGGTTTTGATCTTAAACTCAGTGATGTATGATGAGCAGCCTATCTATAATCATTTATTATATAAATAATCATATACTAATAGCAATTAGAATGAGCAAAATATGTAAATGGACATTAGGAATTTTATCTGCTCAGTTCCTTTAAAATCTTGAAAAGTTCAATTAATTATAAAATTCTTTTTATGCATATGGTATGTATATATTTGTGTTAAAGTAGTATTATTATAAACATATATGTAAATTATATAGTGCCTGGTATTATTCACAGATTTACATTGTTCACAAGTGGCTTTGAAACAACAAAACATGGATATGGTGGTTCACTTTATTATATATGTTTTAGAATCATGAAAATAATTATAAATTGTTTAGTGTGTTATCATAGAAATAACTATTATATAGTATTAATTTTCCACCTTATAATGATTATATATTAAAATATTTTCATCATTAGTTATATTAAAATATGAAACATGCAACTGAAGTGTACAACAAACTTAAGTTTCTGCAGGAATTATATTTTCATTTAATAACCATCCCAATAATCCAAATATGATAATATATAATTAGATACCATCTAAGAAATGAAATGTGAATTAAAATATCAAATCTTATTCAGTTAACAATTGAAAACTAAATATATCAAATTATACATACTTCAGTGATTGTACTAGACAAAGGATCAGCAAACTTTTTAACATGAAGAGCTATTTTATTTACTCTCCCCTCAAAAGAACTACAAGCAAAGAAATATCTCTTCCCTGTCTCCATTAAAGTCTTAAGAAGAGTCATAAGAAAAAAGGTACCCCCCCCCCTTCAATAAAGAGCTAAAAGAGCTGGAAAATATGTTCATGAAAAATACGAATTTCTGAATGGTTGTGGATATATTTGAACATTTATTTTAGTAATAGAGCATAATAAAATCTGTATACATCCTAACAAAACTAAAAATTCTCTTAAAACAAATAATAAAACAAAATAAATTACTTTGACAGTTTGATTTACTCCCAGATTTCTAATATTTAAATATTCATCATATACAATAATTTCTATGCTTTAATAAGGCTGAATTCAAGAAACGACCTTGTGATGTGCATTTTTCCTCTCCTAAAGTTTTCATAATATTTATTTACAAATTACATGAAGAAATAAAAAATGTGTTTATGTTTATCATGATAAAAAGAACCATGAGACTGGAATCAAAGAGCTACATTTGGCTTGCGAACCATAATTTGCTGACTACTGTACTAGACTTTTAATATCACTGTTTGCAACTTAGTAATATAAATTGTGAACAATGCTTTTGAAGTCTTAGCATAAATAATAAAGTGTAAGCTTCAAAAGCACGATCCTGCATGTCTCTGTGTCATTTTTAGATTTTCAATAATTAATAAAGACCTGAGATTTTATATCACAAGTTATTCCAAAGATGGTGTATTTTAGCACTTACATATTTACACATATATTAAACCTGATTTTTGCAATCCATCTTTTACTTTATAGGGATTGTCTTGATGAAAGATTGAAGGCTTGTGGTGTAGATAAGATCGGGCTGTCATCATGAGATTTATATATATATATAATGTTCATGTATTACTTCATTATTTTTATTTACTAATATCAAATAAGGTGAAAACAAATTAAAAAAAATAAAATAAAATCTTACCTTCCAATCCTCAAATGCAAAAGAAAAAAAAAATTTAATAAGAAGGAGCAATAATTAATTAAAAACAGCAAAATTAAATTTGTTTTGATTTTAATATATAATATTTAAAAATAAATAAGAATAAAAATTGCACTAGGACAATTTTCTTACAGACTTAATTATTTTCTTAGTACAAAAAATGCAGATTATTTTTTTTCTTAGTAATAAAATTCTACATTTTGTATAAAATGATAAAAAAATCAAGTCAGATGTCACATGACCTAATGCAGAAACCGGTCTGGGTTTGAGGGTATTCTCAAAGCTTGTTAAGAGTTTGTTTTGCGAACTCTATATATAATATTTGTAAATACGAGCTTTATTAAAATTAGGACATGTGACATCTGACTTGATTTTTTTTTTAGCATTTTATTTTTTGCTATTGAGGCTTTGGCGATTTTATATTGCTAAAGCTATTAATATATGGTGTATCTGAACTTAGTTCAGTCCCATATGGCTATTTCAGTTAGATAGCTAGATTTTTAGACATGGATGTCTGAAAGTTTCAGATTTTCTTCTCAGTAGTTATACATTAGATAAAGTGCTGGGCTTGTCCTAGTATTTTTAATTAATCTAATGAATATCCTGGCACCTCACTGATGACGCTAGATGCAGAAACAGGTCTGGGGTTGAGAACATACTCAAAGCTTGTTAAGAGTTTGTTTTGGGATCTATATATTACATTTTGTATAGGAATTCATTCTATTTACTCTACTTTAAAACCATATGAGTGATTTTTTCATTCTTGATTTAGCCTTTAGCTAAAAATATATAGATAATCATTTTTTGACTAATACTCGTTATTTGAGGGGAAAAATCCTAAACAGATTAGAAACTGAAAAAAAAAAGTCAAATTTTACCTAGTCAGAATTTGAATCCAGCCCAGATTATGGACATGGCAGACACAAGTCTTTGTACAGTAAGCACATATATTAAAACAGGCAAAACTCACTATACATATTGATCATGTGCTGTTTATTGGCTTAAGCACATATATATTACTGCTTCATTAATAATCTGTATCATAAATATCACATAAAAACTAGGAAATAAAAAGAGCAATCTAATATTTCTCAACCTACACACATTCTCTTAATGACAATTATTTCATAAAAATAATTTTTATATTGATAAATCACAAGACTTTCTTTCGATAATCAAAGTAACATCCACACCCAATTAAATAAACAGTTGATAACCTGCAATAACAGAATCATTATTTTTGGAGCACAAATATTTTATTAACACATTATATAAAGAAAGTAATCTTAATAAAGTAAGGATTTATATAATTCCACAAGTTATTTGAAATTTTTTATTTTTGTAATTAACTAAAGTATATATATATATCATTTAGGTATATTACACACTAAAAACAATCATAACTTACCATATTTTCTTCTTATTTCATCATTTTTGATTTTTCTTTCAGCACGCCTACAAGTAAATTTATTTTTTTTAAAAAACTGTTATAACTTCACAAAGTAAATTTAAATTTCACTTAAAAAATTAAATATTGCTAATATATATTAACATTATTCATTAATTTTATTATTGATATTATCAATAGTTTTTAAAATCTTGTGAGTATATTTATAGCATCTGTAATAATAAACAACAACAACAAAAACATGACTTTACTTACAATAAATATAAATATATATAAGTATTTTAATATACAAAAATCACTTTATTAGCTTCTCAAATTTTCAATTTATTAAAATTTCAATACAAAATATTAATAATGTTATCTTCAAATTATATAAAGCTGAGAAAATATATATATTCAATATTTGATCATTGTTTTATAAGTCTAAAGCAAAGAATATAAATGAAAGTAAAGATGGCCAGCCTGATCTATTATTGCTTCTTTTATATCAAAAGTTTTATCTAATCACTTATAGAACTATTAAGGAACAATATAAAATTCAAATTTTTATGTGACTTCTTCAAATTTTATTTTTAATTTTGAAGAGTGTCTCATCAGAACAATAAACTATGAACTTTTTATAGATCTATTATCTTTATCCCAAAAAGACGTAATTAACCATGTTAATTGAGAATGTTTTACCATCCATCACACATATCCTCACTATTAACATAAATATCAACTTTACTTACATTTTTTATTATTAACTTTAAGAAGTATAACTAATTACAAATCTATTATAAGCTTAATAAATTGTTTGCATATTATTAATTCCTTCTTGATAAAATTTTCAACTTTCTTTACAAGATCTATAATAATATTTTTGTTAACAAAAGATTAAAAATAATATATATATTTATTTATTTTTTTACAATAAAAACTTACTTTATGCTTTTTGTGTATATTTATATATGATGTGATAGATTGCTTATCTCAATTTATATTTAAGAAAATAGAAATAGTTGGTAATCATAAATTAGATTTAGATTTTATAATTAACACATGCATAGGAAAAAAATGTGAATTCAAAAATAAAAGATAAGAGTTTATTTTTGATTTAGTTTTAAAAGACATTCACTTAAGGCGTCCCCAACCCTATGCCTGCGGGCACCATGGCGCCCACAGAACATTTTACGTGTGCTCATCGCTATCCGAACACTATAAAAATTATTTATCTGACACAAATTTAATTTTTAAGATTTCTTATAAATTATTGTATTATATTGTAATCAAATTGTAGGTCATACTATACTTTTACAGCGTAAAAGAGTCTATTATTAACAATATCCAACTATAAATTTACATTGAAAAAATAAATGGTGCCCGCCACCTGGCTGGTATTATAGAATGTGCTCTTAAGTGCAAAAAGGTTGGGGACCGCTGACTTAAGGTAAAGTTAGTCAAGTTATAGGTATGAAATCACATAATTTTCTTTAATAAAGAAAGTAGATTATTTTAAACAAAGTTTAGTTAATTATAACTAAAAGATCAGATTAATTAAGAAAAAAATTGATATAGTTTATTGCAGTATTAAAGTAAATTCTTTGATCTTCAAAATTAAGTTTTATTTGGTGTTTTGCAAATATTTTAAAATTTCAATTAAAAATATTTTTAGAGATTAAGATAAACTAGTTGTAATGCTATTCAACATGTTTTTTTAATCTAAGGAATTTTGTATAAATATGGATTTAATTAAAAATAACTACTGGCTTATCCTGATAAAAAAAATTGTGCAGAACCTCAAAAATAATTTTTATTGTTTTGCCATCTCTGCTATTAACCAAGATCATTCTTGTTGTTACCATGTATTTCAAAAAAACCTCTTCTAGCATTTGAAGCAACCATCATGTATTGCTAAAGTAACTAATGAAGTTCCCAAATATGGATACCATAACCTGGATACCTAGCTCTATCTGCTGAAATAAATCCAACTTAGTGTCAAACAGCCACACATATATAACATTACAACTACAAACAGACACATTTCATAATAATAAAGGTAACCAAGTTTAATATAAACTTTACCCTGAAATGGAAAACTCAATTGTGATTAAATATCTGAAAAAATTGTTAATAATATATTTCACAAATGAATGACAAAAAAGTTCATCACTTCAAGAGTTAAAATGTATATAAATTTAATCCTAATTTCATTTCAGAAACAATTTTTTCTCAGCCATCTATAAATTTAAAGTAACAATTTTACCCAGTTCATGAATAATAATTTAATAAAATTAGAGACTCTTACTACTACAAGCCAATCATTAGTCAACACTTGAACAATCCCAATATCAATAACAATCAAAAATCTCAACCGGTTATCAAGGCAACCTTCTTTTAACAATAAAGATGGAATCCCTCATTTAGCCTTGAGCATTATTACATTTATTATTATAAGAGGAGATCTTATACCCCACCAAAAACCATTAAACACCCTTATCTACTTCAACACCAATACCCACCATAACAACATTTTCTACATATAATGTACCACAAGTTATATGTATAAAGAGTATGTACTCCTGAAAAATAAAAATGTTTACAAGCATTTGAGATAAGACAATACTTAATTGTTGACATAATTAAAAGCTAAACCAATGGGTGATAAAATCCATAACCCAAACTAAACATGTAAAACTTAATTATTTACATTTAACTTATTATAAAACCTTTCGTGAACTATTGTTTGATATACATATATTATAACAATATAAAAAAAAAAAGTGATCAAATTTAGATGCAAGCAATAAAATCACAACACTGTAAAGGAAAGAAATAATAAATAAAATTTTGTTATTAATTCACCACATATATATAAATTATAACACATGTCATAAATAATCAAATCCACGCATGATATCAAACTCACTATTTTAAGAGCCGATTCAACACTTAAAAAGAACAATTTCATTTTGGTGACCAACAGTACATATATACTAACAAACTTCCTTTTAAAAAATCGATCCAAAACTCTTGTTGGCTAAGTAGCACGTATATTTTGCAACTCACAATCGAACTTGTCGTTCGAAGATAAAGATCAGAAGCCATCAAAGTAAAACCTCAAACTAGAAGATTTTATTGAAGACGGATAAAATCTAAAATAAAAGCAGATGGATTTAAATTCAGAAAACTAAAGAATTTTAAATTAGAAATCCCAGAAATCACTTTAAGTTTATTCGGTACTTCAAGATTTTCAATCTTTAGTCAGAGAGTTATCTTCTAACTTGAGATTCCAGCGTCAAGATCTATCTGTTCAACAAACTCAAAGACTCTAATTAACTACTTAGAAAGATATACATATAACCATGTGCTGCTTAAGTATAAAGTTATCTCATAAGAGATTCATCACCCATAAAGCTGTAACCGCAAAACGAATTCAACTCGAAACAGCATCTATTCATCTATGCTGAAAGCACTACCAACTACTGAGATCTGAAAATATGAACTTAACCATTCAAAGCATACTATACAGGAAGGGAAATTCGGATCACCATCATGCACATTCCAAGACATTCGAACCTAACCAATTGGATCATGAACTGTAGAAATAAGGATACACATAATCTTCTTAGAAAATTTTCCTTTATGGACTCTTGATTTATCTTAAGTTGACCTCATATGATTAATTTTATTTATCTATTTATTTATTTTTTCTCTTTCCTTTAACATAGGTTAATGGGGATATATAAGAAAGGGGGGAAATATTACTAGCTTAATTTTAAATTGAAATAAAATATAAGGTCAGGTATGAACTTGCTTGCGGATGAATTAGATCATCACCAGGGTTAATAACAGGACTTTATATTTTCCAACACTAAATACCAACACTTGTACAGTTATACCATTATTTGTTGTTTGTTTGTTGATACTAATCATTTTGTCATTTACTTATTTTTTTCAGTATATTGGATTAAAAACTTCTACCATGAATGGTCTTTTCTATTATTATAGAAATAAATCATAATAAAATGGGGGGGGGGGGCAAAATTATTACAACATTATCTAATATGAATCAATCTGTAAATATGTTGGAAACAAAGAATTATGATTTACTAAATTCTAAATTAGCAAGTATTAGCAAGCAAGTATATGTAAATAATAACAAGTTTTAAAATTTTTCTGGGATTGATATTGAATGATTATTCTTTGAGGGGAAAAGAGGGATTGAATTAATAAATATCACACATACTGATCAAAGAATAGTCTTAGATATCTAAATGAATAAATTGCTATTGTTACATTTTCTCATTGAATACATTGTAATAAGTGTGAATAAATCTGTTAAACATATGATTACAAATTAAAGATGGTTGTGTTTTTCTTTATTCATTTATCAATTTATCACACACTCGATGCAATAAAGATAATATGAATATTCCTTGCAGTAGAATATTGTGCATATTCTTCCTAAGCTTGAATTCTGGGATAAATGGAATGTAGGGATGGAGAAGAAGTGTAAATGTATGTGGACGTATCAAAGATATGTTCATATGCAAGCACATCATCTCCTCAGATTGAAATCAGGGTGGTTATGAGCCTAGAAGTTTAGGAACTCTAGATATGCTTTCTCATTCACTCTGATGACCTATCAAGCATACTGCTATGTAAGGCCAGGACCTGTTCCGTTGCAATATCAATTAATTTGTAATTAAATTATGCAATTTTGAATATTTATTTTATCCTTTTTTTTTTCCAATGGTAACTCTTTGCATTTTACTTATACCTTATAATACTTTCTTTGGGTTTAGGATAAAATCTAACATATATATATATGAAATATGCCTCTGAACATTTAAAAGTGATAAATATATATATGGTTACTTAAGTTTTCTTAAAAATTAATTGTAGATAAAAAGTAAATGTTAAATCAATCTTTCTCCTAAGAATTAATTTGTTTTTTTTTTTTTTAAAATAAATATATATATATAAAAGATTTAGTTTTTACAAAATTTATCTCTCTAAAGATATCTAAAATCATTTGAATAATGGATTTATAAATTAATGGAAATAAAGATATGTATGGATGATGCCAATATGCACAAATACATATATAGTTTAGTAGGTTGATTTTATTTTACTCAGAACTTTTAAGCAGCTTGCCATTTATTTTCATCACATTTGCTTGTGAAATTAAGGATTAGAGCATAAATATGTGCATTTACACATAGATTCTGAAGATATTTTATCTGCCACACTTGAATTCTATATATATTTACTTTCCATTGAACATACAATTTCCACATTCGAGTTTTTGATTTTAGGTGATTTGTCCTCTGGGTTTTTAGAAGCATATCTCTCCATCATATACTTTCCATGCTTGAGTTTTAATTTTGTGTGTAATCACTTGCATAATGTTTTGATTGGTGCTCTACATTTTATGAGGTTTATTATATTGTTGTACTTTTAAAATGGCATAGGATTGGATGCGTATTATAGAAAGCTGATTTTGTGATAGCCTCTACATTATGTATATTCAAATTTAATTTAGTTTTATTTATTATTGTCTGCTCTTTCAAACCAAAAACGAAATACGTAAATGCGTACATCTTGAAATGACAAGCACATATCTAATAATTAAAATAATAATCAAAAAATAATAAATTCTTTACAACAGCTATATAAATATCAAATTTTTTTATATATTAAAAACCTTTTTCAGCACCTGATTTGGTGCCCTTTTCAAATGTTAATAATCTATTACACTAAAGAACTATTTCAGACATAAAAATCATTTTCAATAATGAAATTAAAACAATACCCATATAAACCATTAAAATAAATCAAAACCCACGTATATAAATCCAGTAATTACAAAATAGTTGACTATATTATAACAATACAATAAATAAAATAAATTATATTCATTTTTTTTTTTTTTACAATTATATGTATGTCAAAATGAATGTAATTTCTTTTATTTATTGTATTGTTATGATATAGTCAATTATTTTGTAATTACTGAATTTATATATGCGATTTTGATTTATTTTAATGATATATATGGATATTGTTGGTTTTAATTTCATTATTGAACACTAGATACGGAATTAATAATATAAGATTTTTTTATAATATTCATAGCTATCCAATGTCAAATGAAATATATGTTAACATAAAAGAGTAATTAAAGTTTATGTGAATAGTATTATAACTGAACTGTTAATAAATTTGTTTGTATGTTAGATCAATCTTGAATGTAAGTTTACTGTTATCGCTCTTGCTAATTGATGATTCTTATGAATCTCTGTTTTCTGTGAAGTATATAGATGTGTATAATTTAAGATTCTCATCAGTAAAACTTTAATATAATATTTCTTGAGAAACCATTGTGATGTGATGTGACTACTCTTTTGTCAAAGTCAGGAGTCTCTCAGCTACTATACCCAGAGAAACCCATTAGCTACTTTACCTTTCTTTTCTATTCTCCACCGTTTTCCCCCTATTCTCTATCCTGCTCCATATAATTTCCAGAATATCATCTTTGTTCACTCTATGGCCTTTATATTCTAGATTCCCCTTTTTCCAAACCCAGCATAAAAACCAAAAACCCACTTTCTGTATAATAACTTTATTTATATTTATTCTCCCACAAATTCATTATTTGTACCCAATCTGCTTGTAAGCATTTACATTCAATTAACAGATGCCCAATATGTTCCATGCCTTCCTTACATAACTTGCAAACTAAAATCATTCTCATTTCTCCATTTATGTATATATTCCCTTGTAGTTAACGATCCTGTTTGAGCCTTAAACAGTAAACTATTTTCCTTGCTATTATTGTAAATTAACACACACCCAATATTCTGTTTAGTTCTATATATATTTAAACTCTTTTTATTCTTCATATTAGTTCACCATTCTCTCCAGCTCCCTATTTTTTTACTAAAACATCTATTCTTCTATCCTATTCTTTGCCATTATAATACTCAACAATACTTCTAACACAATCAACAAATCTTTTGTACAAGTATACTGACATAAAGCCTTTATCCAAATCTTCTGCATACCATACTATATCTCACCCATCGCGTTTGCTGTCTTTTATTCATAACCCAATTAAATATTATTTTGACTATTCTCTTACTATCCATAAATTGCAATCTACAGAATACTTTCATTTTGTTTTTTGCATCACTCATATAAAACTTGATCATTCAATTTCTCTTTGAATTGCCTGCTTTGCCATCCAAACATTTGCATCTAAGGCCCATCTTCCTACTTCTCTTTGCACTTTTTCTAAGTAATCTAACACATTCTTGCTAACACATAATGCATCGTTATCATAAATTAACCCTGCTACTGCCACTCCTTTCCATACAATTGTTACTACATCATATTTATTATGAATTTTTTTTTATCAATCCTTTTTCATCCAAGCAATTTCTCTGATTATTAAGATGATTCCCAAATAGTTATATCTATTCACCACATTTAACTTTATATCCCCCAATAAAAATTCTTTCTCTTCTCTTTCCCCAGCATTTATCATCATTATTTTTGATTTTACTTCAGTAAATTTAATACCCATCTCTTTACCCATCCTTGTGCACATCTTCAGCTTACCTTTCATATCTTCCCTACTTTCTGTGCACAAGA
The DNA here is from genome assembly GCA_028023455.1 of Epiperipatus broadwayi. Lineage (NCBI taxonomy): Eukaryota > Metazoa > Onychophora > Udeonychophora > Euonychophora > Peripatidae > Epiperipatus > Epiperipatus broadwayi. Next base: position 5,238,933 of record JAQFVV010006221.1, on the reverse strand, counting down.
ACATATCATCAGTCAATAAAAGACCTGATAATATATACCCCCTTGACATCTATTAATGGTATCTCTATCCCTCTTCCTAGTCTTTCTATTGCTCTCTCCATTTCTCTCAAATATAACAAAAACAAAATGAGTGACATAAGGCATTCTTGCCTTAGTCCCACCCCACTTTCAACTCTAACTGATTCTATATTTCCTAACTGATACATATAGTAATTATTTTCATACAATCACTTAATAAGATCCACTAAAGTTCCATTCATTCCCAAATTTACTAAACTTATTCATAATCTATTTCTATTTACCTATCATGTCTTCTCTATATCTATAAAAACCATATATAACTGTGTATCTGTATTCGTACACATATCTATAGGTTGTGTAACTACAAATAAACTATCTCCTACGCGCCTATCTGATTGAAAACCTCCTTGCATTTCGCCCACTATATTATTTTCTTCCATCCATTTTGCCACCCTTCCAGCCACCATATATGCAAAAACTTTATATAACACTGATGTTACCGTTATTGGTCTATAATTGTTTCATTTTCTATGATCCTTACCCTTTCCTTTAAATAGTAGCCTTACTCTTGTATTATTCCAGATATCTGAAAATTCTGTCTTCTGTGCTATCTTATTAAAACATGATAACAGATTTAATTTTGTCCTATTTCCTAAATTCATCACCATCTTTGTTGCCCATCCATCTAAACTTCCTGCCTTTCCACTTTTCAATTTCTCCCTTGCCTCATTCAATTCATTTTCTGTAAACCTAATATTTTCATTATTATATGCTTTTATATTAATAACAGCATTAAGCTATTGCACATGCGCTATGTAGATTTTTAACAATAAATGAATACTCCCACTTCAAACACAAGGTAAGTCTTTGGAAAAGATAGAATGAATCCATCTATCTTTTTGAACCCAAACACTTATGTATGGGCAAATCTTAAAGCATTTCAAAGTGAGAGCGTGAAGATATTAAACAATCACTTTAAATTACTTTTTACATGCTTGAATGAATGACGCTGGCGAAATTTACTAGAATTTACGATACATCATTCTTGTTTGAAATTAAATGTATGTAAATAAACTATTTATTTATGTGCAATAGCTTAATGCTGTTATTAATATTACAGTTTATAAACATCACGCTATATAAAATAAATAGTTTATTTACATACATTTAATTTCAAATAAGAATGACGTATCGTAAATTCTAGTAAATTTCACCATCGTCATTCATTCAAGCATGTAAAAAGTAATTTAAAGTGATTGTTTAATATCTTCACGCTCTCACTTTCAAATACTTAAGATTTGCCCATACATAAGCGTTTGGGTTCGAAAAGATAGATGGATTCATTCTATCTTTTCCAAAGACTTATCTTGTGTTTGAAGTGGGAGTATTCATTTATTGTTAAAAATCTTCAAAGCGCATGTGCAATAGCTTAATGCTGTTACTAATATTACAGTTTATAAACATCACGCTATATAAAATAAATAGTTTATTTACATACATTTAATTTCAAATAAGAATGACGTATCGTAAATTCTAGTAAATTTCACCATCGTCATTCATTCAAGCATGTAAAAAGTAATTTAAAGTGATTGTTTAATATCTTCACGCTCTCACTTTCAAATACTTAAGATTTGCCCATACATAAGTGTTTGGGTTCGAAAAGATAGATGGATTCATTCTATCTTTTCCAAAGACTTATCTTGTGTTTGAAGTGGGAGTATTCATTTATTGTTAAAAATCTTCAAAGCGCATGTGCAATAGCTTAATGCTGTTACTAATATTACAGTTTATAAACATCACGCTATATAAAATAAATAGTTTATTTACATACATTTAATTTCAAATAAGAATGACTATCATAAATTCTAGTAAATTTTGTCAGCTTCATTCATTCAAGCATGTAAAAAGTAATTTAAAGTGATTGTTTAATATCTTCATGCTCTCACTTTCAAATACTTAAAATTTGCCATAAATAAGCATTTGGGTTCGAAGAGATAAATGGATTCATTCTATCTTTTCCAAAGACTTATCTTGTGTTTGAAGTGGGAGTATTCATTTATTGTTAAAAATCTACAAAGTACATGTGCAATAGCTTAATGATGTTATTAATATTACAGTTTATAAACATCGTGGTATATAAAATAAATAGTTTATATGCTTTTATGTTTGTTATCATTCTGTCCTTCACATCTAACATCTTTTCTAAATCCATTATGTAATTATTTAAGATTGTTTCCAATTCTTCTCTAGATCTACACACTTTTTCGTCATCATCTAATAATACTATTTCTCCCTTACATTCACTTTATTCAAATATTTCCAAAATTTTTTACTTCCATCTCTTCTGCTTTTATTAATATCCTCCAATAATTTACTATTTAATTTCATTCTCTCTATATAATTATCTATTTTAGCCAACTTTTTTTTTTAAATATATTTTCACATTAACATTATCACTATCTATGTTTTTAAGAGGGCATTTATATTCTCTGCATGCTTTTTCCCTTTCTTTTACACTTTTACTAATTCTCACTTTTCTATTATTTTTATTCTAATGAATATTCTCACCTAAAACCCTATTTGTCACTTCTTCTACTTCATCATACCACTCTTTATATTCATCTCCAACAAACTCTTCCATGATTTCTCCTACTTTTATTTTATATTCTTCTTATCATTCATTCTCCATCCACATCTTTCACTATCCTTTCTAGTTTTATTACTATTTTCCTTCACATTATTACCCATTTCTATTATAAAGAAATTATGATCACTCTTATATATTCTCGCTTCATTATCAACCTTTAATTTTCCGTGCTTTATTCATTCCCTCTTGCTCTACTAATACATAATCTATTGTGTGAAATATATTATTTCTAGACCATGTGTATTGTCCCTCATAAATATTTGATACATTTCTAATGCTCAAATTCATTCTCTGATAAAAGTTTTTTTAAAACCTGTCCATTCTTGTTATCCACCTCATCAATTTCTTCAATATACCCATTTATATCCCCTATCACCATTATTTTCTTCCCCCTTTTTTTTGAAACTCTGTATATCCTTAACTAGGCATTTATATATACTACTGTTCCACTCCATTATAGTTTAACTATCTCCAGTAGCTACATAGACTATAGCCACCATCCATTCTTGTTTTCCTAACCCTATAGCATCACTCATTTTTTCTTTTTCTTTTCTATTTATATCCTGCCATACTAAATCTTCCAGTATAGGTTCTTCTTCTCTTAGATGTGTTTCCACTAATTCCAGTCACTTTTCTAGTCTTATACCATCTTACATATTCAAATATCCAATTTTAACAATTTCTTTTTTTATTATTACCCTTTTATAAATTCTTTTGACTCTTTCTTCTCTATTACACTTGTAATTAGCTTGTTTATCATTAATTTTACAGATCCATTCCCTCTCCATATCTATATTTATAGCGAATCAGCTATCCTTTATTTCTTACATGCCATCCAGTCTTCTTATTATTGATAATACTGTAATTTAAAACACCATCCTCCTTTATAAGTTTCCCAAACTATAATATTTTTTATAAAACAAACCCCCTAATGCTTCACTTCTTTATTTTGCTAAGTGAAATCCATCTTTACTATATAATTTCCTATCACTAATAAAAAATCCCATACATCCACAAACAACATTATATCACATGATCATTTATGCACAAGCCTTCTGGCATCCATTGATTACTCTGGTTAGCACAAGATGGCACTACTATATGGAGAGTTTTTGCCTGTTTACTAACAGTTATATGCTAGCATTAGATGGGATCATGTGATGTTTAGTGGTTTATCATCAATCCTGCCTAATAGGATAATGGTGGCTATGGTTGTTAAAGAACCAAAGTCACCAAAATGTATGGGTGCTGAATTGAGTTCAGACCCATATGACTAGACTATATAAGCTATTGAGCTTAGATTGAAAATATTATTGTGTTTTCAATTTCATTCTCATAGTTTTGTAGTGAAGTACAGATAAAAGGTGGCTGCTGGAGGGTTGCATTAGATCCTAAGATCTAGGTGCAGTGCTCTCAGATCCAAGGTTCCGCACTGATGAAGGCCATAAGCCAGAAACTAGTCTGGTGATATTGGATGAGTAGGCACTAGATAGGGATTTTATGCACAAGTCTTCTGGCATCCATTGATTACTCTGGTTAGCACAAGGTGGCACTACTATATGGAGAGTTTTTGCCTGTTTAAACATTTTTCTCGTATAATTTTTTCGATCTCTCATTTATAGAACATGCCCTATCTAACATATACCTATTGTTGAATCTTGATAATAATCCAACTATTCCTACTCTTCCTTTAATCTTATTCAAATTATTAATCAATTCTTTGTACTCATCTATTACTCTCTCCGATGGCTCTGACAAATTATTTGTCCCTACCATAATATTAAACATCTCTAATCCCTCGTTTCTTTACCTTATCTGTAACATTCCTAATTCTAGCTCCAGGCAAACATATTCTTGTAGACCTATTTCTATTTTCCCTAGTAATTACATCTCCACATCCTCTAATTAGTGAGTCTTTTATCAATACTGTCTCATAGCTTATTTTCCCTACTTCATCTGTAACATTCTCTTTAACCTTCTGGACTTCCTATCTAGTCTTTCTTATCATTTGTATTCATTAATTCCTTGATCTGCTCACACTTCATCTACAACGATTTAAATTTTACTTCTAAATCCTTTACCTATTTATTTTTTGGCTAATTATCTCCATTGTCCTACTTATTTATCATCCATATCTCTTGTCATTTCACTAAATACATACTTTATTCTATTTTCCATAACTTCATTTTCCTCCATTTCTCTTGACTTTTTCTTTAAATTAGACTATAAGTCTGGTGGCACCATTTGGTGTTAAATAAAACTTGGCTGACCATTACAATATATAAATTCTGAGACTAATATAAAATCAATCAGATTGATTATTAGTTCTAAATATAATTTAGAGAAAGTAATTCTAGAGAAAGAACTGTAAAGTTAATTAAAGCTATAACTCTTATATTATTTTAATATGGAAAATATGTAAATAATGCATAATCTATCATATAATTATTTTTGAAGCTGGTTAAAATTAAATCTATAAAAGACAATACTTCTTGATGAACTGTTCCTAAGATGTTATATATGCTCAAAAAGGATAAAATGATCATAAGTTTTTTTTCCCATTAAAATTTTTTTAAGATAAATAAATTAAATTTTGTTTTTCAAAAATGTTTATTATTATTTATAATTATACATCAAATATTCAAATAAAAAACAAAACAAATAAATATTAACAATAATAAAATTAATCATAATATATAAAAAATATCTCTCAAATATAAATTGGTGATTATTGAGTGTTAATAAATGATTTTTCTTAAATCATTCTTTTAATCTATTATATAGAGTTCATATTTTCTTTGATTACATCCAGCTAAACTAAATTTAACATTAGGTATTATACAATGGTATTAAATCCCATCCTGCTACTAATTTTAGGATTTGCTCTTATAAAACATTTTTAGTGACTTATTTTCAAATTAAGATTGTAAACTCTCATCTATTACAATCAGTTCTTGGGTATTATGATTTCAAGGATAGATCATGTCTACTGCACCCTAATTCCACTTTATTCACAGTGTATTAAACTTTATGAGATTCCTAAATTGTTATTTATAAATTTAAGTTTTTTTCTATGATATGGGTTACCCTGGTGATTTTTACCTTCACATTAAATGCAGATCTCCATAATACATGAATTATCAAAAGTAATGTATAATTCTGACAGATTGGAGCATTGGGATATAAGAAAAATTCCCCATTTCAATTTTTTGTTTTTTTATTATAAATAAAAGTAGTTACAAGTCTTATATTCATGTTTTCAAAGTAAAAATTTTAGTAAATGAAATGTATTTTTTTAGAGGAGCAGCCACGTGAATATTAATGTCAATGCCTGAAGCTTATGATGCATCATGACAGTGGGAAGATCTCATTCATTCTTCCTGTTGCCAATTAAGTTAGTACTGGTTGATTCATTTATGAAAAAAATTCATGTCAAAATGTAAGTGCCAATATGGATACACCAATTGATTATGCGTATTCATTCAGGCCAGAAATGCTTATATTCATTAATATTTGGTCACTAAAGCTTAAATTACAACTAAATATTCATTAGATTTTCTGTTTCACAAATCATGACATCAGAATTTTCAATGATCTTATTTATTCAAAAAAACAAAAAAGGCATCTCTTTTTGAAATAAAAAGAATGCCATATAGTTAATGACGTTTAATGTTGAGATATTATCTGCAAATAATTACAAATAAAAAAATAATCTCCCTTTACATGATTCCTATATAGCCTATTAATCACAATGATATTTTTCCTAATCAATCATAAGCTTCAAATCCTGATGACTTTTCTCCAAATATTGAGCATTGTTGACAAGCCTACAAAAGAACCACAATACGACAAAGATAGTAATGGGAATATGAACAACTGACATATTTAGAACTAACAGAACCAAAATAATACTGAACACAAACAAAACATATTTGATTTAACCTATAATTTCTTATTCATGGTTTTATCTTTGGATTTGAATAATGATGCAAAACATAAAAAAAAAAAACTCGGCAGAAAAATATAATCACAAAGATTTTAAATACTAATATAAAACAACTCAACATTTAAAAAAACAACAACATATCTTTATATTCTACAAAATATTAAATATGTTACAATAAATGAAACTAAAATGAATACATTATTCTTATATTATTAATACGGATGAAGTTTTTGTAGTGTTTGTAAAAATGGCAGACATTTTTGTGCACTCCAGAAAAAACTAGAATTTATTCGAGTTGTTGTTTTTAGATCGCGCTCTGATAGCTGAGGAATTTAATTAGTGCACTGACGCAATGGCGGTCGATAATTCTAAGAGATATTTGCTGATTGCAAATATTTCTAGATAAGAGACCTTACCGTATTGGTCGGTGTACTGATTGATTGTGGGTGTGGTCAGAGAGCGATCATAAGACTGAACAACTAGGGCAGTGTAATATAGAGTGCAGCAGAGAGTAGACGTCTGTTTAACAGCAGTAGAGATATCTCGCGAGTGCTGGCGGCTAATGTCCAGCGCCCAGTGGAAATGGAGTCCACGGGTGTAGCTGAAAGAGACCACAGCAGAGAGTAGAAGCATTCGTTGCAGAGGAGAAGCATTAGTTGCAGAGGAGAAGCATTAGTTGCAGAGCAGAGCATTAGTTGCACAGTAGAGGCATTCGTTGCGGAATAGATCATTCGTTGGAGAGCACTCATTAGAAAAGAACAGTGTGGGAATTGTATAACGTTATTAGCTGACTGCACATTATGACTGGCAGATATAACATTGGCACTATAGTAAGTGCGGATATTACAATGGCGCAGTCGCAATTTGAACCTGTGAATGGCTAAAGTTTTCGTTGGAGTTTATGTGAGGAAACATCGGTGAAAGTTTGGAAATAAAACGTTTGTGCAAGTAACATCGGAAGCTGAGTTCCACCACGCTTTGCGCAGTCACCATTGAACGTAATTGGCGAAAAAGTTTCAGCAGGAGTTAAATCGTTATATTTCTAAGTGAAATAACAGAAAAGTAGCAAGAGAAAAGCAACACCAAGGAATAGGAATCAACAAGGGTTTTTCTGGAGTGGAGGGAGGAGTGTAGTGTTTGTAAAAATGGCAGACATTTTTGTGCACTCCAGAAAAAACTAGAATTTATTCGAGTTGTTGTTTTTAGATCGCGCTCTGATAGCTGGGGAATTTAATTAGTGCATTGACGCAATGGCGGTCGATAATTCTAAGAGATATTTGCTGATTGCAAATATTTCTAGATAAGAGACCTTACCGTATTGGTCGGTGTACTGATTGATTGTGGGTGAGGTCAGAGAGCGATCATAAGACTGAACAACTAGGGCAGTGTAATATAGAGTGCAGCAGAGAGTAGACGTCTGTTTAACAGCAGTAGAGATATCTCGCGAGTGCTGGCGGTTAATGTCCAGTGCCCAGTGGAAATGGAGTCCACGGGTGCAGCTGAAAGAGACCACAGCAGACAGTAGAAGCATTCGTTGCAGAGGAGAAGCATTAGTTGCAGAGCAGAGCATTAGTTGCACAGTAGAGGCATTCGTTGCGGAATAGATCATTCGTTGGAGAGCACTCATTAGAAAAGAACAGCGTGGGAATTGTATAACGTTATTAGCTGACCGCACATTATGACTGGCAGATATAACATTGACACTGTCGTAAGTACGGATATTACAGTTTTAAAAATTTTAATTTTTATTACTTGGTTTAAATAAAATAAAAAACCAACCCTCATATCTATTATGTTATAAATTTTGATTTTTTTATGTACTCATGATAACTATATCTCTAACTTCCCCATTTCTTTAACTTCTGATAGTATATATACATATTCACTTTTAATAATTTTAATGAGCAAATAAATATTTTTATTGATTATCAAATATATATCACTAAGAATATTGACCTATTTTATAAAACAAAGAAGTCCAATTTCAAATAATATTCCAAAGAATCAATTAAACAGATCTGTAAATAATACCCAATCTTTTGTTATATCATTGGCAATATCTATTTTGCTTGTAAACTATTTTAGTAATGTATTCAGATTTGTTTGTTCTGTGATATAGATTTATACTCAATTTTCTCTGTTAATACCTGACAATATACGAATTTTCAAACAAACCATACATTTTTAAAATACCCCCCACCCCCCAAATTAGAAGAGGTGAAAGTTAATATCAATCAAATGATAATCCATTTCAAATATAAAAACTTACTTTTCTTCATTTTTAATTCTTCGCTCTTCCTTTTCACGTTCCACTTTAGCATCTTCCTCTGCGTAACTACAAAATAATAAATGTGGATTATATAATAAAATTTTTTTTGTAACATTCTGATAATAAATAACAAATAGAAAAACATGTTATAAAGCATACATTATATGACACAAATAGTGAATGAAATATTCTACTTCGAACTACTTAAAACTTTTAACAGCATAAAATATGAAAGATAGTTTAAATTTTTCAAAATAAAAGTTTGCATCATTTAAAAAAAAAAAAAGATTGCTTTTTTTAGATGTAAACGATAAATGTTTTCTTACTATTTATCCCAGACAGTGTTTATTTTTTATAGTCTAATTAAATTGAAAGCAATTTAAATTTAAACTATTTCAATCATCTAGATGAATGGTTAAATGATTTTACAAAAATTCCAAACTATACCAATTATTAATAATAACACAGATTGGTTTAGAAGACAGCACTGCAAGTAATACTATTTTCTTCAGATGTTGTTGGATTAACTTATGACAGTTCCATACAGAAAATGAAATAGTAATTTTTAGATTTGTAAATATTAAATTTAAGGTATTATAAAATTTGACTGCAGTTAAAAATAAATAAAGATTGAATTTTTTTAAAAACATGTGACAATTCAAGTAGATAATGAAAATAGTCTTAACAACTAACTACTAGTAAAATGAAATTACGAACCTTCAGACAAACATTCAATTTAAATCTAATTTTAAAAAGCAATAACTTTTTTACCTGTAAAGAAGAGGGTTTCTAAAAAATTGTTTAATGATCTAAAAATTAATTATTAGAAGTATTTTTTTTATTTGTCAATATATTCATTTGTAATAAAATTGTAATTATTATGGATTTAAACAGCTAGGTTACACCATAAAATATAAATCTTTCCCCTTTATAATAAGAATAAATGTAAGCACTATTTAATTAAATGATTTTTAATACAAATATTCTAAAATAATTTTAACAAGTTTAATATTGACTAGAAATTATATTCTAAAATATGTTATATAGCGTAAAAGATTTGGAGATGTTAATTCTTGTTCATCTATATACACATTATTTTTAATACTGATTCAGATCGATTACAAATTCAAAATATTTGTTTTGATTCTAAATTTCCAAATACTTTATACAATCTTTTTCAGATATATTCTGTATAAACTGTAGTTTCTAAATAGTTGCAGAAGTTTAGGTTTTTTTCCTTTTAAATAGCAAGACAAATGAAATAATACTTTTGTAGAATTAATTAAAAAGTAAAAGTATAAATAGAAATTTTAAAAATTGCTACATTTATTTTATTAAAGGATAGTAAAGTAATATTGTTATTTTGTAAGTTCAAAGTTATAAATTGTTCATCATATAATAAAATAAAACATTGTTTTTTTGATAATTATGAATTTTATAATGTGGTTTTAGAATTTTTGAAAAATTAAAAAAAAAAAGTATTTCACTTCTATTTTCGCATATTTTTTATTTGGTTTTATTCATCATTTCAATTATATCACATATTTGTATATCTAAATTGGAATACTATTTGTAATATTTCTCTTACTTCATTTTTAGTGTAGCACAGATACACATCATTAATTTCAATCATGACCATTCTACAGCAAATTAAAAATATCTCCATATTTAATCCAGCTTTCCTGATTTCCAGCCTTTCTTACTCATATCATACTTTGCACTCTTCTTTATTTCATCCATCTCATATATGGTTTCTTTCTAAGTCTTTTACAATCTCTTGAAATTCAGTTTATTTATTAACATGTCTTCTAGCAATATATCCAGACAATTTCCATTAAAATCCCTTAATTCTATCAATGCTAACAGCAATACCTGCTTCTCTTACCCACATATTTTCTTTTTGATGCCTTCTTACTACTTCTAACATACATTTTCTTATACTTCGTTGAACAGTTTGAAGTCTCTATAATGCTTCTCTGTCGATTGTCCAAGTCTCACATCCATAAGTAAGAACTAGTAAAACAATTTATTAAAAACTTTTCTTCTCAAACACATCAGCATATTTCCTTCTATAATTAAGTTATTTCTACCAAAGGCAATGCATACAAGCTTAGTTTTATAATTAATTTCATCTATTATGTTTCCATTTGTATTACTAATCTAACCAAGATATTTATAGCTGTTTACTTTTTAGTTCATCATTATCAATCTTTATTTTCTTTGAGAAAATCCCTTAAACATTATTTAGACTTTTTGGCAGTTATCTGTAGTCATCTTACTTTTATCTTATAATTCTTACTAAGGCTGTAACCTCAAGAATATGTGTGTAAAAATGCGATATTAGGGACCTCTACAGCCTTAGTAAATATTACTTACGTAATCAATGTACGTTTAAATAAATTTATAATTTCAACTTATAATTCTTGCAACTTTTTCAGAAATTCTGAAGTATTATTTTCAAAAATAATCACCTTACTTGCAAAATTTAGATGACTTAAACAATCTCCATTTATTTTTACTCTTAGCTTTTCATTTTAATCCACCAAATATTTCTTGTAAAACTGCCATAAAAAGTTTTGAAGATATGGAGTCGTCCTTTTGTATACCACCATAATTCAAAATATGATAATATCCTAGGTCTATATCTTGATGATTCAATATCTTCATCATTGAAGAAATATTTGTAGAATCAATGTCCTTTTCATAAACTACAAATCCAAAGTAACTCATACTAATTGGTCAGTTCTATAACTTATCTCAATACACGGCTATGATCCACTTACAAAAACCACTTTTAAATCCATCCTATTCTTTTCAATGGCTAAAATCCAGTTGGCTATAGATGAGTTGTAATTATCTTGTAAAAATTTTGCATAGAACTGATAAAAGATTGGTTAAGTCATTCCCTTCATTTAAAATGCTGGGTGATCCACATGTAGTAATTGTTCTTGTTCAACTCTTTCACACATTTCATGATGTCAGCTCTCTCTTTAATAATATTTACATTTTTTTTATAGTAGAAATAAGTTTTTTACCAATAGCTTTCTTTGCTAATTTCCAATTATATTTTCTTATATTGTTATTAACTCTTTTTCATATTATTTTACAAAATTTTAAATATTCAATCCTTCTTAATGGATCATTTTTATATATTTTCACATTACTTCTTTCCCCCCAAAACTGTACTATCTTAATAGAAATGTTGCTTTTTTATCAGCAATCTTTGTTGTAGTTCTTAATAGTGTATCAGTTATTTTTTTATTGATTTCATTGAAATCTGAACCATTTTCAAAATATGTTAATATTTTGAATGATTTGCAAGTTCTAATTTAAATTCATTAGAATATTTCTAAAGATTAGGAACCTCTAGTTTGCATTAACATGTATCTTACATCTCATTAATAATGATCTCATTTCCTGTGTTGAATTTATTAAGAATATTACAATCTTGAAATATATATTTTCTGTTATTAAAATAATAATCCAGTTCTGTTGTATCTCATTTGGATGTTCCTGTGTCCATTTCCAATTAGTATTTTTCTCAAAGAATCCATATAATATATAGTTTTTCTTTTAATTCCATAACTCTGCATTCTCTCTCATTTCTATCACCACAACTAAATTTTCCTATAGCACTTTCATTTTTCAATCATTTACCAATTGCAACATTAAAGACTCCCATAACAACTTTGAAATGTTTGGTCTGATCAAAAGCCTTTTGTACATCTGTATAAAAAACATCTACTTCTTCATCACATTGAGAATTATTGGGCATAAACCTGAATTATCTGCATTTGGCAATTTTGATTAAATTGAATAACTAATCTTAATACTCTATCTGATAGCCATTAATTTTCACAATATTGTTCTTCCACTATTTATTTATAATGAATCCTACTCCACTTGTACTTCAAATATTTCTGCTGTATGTAGTATAGTATGTGTTCACTTTTTATATCAATTGTCTCTTCAAGTTTCTTTCTTACTTAACAAAGTCCAACAATGTCCCATTTAATATTGGATAATTATTTTTCCAATTTGGGCAATCTTCCTTTATTTGAAAGTAATCAGAAGTTGTAGATACCTAAGTAAAAATATCATCATCGAATGATAGTCTGGCTTCACAATCAGAGGATTCTTGGCATTCTATGCTTCCTGCCACCGACTGCAGTCTTGATTAGAGACACTGGGAATAAGGGCCATAATTTACTTTTGTCTATCATGGATGTAAATCTCTATTAAAAAAAAAAGGCATACATATTCATGCTGCCTTCAAGAAAATATCAAGTGATATTCCAGTTTAACATTAACAGACAACTAAAAAGAAAGACCATAGTGTTTCTGGATCTTAAACTCAGAGGTAAAAAGCCAATAAACTCATTATGCTGATTGTTGCTTGTTAGTGTGCAATCCATTCATGTTTGTATACTACATGAATAATCAGATAATAATAGCAGCTGCAATAACAAGAACATATGAAGTGAAAATTAAGAATTTGCCATGCTTGATTCTTTTAAGATCTTAAAGAAATATCAAAGGGTCTCCTTTCAATTAACTACAAACTCCTTTCTAAAGCCTCATGATACATATTTAAAACAATGAATATTTGAATACAAGTATAATTTATATGCTTGGAGTTTAGATGTAATTACAGGGGATTTAAACACAGAATTTTAAGCTCTTCAGTTATCCACTCCATTTCATAAAACCAATAAACCTGACCACACACATGTGAAAAAGATAAATGATCTCCAATATACATATTGTGCTTATCAGTCAGTTCAGATCATCAGAAAAAAACCATATTCATTCCAACAATTTTGAGAGTGAAAAATTCAGATTTAAATGAGCAATCCATCCAGAAAAATAAAAAATCATTGCATCTACATTTATAAAAGATTAGTAAATATACTACAGTTATTATACATTGACTATGATATCAAATTAACATAATTTCATTTCAAATTCTGCTTTTATGACATTTATTAGCTGTGTTAAGCTAACACACATGTGCTTTGTAGATGTCACTATATAAATGAATACTCCCACTTTTTCAAACACAAGATAAAGTCTTTGGGAAAAGATAGAATAAATTCATCTATTTTTTCGACCCAAATGTATATGTATGGGCAAATCTTAAGTGTTTGAAAATGAGAGAGTGAAGTTGTTAATTGATCACTTTAAATTACTTTTTTACTACGTGAATGAATGATGCTTGTGACATTTCTAGAATTTACTATACATCATTCTTATTAAATTAAACATATGTAAACAAGACATTTATTTTATATAGCACGAATGACGTATCGTAAATTCTAGAAATTTCACAAGCATCATTCATTCACATAGTAAAAAAGTAATTTAAAGTGATCAATTAACAACTTCACGATCTCATTTTCAAACACTTAAGATTTGCCCATACATATATGTTTGGGTCGAAAAGATAGATGAATTCATTCTATCTTTTCCCAAAGACTTTATCTTGTGTTTGAAAAAGTAGGAGTATTCACTTATATAGTGACATCTACAAAGTGCATGTGCATTAGCTTATTGGTATTAAGAGTTTATCAAAACATTGCGCTATATAAAATAAATGTCTTGTTTAACTGTGTTAAGAAAAATTTTCATTTAGTTTATTTTAATGTGATTTACATATATTTTCTTCTAAAAAAAAAACACTGAAATAAATATAATTACAACCATTTACATCTTATAAATCATACATCTAAAAAGTTCCTAAAACTTCATTTTTGTAAAATACCCTAGAAATTAATCATGATTAGCCATCTTTTATTAGATGTTTATTCTCCTACTTTGTTGATTAATATACTGGTGCAACTACTGCTTACATAAAGCATTTGAGGAATTATTATGTAATAATATACTTTCATACTCACCAATAAGATTTTCTTGTTACATAATATCATCATTATCAACCATTATCAATCCAGTGCAGGATAAGATTTTTCTGATGCAACATTACAGCAAATTTCCTTATCCATTCATCTCACATGAAATCTCTTTTTAGGACTTCTACAATCTTTTGGAATTTTAAAACATCTTTACTAATGACATGTCTTTTCTAAGCTCATTTCAATCTTTTAATTCTTTCAATGATGTCAAAGGTTACTATTTATTTTCTCATTTTTAAATTTTGTTTTCAATTCATCCTTGTTATTATCAAAATACATATTCTCTGTTATGAGATTTGAAATCTTTGCATTGACTTTCTATTAAGTATCCAAGTCTCAGATCCACATGTATGCGTAAATTCAAAACATTTATTATTAAGATTTCCTTTTCAAAGATTTAGGTACATTGCCTTTTAATATTAAGAAATTTCATCAAAAGCACTCCACACAATTTTAATTCTATGATTATTTTCAGTCATTATAATCTAATTAAGTATTTGTAGTCAATTTTTTTAATTCATTACAATCAATGATTATTTTATCCTTTTTGCAAAGTCATCTTTTTAGCATATATTTTTAGTTTTACTTTTCTGCTTTGATTTGATACATCTTGTAACATTTCTAAAGCCCATAAGAATTAGTTATAAAAACATTCATATTATCTGCAAAATCTAAATAATTTAAAGATAATTCCATTTATTTATATTCTCCTAGCTTTCAATTTTAAAAAAGTTATAAAAAGTTTTAAACATGCAATCGATTGTCATATATTCTTATCAATATTCATCTTCTTAGTAATATCAGATAACCTTATGAGTTCATTACAATAAATATTTTTCAGAATTTGATATCTGGGTCTGTCCTAATGTACTAAAAATTAATTACCAGTAAAATGCTTATAGAATCAAATTTTTTTTTATATAATTTTCAAATCAAAAACAAAATGGCAACTCATATTTGTTGGTTCTTTCCATAATTTCTTTCAAAACTTTGATGATATATATTGTACTATAATCATTTTTAAAACAATGTAGTTATTTTGATTGATTTGAGTTCAAAGTTTTATATAGAAAAGTTGCAATAATGTTAGTAAAGATGTTGCAAAAAACTGACAGAAGATTGATAAGATTGTAATTTTTATTGCTTTCTTGTCATATTTCTTAAGTATTGATTATCACTATTGCATTTTTCTAATCATCTGATATACCTTTATTATTTAAACCAGGAGTTGACAGACTTTTGCAGGGTAAGTACTGCATGTAATTTTCCCCAAAAGCCATGGTCCACTACTAACCATATATTATAATCTGGTGGTGGAGGCAGCATAGTAATAATTACACAATATAACAGTAATAATAGAAAGTACACAATATACGTAAAAAAAAAAATTCAAACAAAAAGAGACTTCCATGAAGAGTTATTCGTAATAGCTATCAAATTGCCAAAATTAATTACAAACAACAAAATAATATTGTAATGGAATTGCCATAAAGATTTAAAATGCTTTTTTATGGAAAATAATTACTAGTGAGCGACCATGTACGTGATGGAGTGACTAATCCAAAACAAAATTTTTACCCTAATTCATAATAGCCACAGACAATGAGCAGACTGGAGCTTTATTTCCTGATCACCATCTTCTCCAAAATTTATAATATTATTCTGATGTAAATATGAAAATTATATGCGTGATTATCAGATGAAAACTTAATGACAAAATATTCTTAACTATAATAAAAACTTTATTTAATACAACAATAGAATATAAATAATATAACTCTTGTATATTTACATAAATCAACACAATAAAATACGGAACATACATGACAAAAAATATTTGAAAATTAATGTTTTCATTCTATTGTATCTCTGAATTTAATTATATAATCAAGAGAGAAAAAAATATTATATTAATTTTTATTTAAATAGAAAATACATATTTTGAAAAGCAAAATATCTTTTGATATTTTAATTCAAATTATTATTCACTCAATTAAGCCATTCTAAAAGTTTTTACCAAATTTATCTTATTTTTGTTTCCAGTTGAGCTAAACACAAATTTAAAAATAAGATCTCTGGTCATAACGAAAGTATCCTCATAGTTTCATATCTATATATTTATCAACTTAAAGAATTTTTCCAAAAATAATAATTTATTTTTTTATAGTTATGCTTTGTATTTAAAAAAATCAGAGATGTCTAAAATGTGTAATTATTTTTTTTCCTCGGTGATTTCTTCTTGCAATCCAAAGTTCATTTCTAAATTTACTTATCTATTCAATTATCTAGTTTTGCTATACTGTACGCAAATCTGATCCAGCATTTGTAGATATACTTAGGCATTATTCAGTATTATTATTAGGGCATTATCATAGTTACATGAAGAAAGTTACACTTCCAGAAAGATGAAATAAAACTCTAATTCAGTCTTTACCCTGACGTTATAAATATATATAAGAATCCAATCATCTTCATAGCTCTAATTTTATAAGAAGCACGAAGATGATCTTTTAACAGATGACACTAATTTTTTTCTATCTGGCACTCATCCAAATACCATAGCAACCATTGGAATGTCTGAATTGTTTGTTCTATTAGTTTTTTTTTTTTATTATCAATATTTAACACTTTTGAAAATAATTCATTTTATTTTCAAAATATTATTTTAAAAGTAAACAAAGAAATAACGTTTTTATTTTTTACAAATTATTTTGTTTTCAACTTATTGATATATTATGATTTGCTACTAAAAAATACAATTTTTTATATTTATTGTTTTTAAAAGTAATACATGTGATGTACATCAGAAAGGTTATATAATATATATAAATTAATCATATACAAAACATATAGTGAATAAATTTACAAATAAATAAAAATAGTTATAAGCAATATGATAATCGAAGTTGCAAATATTTTTTAATTAGAGGAAGCTATCAAATTCCAAATTTAATTATTAAAAAAAAAAGAATATATATATTAATCATGTGCAAAACAGAGCAAATAAATTTACAGAAGCTAGTACAATAATAAAAATAGTTGCAAGGTGCACATATTTTTAAAATATAAGAAATGAGATATAAACAACATCTAGTAAATAAACAGCAAAATTAAACAATTTGGTACCAGTGTAAATGAATTGTTTAAATGATCACTTTCAAAATTTAAGTCAGGCAATGTCAACTGAAAGTTTTTGGCTAAACAATTATTAACAATGAACCACTTTACAGTAAAAAAAAAAAAAGAAGTAACAATGAAGATAAAAGTAGCCATATTTTATTTGATCAATGAACTGATATTAATGCAAGAGAGCAGGCATTGTTTATAAGTTTATTAAAATGATTCTTTAGGGAATCTAACCTGTGAATTATAGTGACACATCATAAGTAAGTTTGAATAAGTGTATTAAAAAAGGTTTATTTAAAATATAAATGACAAGGATGAAAATTGAATGAATTGTAGGGTAGCTCAGAAATAGCTTGTAGAAAGATAAATAAGTGATGAGGAGAAGAATTTAAAAAAATTAAATGAGAAAAATAATGATTAAACATGCTTTCAACAAACAATCATACTATTTTGTATGCCATGGAATTTGGAATTAAGAAAAAAGGATAAGTAAAATGTTTTGACTAAATTGTGACTTCATGCAGAATAGAAACTTGGGCTATTAAAAAAAAAAAGCCATTGGGGATTTTTGAGACATAATTTTGGGGGGAAAAAAATCGAAAAAAAATAATTGTATAACTTAAGGCTAATATCACTTATTTTAACCAAAGATATTTTATCAAATGAAAAATTAAGATAAGATAAGGAAAAATAAACAAATAAAAAAAAAAAACTGAGAAGTTAATTATAAAAGAATAGAGCAATTGAAATAGAGAACTAAAAAAAGAAATTGGGGAATCTATGGAACTTGCTCTTAGACAAATGATAATATGTAACTTTATACATAATACATTTATTAATGAATAATCTTTAATTCAGAAGAAGAAACCACACAACCCAACCTAATAAAAAAGAACTTGTTTAATTTAATTGGGATATTAGAAAAATTATTTTTATTTTGCAGATATAAATAAAATTAGCACATAAATTTAACATTTGTATTCTTTAATTAGATAATAAATACTGAACTTACCGTTTCCTACTTTTTTTACTGGTTCGACAACAACAGCAATATATACAACATGAAAAAGTTATTATTAATAGTCCACCGATGACAGCCATCGCAATTATTAAGTCTTGAAAATTTACTAAAAAAAATTATAATTTTATATAACAAATGATGGCAAATTTTTTACATTAAACACAATTTTTACAAAATACATATATATTTATTCAAGTATATATAATTCTTTAAATAGAAAATATATAAATTAATAATATAAGAAAAGGTTGTAATTAAATGAAAAAAAATAATTAGACAAGGAAAAATCAAACTTAAAAATTACAAAATAGATTAGTTAACTCCACTACTGAATTCATACTATTATTAATGACACATTTTTAAAAATCAATTGCAAAGATTGACAACTATATTGTTTATTGCATCAAGGATTATTAGTAATATAATTTAAACAAGTAACATGTTGAGTACAAATTGAACCAATAATTATATTCCATATGAATCTAAATTTTTCATTACATAATCAAGTGGCAAAAACTTAAGAATTTGCCCTTATTATGATCTCAAAAAAATTTAGAATCATTAAACAGAACAAGTAAGAAATAGTTCATGTTTATTGACCTCAATAACAAATAAATTTCAGTTCCTTAGGGACAATAATTAAATCAAAAATTTTCCCAAAATTCTCTCCTTGCTGACAATGATGTTCTCAAAAATGATTCTCCGACTAAAACACCACTGAAAATGCATTTAAAAAATTATCAATTTACTACCACTTTTGATGCTAATTACAAATATTTGTTGTTGTCAGAAAGAGCAAGTTAAAATTTGAAATTGTAAGATAGTATCTTTTAGCCTCATTAAAAAAATACAACCATTCTAAAACAAAAATCTGTTTCAAACATTGGTTGAAAGTGCTATAAATAGAAAATTCATTGTAGTCCTAAAAATTTTCTATATTTTCAAAAAAAACCTAATCACAAATGTAAAAATAAATATTTATGATACACCAAATTTAATTACAATTAAAAACATTTGCAGGAAGTAAACAGATTAGCAATTTTTTTTAAAGTATGAGTAATATCAAGAAATATAAACAAATTAAACTTTATGAAATTACATAACATAATAATCATTCTGTTACAAATAAATTAGAGAGTATTAGATAAAAGTTGTTTGATTAGACAATAAAAGATTTTTGGTTCAAATCTGAAGCATAATTATTTTCTGGACCAGAAATGCAACATTGGAACAAATAACTTTAATTTGAAAGATTAAAAAGATGAGTTGAGAAATATATAAATCTTAACTTTAAAAAAAAAAAGAAGCTATGATGGCTATAAAGAATTGAGAATATAATTAAATAATCAACTCTGAGAGTGGGAAAGAGGTTGATTTCAAATTAAAATCAGTAAGAAAGGTGGTACAAAAAAAAATAAAAAGCAGAGCGAAGTCTTATAATCTAACAAGTATTATTTGAAGTTAGTTTTTCTTTGTCACCTTTAGATGTATACCGGAGATCTTAGTAATACATTTCTCGCTATAAATTGTGAAAGTCAGATACAATAGCAGGTATAGTTATGTTGGAAAATAGATTGGTAATGTGACAATCAAATACAAGTTCACCATCAATAATTTACAAGTCTTGATTATAAAGTTTTCTGTATAAATAATAGTTAAATGAAATCACTATTTTCCACATGCTTTCTCATGTCTTTAAGAACAGTCATTCCCATCATACTGAAGAAGCATTTATTGTAAGCTTGATTAATCAATGAAACCACGTAGTTTAGTCCTATAAACCCCATCGTCAGATCAGTTTCTGGCTTTTTCTTTTATCAGTGAAGACTAGGATTCAAAACTGGAATTAATGTGCTTATTTATCTAGCAGCTACCTTTTACTCTTTATTATATTCAAATTGATATATATAAAAAAAAAACCTAAGATTTCAAACTGGCCTAACTTTCTTACATACCATTTGTGTCAGCTGATTACTCAAGCTGCACTGACTATTATTGGAGGAATGTGGGTAACCATGTAAGAATGTGTTGATGTTGTTGTTATTGGCCTTCGTGTCTAAGAGGGGACCTACCAACTATCATAAAGTTGATGTTTCTAAAATATATAGAAACTATCTTGATGTCAGAGCTGTATGAAAGTCAGCTGCATTTAAGTTTTTCCTAAATTTCAGGGTATTAACTTTAATAGTATAAAGAAATAAAAGATAGCTGCTAAATGAAAAGATAAATTAGTTTCAACTTTGAATATTAGTCTTCACTGATGAATATAAAAATCAGTTAACTAGTTTGGAAATGGAGGTATCCATTGATTATTCAAGCTTTACAGTAGAGTGGGGATGGTTGTTTTTCAAGTTGAAATAACAGTAAAAATGAGGCATAGAAATTTTAAATATTTATTACTGTATAGTATTATATTAATTACATAAAAATTGAATTTGAATTGCTTATTGTGCTTATAAAGAATGTTGTTTCTCCATCATTATATTTAATCAAATGTAATGTTAAACAAATGCTTAACCCAGGGGTCCCCAACCCTATGCCCATGGGCACCATGGCGCCCGCAGACCATTTTACGTGTGCCCGCCGCTATCCGAACACGATAAAAAATTATTTATCTGATGCAAATAAATTTAATTTTTAAATTTTCTTATAAATTATTGTATTATATTGTAATCAAATTGTAGGGCATACTATACTTTTACAGCATAAAAATATAAACATTAATTATAAGTTAAAATTTTATTTTTGAAATAAATATTTTTTTGTACATTATGTGTATTATTAACAATATCCAACTATAAATTTACATTGTAAAAATAAATGATGCCCGCCATCTGGTTGAAAAAAATAAATGTTGCCCGCCACCTGGCCGGTATTATACAATGTGCTCTTAAGTGCAAAACGGTTGGGGACCCCTGGCTTAACCTATTATATTGTAAACATTTTATTTTATTTACTTTTCGATAAAATAAAAATAAAATACTACATACTATACCCTGTATAGTTTAGCAGAGTTATAAAATATCAAACTCTGGAATATAGGTTCAGGAATCAATTCCAGTGCTCGAATTTTTTACGTACTCCTGAGCAAATAAATTCATTCGAATATTTAATCTTACTTACTATATACTATGTAACAAGCTTTCCAATGATGGTAGTCTTTTAATGTGAAAAATTTTTGACAATTTTTTTATTTAAAGTGTTTCTTTTTTTTAAACCAATTAATAAAGATAGAAAAATTTAAGCATTAATATACAATAGATAGTCATTAATGTAGTTCAGTTTATTTTTCATAATAAAATGATTGATAATTTGTACAAAATAAAATATATTAAGTCTGCAACTAGTTATAAGAAGAAAAATGAAGTTAGTCAGTTCTATCTAATAGAAATTAAGATTTCATCCTTCACTTCTATTTTAATTGATTGTCAATTCCCTTAAAAAATTTTCCTAATGAAAACATTTTCTTAAAAAATATATCATCCTCTATTGCACACGATTCAAAACTTATCAAACTGATTTGAATGTGGTTTATATTGTGGCCTGCCAATACTGTTAGGTTGGGCAACACTGAAATATTGCATTGTCATCTGTATCAAACACATGTACAAAATTTGAAGAAAATCTGTTCATTTTAATCCCAAAATCTTGCATTGTCATTTGTATCAAACACATGTACAAAATTTGAAGAAAATCTGTTCATTTTAATCCCAAAATCTTGCATTGTCATCTGTATCAAACACATGTACAAAATTTGAAGAAAATCTGTTCATTTTAATCCCAAAATCTTGCATTGTCATCTGTATCAAACACATGTACAAAATTTGAAGAAAATCTGTTCATTTTAATCCCAAAATCTTGCATTGCCATCTGTAACAAACACATGTACAAAATTTGAAGAAAATCTGTTCATTTTAATCCCAAAATCTTGCATTGTCATCTGTATCAAACACATGTACAAATTTGAAGAAAGTTTGTATGGTAGAAGTAGATTATAAGAGGTTTTTATTTTTATTAAAGCAGCAGTTTAAAAATACAAGTTTTACATAAACAATCCAAAGGAAAATAAAGACTTGAACTTTCTTTTCTTTTTAATTATTTTCTTTCTATTTTAATTAATTGTAAACCTGCTTAAAATTTCTTCCTCAAATTAAATGAAAGCACTTAAAAGTCAAATTACAAATTTTTTGTTTTTATTAAGGTAGCAATTTAAAAAAGCAAGTTTAGCATAAACAATCCAAAGGGAAATTAAGTTTTCATCCTTCATTTCAGTTTTAATTATAAACGTCTCTAAAATTTTTTTCTTAAATTAAATCAAAGAATCTGCTTTAAAAAATATCGCACCACTGCTCAATTCAAAATTTACTGAACCGATTTAAATTTGGGCTCCAATAAAATATTACATTCTTATATAACAGTGTCATGAAAAACAAACATAATGTCAAAATTTGAAGAAAATATATTTAACTGAAGACTGTTAAAAATTAGTTACAAGGTTTGATCAAAATAAATAGAAGTCTTAAGTTAAATACAAAACATTAAAAAAAAAAAATGAAAATATTTAAAAAGGATCTATTTATAAAAATTGATTATGAAATTCTGTAAAATATTACCAAAATAATTAATAGTGATAAATGAGAATATAATTGTGAATTGACAAGAAAACCTGCAGAAGAAAAAAGATATCTCAAAAATATAACACATCTTGATATTGGAAGGAAAGGTGTTCATCAATAACAAAAAAAATAGTACTGTCACTAAATAGAAAGATGATATCATTTATAAGTATGTGGAAGAGCTCTATAAAGAATTATAGAGTATTAAAAAAAAAAAAGTACTTCCTACAATTTCAACAAAATTTTTTGAAAAATAACCAAATATTTTAAATGAAGAAAAAAAATGAAAAAGTTCCAAGAAAAGATGAAATTATTATAGATTTTAAAAAGAAGCCATTAAGAAAATAAAAAAATTGTAGGTAAAACTGTATAGCAAATGTCTATATGATAAAGATGTACCACATAATTGAAGAATGTATTAATGATATTAATATTTATAAATTAACATAATAAATCTATCAATCTTCTATAATTCTATGCATCTTTATAAGATCATAAAAATTATAATAACAATGAATCACATCAAAATATTAAAAGAAATTACAAAAAAGTCTAGTGAGTATAAGTTATCTTTATGTCTTGAATTTATAGATTATAAAAAGTCATTCATCTCTATAAACATGGGGATATTATCAAATTTTGAAAACTACTTATCAAAATACATCAACAGCAATTAAATTACATAATAACACCAAGTAGAATAACATTGCTAACAGCATATGACAGGGCAATTCCATATATTTTGGATATATGGAATCAACTTGTCATACACCTTTAGTAATGTTAATCTGCAGTCTTATATGAAGTATTTTATGGATTAAAATGGGAAGCTATGGAAATAAAAATAAATGGATATTATTTAAACCACTTAGATTTCATAAAAGGCTATTAAAAACCTTCGAAAGGTGCACTTTAAACATGCTTATGTGACAGCCAATCAGATGTAATAATGACTGCACCTGGAATTTTTAATTCCAAAACACAAGCCAGAATTATAAGAAAAAGATGGGACCCACCTTCTTCTATGCTTAAATTTATATATGAATAAGCCAGACTCAAGCATTTCGAACTAAGAGTGTGAAGCTTAAAATACCTTCACATTTAATTCACTAAATATTATATATAAATAAACAACGCAAAAGCTTTTGATTTACTATGAAGCAATTTTCAAATCTAATGAAATGATAATAACAAATGTAAATATATCAAATTTATTAAGCACAAGCAGATAACATTGTAATAACGTGAAAGCTAAAACCTTCTGGTTTGTGTTTTAGAATTAAGAGTTCCACATACAGTCATTATTACATCTGATTGACTGTCACATAAGCATCTTTAAAGCGCATCTTTCAAAGGATTTAGCTTTCACGTTATTACAATGTTATCTGCTTGCGCTCAATAAATTTGATATATTTAAAAGGCTATCAAATAAAAATAGGAATAAAGTTAATTGTTAAAAAGACTAAGTAATGTATTAGGAGTTTACTAACTATAAATGTTTTGATCTAATTTTTAAACTGATGAAAATATAATGGATAAAAATTAACTATAGAATTAAGCTTGAAGTTTTTTTGTAAAAAATAAATAGTAAAAGGAAATATGCCAGTTCTTGTACATGAATCTGAAACCTGGAGACTTAATAAAGGAACAGTACAAAAACTTCAGACTAGACAATAAAGCATGGGGAGATGTATATTAAAAATAATATGAAGGGATCAAATGGAAGTAGATAGAAGAGATAACAAACAGGCATCAATGACATCCTTGAAAGAATTAAGAAATTTAATTGGATATATTCCTAGAAGAGATGATAATAGATGAACAGCTAAAATTCATTCCAAAAATTAATTACAAAATAAAAATAGAAAGAGATTTATATATAAAACGAAAAGATGATATATGGATGTTTGTTGGAATAAATGTAGAGAGGCTATGGATCAGAGAAATTTGATTAAACATGTAAAGATCATTTTGTAATGAATTAATAAGGGTTGAAAATGATAATTATGATGGAGCAAAATGTTAAGAATATTTTGAAGAAACATCTTCAATCAAGATAGCAAATTATATTTGGTCAAGTTAAGCATTGTGCTTACATATTCTTTTTTGATTATAAAAATGGATTTTTTTTATTTGGATATTGAAGAACTTTCATAGATAGTTCAAACGCTGCATACTCAGAGGCTATAATAAAATCTAAATTTATGAAAAGATGCATTTTAGTAATACTGTTAACAGCTATTATCTCTAAATATATACATTTGATCTTGACAACCTTGATGAAGCTCAAGAAAACTTGAATTATATTCTAATAATAATTGTGGAACATGAGAATAAGAGGATTAGAGATTATTTTCAGATAACTCTATAAACTTTGAATAATATTAGAATATTATCTAATAATCTAGACCTTATGAGGCAGAAAAATAGTTATGATTTGAGAAACTGACTAGAATTTTATGAGAAGTGTTTAATTAAAATATCTATGTTTCTTTATCTTCGACATGTTTTTATTTTTTTCTTGGATTATTACAAATTTTAGACAAGTTGATAACTATAATCAAACTTGATTATTATTTTTTCAAATAGAACTTGGAAAAATAATACATTTTATTTACTATTACACCTGGGCCTCGTTTTATGCGGTAGATAGGTTCCACAGAAAATCCGCATTAAAAAAAATCGCACAAAAATAGACTTAACTTACCTTGAAAAATGGGGATAGGGTCTGTAATTTTCTGAATTTGCATAAAAGCAAAGCAACAAGGAAAAATTACTTTATAATTTGTATTAAAAAAATAAGAAAATAAAGTATGACTAATAAAAAATATCAAATATTTGAAAAAAATTATGCACAAGACAAACTATTTTTACTTTTTTTTATTAACTACAGTATTTAATTTGACATTTTTTCTTACGTATTTTAATCATTATCGCAATTTGACGATATGCGATTCGTTTGTAAACTGGTAAGAAATTAGATTCGTCAATGTAATGTGATGTAGCTTCTCCTTGAACGAAGTCAAGAATCTCTCAGCAATTATGCCCCGAGAAACTTGTTAGCCACTTTATTTTCCATTCCCCACTCTAAGTTTTTCCATACTCTGCTCCATCCCATTTACACAACTAGTGCCAATTTCAGTCTTGTGCTGTGTTAATAGTTTTCTGTTGACAACTGATTTATACTACTGAAATAAATTTTAAATGTTCACACTTTGTTTCTATATTTAAAAAATGAGATCGTAATCAAAACAAAAAGATGATACATTATCATTAGAAATATTATTTTCAGTTTGTAAAATCAATAAAATCTTCGTTATTTATTTTAAAAATCTACATTATTTATTTCTGTTACATCTATCAAAATGTATTTTAAAAGTTTAAAATTTTTGAATATTTATTGCGATATTTTTATATGTAAGTATAAATCTATTATTATTAATTACTCATTAGTATAAGTAGGTTATTTTTTCTAAATACAGTTTCAGGCCATATTCCTGTTAGCTGCTAATATAACGTTATATTTTTGAAAAAAAAAAAAGTATTTCAAGTCAAAATAAGTTATTAATAATTTAAATTTCTTGATATCTAATAAATATAGTGAAATATGAAAAATTTTAAGAAGAAACATGAATCGCATAACTTCAAAATCGCATTAAAATAATCCGCATAAAACGAGACCCAGGTGTACTAATAATTAGAATATCCGAGGATTCTGTATGCTTAAAATGTATTGATAAATTTAAATAATACATGAGTAATAAATATTTTATAGTTTCATAATTGTAAAATTTCACATTCCAAAAAAAAAAAAAGTAATTTTTTTTTTACTTACCCCAACATACTCCCCATCTTGCTTTTGATAAAGAGCAATCTTTGGGCATTATAGAATTATAATATTCACAAAGATTATTTGTATTGCACCAGTAACACTAAAATATTTTGATTAAAAAAAAATCAAAATTAGATTTTTTAAAAAAAAATATAATTTTTATATGTTGTACAACAAAATTTATTGAATTATTAAAAAATATATTAAAAACCAAATTTTACTCATAAACAAAAATGGCATTAATAAAAATAATTCAATAAAAGCAATTGAGCTATAAAAGAATAAATATAAAAGTTAAAAAACCAAATAACTAACAACACCCAATCTTTATATATAATATCCATGCTCAAAGATTTAAGCTATCTGCAATTCAAAAATATATTAAATAAAAAAATTATAAATTAATAAAAAATAAATTTAAATTTTTTTTTTCTTTAATTCACCTAACAATTGCTGGGTGCTACGATCATAAACTGTTACAAGTAAATTGCAACAATATGTAGTCTAAAAATGGCCATTTCTCACAAAATTTGGTTAGGTTGTTTTGTCTGGTAGGTTACTCGTTTTATCATAGAAATAATAAGAATAATAATAATATCAGTAGTAGTGATAAAGAAAGAGTCAGTGCCAATACTAAAAATTAAGTATTATAATTTTTTTTTTTTTAAATATAATTACTTGGAAAGTCCTAACACTACTTATACAAACTCTTCAAAACCAGAATGGAGGAATGCATTAATGACTAAGGAGCTGTCAAGATTTAAGATTGAAAATAACTGCTCTTTGTGAAACTTGTTTCCCAGAAGAATGAAGTTTAATAGAGAGAGTTGTTTTTGGAAAGGCTGGACAGTTAGTGAAAGAATGCATGGTGTTTGGTTTACTATAATCTAATTTCAACTTTTTGATAGCTCGAATATAGATGAAACTAATATAGAAATACTGAAAACCCTCAGTGATCCATATGTAAACTATCAGAAAATGTAAGTATAGTGAGCCACTTATACTTTAGCTGTATAAGCATACCATTTACTAATGTATTCACATGCAGAACATGATTTATAAATACTAATGTAATTGCAAAACAAGTACAAGCTATTAATTAGAAGGAAAGGCTGAGCCTCATATTTAATAACCTCTAAATATTAAATTAATTCTCAATTAATAGATGGAAATATAACTTCTTTATAGATGAAACTAATGTGAAAGTACTAGCATAGATTAAATCACCTATTTTTTATCTTTTTTTTTCCATATGTCATAGCATCGACCGGGAGGTGAACCCACAACCGTCTGCAACCAACTACTTGCTTGCAAGGCAACTGCGCTGACCTCTCGGCTAACAACGCTTGACTATTTTTTATCTTTGACTGTATATAAGCAAACTATTTACTGGTGCACTTAAATGCAAAGGGAGATTTATATATACTAAAGTAATTTTAGGACAAATATAAGCTATTCAGAATAGCTTATAGTTGTCCAGAAATTACATTAGTATACATAAATCCCGCTCTGTGTGCAGGTACGTCAGTAAATGCTTGCTAAATTATAGGTGGTTTATTCTATACTTGCATTTGCTTTTACTCTGATTAGTTAGTGATTTCAAAATAGCTTATAGTTGCCCTGAAATTATGTTAATATATATATAAATCACATTTTGCATGTAAGTACATCAGTAAATGGTATGCTTATATATGATCAAAACTAAAATATAAGTGGCTCATTCTATACTTACGTTTGCTGATGGTTAGATTATGTATGGCTCAGTGGGGGTTTCCACATTAGTTACAGTCTAATTTGTATCCTCTATTGTTGAAATTCCTTCTGCTAAGGCTGCTAAAACTTGCCTTGCTTTATGGTATTAATGCTTATTTTATTAGTACCTATGCTCCAACCTTAGATTCAGAAAATTCAGAGAGAAAAAAAGCTTTTATTCCTTGTTGGATAGGATTATTACAATACGATTACAAGATCAATTTTTTTTATTGGAAACCTTAATGCCCGTGTTGATACAAATAGTAGACATTTGTCTAAAAGTTATTAGAAATAATGGAATTGGTGCTGTAAATTCAAATGGTTTGTTATTGAATTTATGAACAACACATGAATTGACTATTAAATACTTTGTTTAGGCAGAAAAACTGCTATAAAGGAATGTAAATGTATCCACATTCAAAACAATAGCATTTAATAGATTGTAAGAATCCAAGAGAAGTTCACAACACTTACAAGCACATATTGTTGGTCAGATCATAGATTAATACACATAACTATTAAAATGATAGTTGCATTAAAAAATAGATATTACTCCAATCATATTCACAAGAAAATTGATTTTCATTCTTGGAAAGAATCTGCTATATATACTAAATTTCAACAGTTGTTAAGCATTAAAATTCTTAATTTGGATCTTCAGGACTGTCATATTAGTAAAGCATGGAATTATCTTAATTAAGAAGTGTGTTATGAATGCAGATAAATCTATTCTTGGACTCACTAAAAGGAAAAATCATGACTGACATTCTGAAAATGATCATAAAATATTAGTGATTTAATTTTAAAAAACCTGTGGCATTTTCTGCTTGGCAGAACAATAGATTAAATGTGAAACTTCATAACAAATATAAAGATCTGAAGGCAGAAGTTCAATGATGATAAAAAGATTTAAAAAGGGATTAAACTGCAAAGAAAATACAGACTTTTGCTGATCGTGATTATTCTAAATCTTTTATTGATATATTGAAAGCAACATGTGTATCTGAGAAACAATATCACAATCCTAATAAATCCAGCAATGGCACTATATGATGATAATATTTTGAACAGGTGAAATGAATATTATGATCATCTTTTAAATAATGATACAAGAATTGAGATAATAACTTTTCATGACATATTCATTTTATTTATTCAAATTTGGGCAAAAGATATCCAACTTAATGAATTCAAAACAGCTTTTTGTAATCATAAAAATATAAAAGCTGTGGGTCCTAATGAAATACATAGAGAAGTTTTAAAATATGGTAGCGGTATATTAGCTGCAAGAATATTAAATTTTTTTATGAATATATGGATTCGCGAAGTTATACCATCCAATCTTAAGAATAGTTTTATTGTTCCGATTTTAAAAAACAAAGCAGATACTTTCAAGAATTTTGAATAGTTTGCTTCCAGTTATAGATGAATGATTACCACTTAATGTGGTCTCAAAGAATCAAGCGGCACAATATAAGCATATTTTCAGTTGCCAGGCAACTACAAGAAAAGTGTTAGAAACAAAGGAATGATTCGTAGATTGCTTTTATTGATTTGATCAAGACATTTGATTCGCATAATAGGGTAAGTCTCTGAAATGGTTTGAAATTATTGATTGCCCACCAAAATTTATTCATATTATACAACTTCTATGAGATGAAATGATATTACTACAGGTAGAAAGTCTGGGGCATTTAAAAGGAAAACTGATGTTACATAAGGATGTGTACATACTCCAACATTATTTTCTATTTGTATACTAGTAGACTTTGCAATTGTTTATAGATGACCTAATCAAACAGGAATCAAGATATGATACATTTTTGATGATTGAATTTTTAATTTGAATTAAATATGAAAACACTAACTTATTTTTGGATTCAGCATTTACAGCAAGCTGGTGATTGTGATATTTTTGCCAGTACAAAAGACAATTTTCAGAATATTCTTAATGTTTTAAATGTAAAATATAAACACTTTGGTTTATTAATTAAGGTTCAAAAAAACTAGTTCTTTATCACCAATGATGGAAGAAAAATCCTCAGCTGCTTTTAGCTTGGATGGTTATCACCTTGAGAATCTAATCCAATTTAAATATCTTGGTAGTTTTATAAATAGAAAAGTAGACTTATTCCAACACAGAATCCAATGTATTGCTGATTTTTAACAAGTTAAAAAATAGAATATTTCATCAAAAGGAAATAACTACTGCAACTATGATAGTTGTATATAGAATTATTACTTTACCAAATTTATTGCACGGATGTTTTAAAAGTTGGACAACCTATCAGTCCAATATAAAGCCATTAGAAAGAAAAGTCCATAATATTTTAAAAATACAATGGCAAGATCACCAATCAATATATTCTTCAGCTTGATGGATGTGATAAATAATGAAAGACCTTCTAAAAGGGTGCTATAAGGATTATCATAAAAACATTTTGAAGAAGTGCAATGTCAATTGTTTCCATTGGGAAGATATGACAGAGAAGAGAATATATTGATGAGCTATAATTAGACATGGTGTTGCAGTATTTCAGAAAGAAAAGTTTTCTGCTGAAGAAATTAAAAAACAACATAGTAAAATAACAAGCGAACAGAAAAAATAGACCAGCATGTTCTACATGAACATATTTGTGATTCACAGATTGGTTTGTACAAATCATCACAAAATTCATTTCTGGAGCAGTTTTCTTCTCTTCCTTTTTTTAAAATTTGAATAGCCATGCTTGCTTAAGGAATGCCTAATTATTATTATTATTTTACCATTTGTCACCTCATTCCAAAATATGCTGAAAATGTAAAAAAGTTCCATTGTCTATAGTTTTGTATACATTGTATATAAAAATACTTATCGTAAAATATAAACCTATTTTTATATATGCAAATTATTTATATGGCAGTAAATAAAACAAATAAAAACAACTTATTTTTATTATTTAAACAGTATTCATCTTTTTTTAATATTGCATTTAATTCAACATCAAGCAAATCATCTGTACATTTGCACTTAATTTTAATAATGCTAAATTCAAATATTACTAAAATTAAATGTAATGGGGAGATAATTGGCTTAATAATATTTTTTTCAATTAAGTAATTCTCTCTCCCTTTTTTACTGGGTTTAAAATGAATTTCAGTGTAAGCAGTTTTTTCATTTTCCACTTAGCAGTTCAATATAATTTTGTTTAAAAAAAATTATAAGAACATTCTTTCTTAAATTTATTTCCCTCCTTCAGTTAAATGGAATTATATAACTAAAGTAAAAATAAAACAGTCAGTTATCTGCATAATGTCTTAATTATTAATATATATAAATATTTAATTTTATAGATATATTAAACAGCTTCCATACTTTCTCCCTTTTTTTAAAGTCACATAAATAAAGATACAATAAAAAACAAATGACCCCCAAGATGTATTTCATGCTGAACCAGCATTCATCAGTTGGTCCAGATCACTATCTCCTATATATATCTCTATTATATGAAGAGTATTTATCAATAGTAAATTGTTACATTTTTATTTACCATTGTCGAATTCACTCCACTCACAACTTTGACACCATTCAGCTCACATAAATATACTAATGATTATTACTAATCATTTTCTAAACTAGAGATTATCTCTAGTACTGCATTGTATTTATCTGAGGTGGATAGTGTCAAAGTCGTGAGTGGAGTGAATTTGACAATGGCTAAATAAAAATGTAACAATTTACTATAGATAAATACTCTTCATATAATAGATATACATGGGAGATAGTGATCTGGGCCAACTGATGAGTACTGATTCAGCATGAAATGCATCTTGGGAGTCATTTGTCTTTTATTATATCTTTATTTATGTGAATTTAAAAAGAATGGAGAAGTATGGAGGTTGTTTAATATATCTCTAAAGATATTACACATGGAAAAAATAAATATGAATAATTCCAACTGTGTGTATGTCTAAAAGTAAAAAATCAGATATATTAATTTTTAACAGAGATTTAAAGTTAATATCTGTGCTAGAGATAATCTCTAGTTTAGAAAATGATCAGTAATAATCATTATTGTATTTATCTGAAGTTGATGGTGTCAAAGTTGTGAGTGGAGTGAGTTTGACAATGGTAAATAAAAATGTAACAATATTTAATTTTATTCACAAATAAATTTCTATTATAGACATGATGAAAGTGTACATATGTATCTAAGTATAGATTTTAAGGTCATGAATACAGAGAGAAGAAAAGACTACTGTATTTACAAATCCATTGAAATTTAAACATTAAATAACACAAACACATTCAGGATTATTAATTAATGAATTCCAGAAAAAAAAAAAAAAAAAAAAGAATTATATGATAGTAATAACAAATTTAATCTAATAATCTAGAGAATTAGATGCAAAATTCTACTACATAAGCTCAAACAATTTTCAGCATGTATAAAGTATAAAAAATTTAAACAATGTGATTATGGTGTCATTACAGTGTTTGATTCTTGCTCACTTCATGCTGTGTGAACATCTTATATGATACCTTGAAGTGCTTATTTTTATTTGTTAAAAAGATATTTTCATATCCTGCTCCCTGGCTGATAAGTATAAAACAACTAAACATCACGTGATCACTGTTTCTTGCACTGATTGGCACTACTGTATGGAGAGTTTTTCCTGTTTAAGTATAAAACAATTGTATAAAATATGAATTAAGTAAAATGATGTGGTAAAAACACAATAGTTGAAATCTATAATTAAAATCTTTGGTAAATTCACTTCATAATTTTAGGAAAAAATAAAATAGATATGAGGCAGTTAAAATTAATATGGTGAAGCCATAAATCTACAACAGAAATTACAGTATTATGATCTATTTTGTTATCATTGTCAGTTATCTGTCAAAGAAATCAAGCGTTGGTGGCCTAGTGGTTAGCATAGCTGCCTTGCAAGCAGCTGGCCCGGGGTTCACTGTCCCGTCTACGCATTTGACATATGAAAAAAAAAAAAGTTCTTCACTCTAAACCATATTACTTTTTCCAAGCCCTTCATCTCTACTCTATTCCCCAAATACTTATTTTACTCCTTAAAATTATTAAGCTTTTCTTCTACATCTTTGAATCATTCTTACTTCCTCTTGAAAAGAAGCATCACAATGTATTAAAAGGAAAAAAAATCAGTATCAAATAATTAGATCATATGTAATTATAGAACCTCTTTAAAAGAATATATGAGCTTTAGTAGTAGCTGTTTTATTATATCTTTCATGAAAGATAGATAAATAATACTGATGAATTAAATATATTACATGAATTTAAAAAAATGCATTTTGGATATAAAATACAATAATTATATTCAACATTTTGGGATTTTTATTCATATAAGGAATTCTTTACATAATCCCATTCCATTTTTAAACAATATTCATTCATTCCAATACAATATTTAAAAAATTATCTTTTTCTATGTAGACTTTTTTTTTTTTTAATTCCTTTTCATTTTTAAATTTATTTCCATTTTTATTTCTTATTTCTCACTATTTGTTGAATAGGTTTTTCTTTTGAGAGTGATTATCAGTCACAAAAACTAAAACATTTTTGCTAGAATTAAGGCTGATTATAAGGCAATTTACAATTTAATAAATTAATATTTCATTAATAGATTCTATTATTAAGTATTCCACCATTTTCTTTCCAAATATGGTCATTAATTTATATATATATAAAATAAAATAATTGTACACACTGTCTTTTTAAAATCTTGTTTTCCTTCTTAATATCATTTCCATTTTAATGTATTTATTCATTTTTCCCTTACTACATTTCAAGCATACTGTAGAGTTATTTCCAATGTTTATTTCTATAATATATAGTTATTTATAATATATACATTACACAACATAATATAATCTTTTCATACAATTTATCATTTTAGCTTCTTTTTTTTTTACATATTTTTATATTTATCAACTTTTTATATTCTAAATTTTTTTTATTTTTAAAAATCCCTTTTATTATTTATAATTATTCCTTTATAATTGATTAAATTCTTAACATTATTCCTATTGTGTTTCCCCGAAATAAGACCCAGTCTTATATTAAGTTTTGCTCCAAAAAATACTGTAGTGGGGATGTCTTATTTTTTCATGTACAAAAGTGTACTTTTATTCAGGTACTTCTCTTTACAGAAAGTTATAAGATTCTTACCCCGGGAACCCTCCACAAGACCTCTCTTGTACTCGCTGGAATAGCTCTTCCTTTTTGCACTCATTTTATCTGGGGATAAAAATATTCTTTCATTTAAATTTATCATTAAATCAAGTGATAATTGAAGACTTATGAAGCAGGAATGATAACAAAAATGATTACAATTAAAAATGATTTGTCCACAGAAAAGCAACAAAAAATGCAGGCACAAAAATTCAAAAAATGTTTCTATATTTCACAAGTACACATCAAGTACATTCATTGCAATACAGGGTGTATTGAATTTGACCACATAAAAGCAATAAAAAAATGTAGGCACAAAAATGTTTCTGTATACATTAAGTAAATCCATTACAACACATAGTGTATTAATTGCGAAGATTCATATATGACACAACCATGTCCATTTGTTATCAATTGTGCACTCTGTAAATACTTTCCAAATAACTTGTAATAGCCCTGCTTGAGTATCCTTTTTAAAAACTTTTCTTTAGA
The DNA here is from genome assembly GCA_028023455.1 of Epiperipatus broadwayi. NCBI lineage: Eukaryota > Metazoa > Onychophora > Udeonychophora > Euonychophora > Peripatidae > Epiperipatus > Epiperipatus broadwayi. Next base: position 5,203,111 of record JAQFVV010006221.1, on the reverse strand, counting down.
AGGAAAATTGTTGATTTAACTTAAGCTAAACTTTGATTATTAAAATCACTTCCATTATTTAAAATCTTTTAGGAGGAAAAAAATGTTTGACAAATTAAACTAATTTTTTTTAGATGTGATATGTTGGACTATTTCCATCATTTATGAGTGAATGTTGAATGTATAGAAAATTTTAAATTTTATTTAAACTTTCCAAATACAAACAATTTGTTAGTAATAAAACACACAAATAGACAATACAAGTTAATAATTACACAACATCTCAAGTAATATTATTCTCCACTCTTCTTCAGGTGCTGCTGGCCTATATGCAGAGTGACAATATTCACTTAGAAGTTGAACTCACACCTTTAAGATTCTTGAATATCGAATTTAAGGCAAATGCTTTAACCAACTGAGCTATTCTATCAAAGACACTGAAGGTTTGTGATGATGGTATATTATTAGATGTGATATGTTGGCTATTTCCATCATCTATGATTGAATGTTGAATGCATAGAAAATGTTAAACTTTATTTAAACTTTCCAAATACAAACAACTTGTTAATAATAACACACAAAGAGATAACACAGGTTAGTAATGCTCAGTTGCTTTGAGCATTTGTCTTAAATTCGGTATTCAAGAATCTAAAGGAGCAAGTTCAACTTCTAAATGAATATCGTCACTGTGCATCTTGGCCAGCAACACCTGAAGAAGAATGGAGAATAATACTATTTGAAACGTTGTGTAATTACTAACCTGTGTTGTTTATTTGTGTGTTATTATTAACAAGTTGCTTGTATTTGGAAAGTTTAAATAAAGTTTAAAATTTTCTATACATTCAACATTCATTCATAGATGATGGAAATAACCGAACATATCACATCTAATAATGTACCATGAATTTTTTATTATCTTGAATATTTAAAAGCTACCATAATGAAACTCTAAAACTAAACTAAGCATTCTAAATCTAAATATTAAATATAAATAAAATAAATATCTAAAAATACATAAATGAAATTATGAATTGTCTGATATACTGGATTGTGGTATATAAAATTTTAAGTTTGTTGTTAAATCATTCATAAAGGCAATAAATTGATTACCTTAAATTCAAGATTTCGGTGAAAACTGTTTCTCAATACAAATAGTATTATAATTGTTGAAAATCTTCATCAGGAAAATACATAAGTACCATTCAATTATTCTAGCATTTATTTACAATATTAATGTCAATAATAATGTTTATTTATATATTTATTATTTTATAATTCAATACATCCTTTGTGTGTTTCAATGAGCAAACAAAAGCCATCTATCTGGCTGACAATCTTAACTATGGCTTATATTATTAGCATCCTGAAAAATCATGCCCAGGCTTATTTTCTGTTAAGTCTTATAAGAAACACAATATATGCAAAACTGGGTTTTATTAAAATTATAAATTTTCTTTAAAAAATCTCTTTTTATATGATCTAGCATTTTCCAGCATTTTTATCTCAAAATTTAAATGTTTACATTTTTTCATACGCAGGTATATAATAGAATTTCTGACTTTTAAATGTTTTATTTTTGTTTTTAATTTTTTTTTATTATTCCTAGATATGAAACATTTTTATTACAACCTTAATAGTTTAAATACCATTTACATTTGCCAATCCCTCCCTTTTTTATATTTAAATCTATTTTCTTTTTTATACACTGATATAATAAATTTATTTTTATACTTCCTGTTTATGTCTGTTATTATTTTACTTTTTGATAGATTAAAACTACTGTAAATTTCCATTTTTATATTTTTTATCATTCTTACTTTAAATAATCAAATTTCAATGTTAAAATTTGTCCATAATGTTATCTTTTATAATTTCTACAGCATCCCCACCCAATGAACATTATTTACATTACATTACAATAAATACAATTAGTAAAATACATACATATATATATAAAAATGATTAAACTTATTTTACAATCATTATATAAATACGAAACAATCTTTAAAAAAAAAATTAAATTATAACTCTAAAGCTTCCTTCCAGTAATGTAACGACGACCATATTCCCTAATTGTGCTGGATCTTTAACCATGTTTACACATTCGTTTAAATCTTTTTGAATATATAAAGTTTCATAACATTTTCTTTCCTTATAATTTTTAACATACTTTACTACCTGGATATTTTTTTATATACGTAATTCATTTTATGTCAGAGAGGACAGACTGCCATTAAAAGAGATAAGGAGATAACAGAAACGATATAAGATCAGGGCCATATATACATTTTCTGGATCCAGGAATAATTTCACTGGGATAACCTACAAATTCCTTAAAGCACAACTCAATGATGAAATCAGTTACAGTAGCAGTAATTCAAAGAACAGATAATAGGAAGAATAAAGGCATTAAAAAAAAAAAAAAACAACTTTGGAAATTTAAAAAAAAAAAAGGATCGACTAACAAATAAAAAAAAATAAAATAAAAATTAAAAAATGATAATGTGACAAACCCAAAGTTAATATACATAATTTTATACAATACTTATGTCATATAACACATATAATTTCCTTATTCTGATTAATGCTTAATCTAGATGATCATTTCACTAAAATAATTAAACCCTATAAAAAAAATATTTCATAATAAAAAAAGGAAACAAAATTTAATCAAAATGTTCCTTCAACCCCACCCCCCACTCCCTTCATTTTTTTTTTTTTTTTAAATATTGTTCCCATACAATTTTAACCAAGTTTATAAAACTGGAAAAATCTTTCAACAAAATTATTTTAAAAAAATTATTCAATATTTTCAATTTCAAAACCCTATAACATAAAATCTATAAATGTATAAGTGTACACATTACAATACTTATTTAACCATGGTTTTTATCCTTTTGTAATTGCTTAGTTGAGTATCTCTTACAGTAAATCTTACAGATGGTAGATTAGTCAATCTCTCAGCTCTAGTTTTTTATAGCTCTCTGAATGTTTATATAAGTTCATCCATTTTCTTTTCTTCTGTTCTTTTTCTCCTTTTCTTTGCATGTTCAGATTTCCAAATTAACAATTATTTTAATTACAGATTAACATGTTATGATTTTGAATGAATCAATATATAAGGTTAGCTAAAAATTTGTTTCTTTCAGAGATATTTTCTTTCTATATTCCTTTTAATGAGATTGGTTATATAATTGGGTCAGTACTGATCAGTTTTTAGCAAGGATTTAGCAAATGGTTCTAAGATTCTGACTATAGAATTCTCTATTACTGATTTCTATTGAATACTCCTGGTATCAATTTTAAGCCTTAACCAACTGATTTTTTTTTTATAAGATTCTGTTTTTATTTTTAAAAAAATTCTACTTATACAAGAATTGCAAAATAACTTTTAATTCTGTCAGAGATAAAAATTTTAATCTCTTCTTGTTTTTATTTTTTGAAAATAAAATATTCTATTTAATAACTTTTCATTTATCAAGAAATAAAAATTGTAATCTCTTTCTTTTTACTTTATGAAAAATCGGGAAAGATTTTATTTCTATTTCTGATTCTAACTCTTTTTTTCTTTTCCAAAAATAAGGTGAAAATAAAAAATATTCCTTATTTTTTCTTTAAGAACTTTACTCAATAAAAATTAAACATTTATATTATTAAAATACCTTAATTTTGTCATGGCTTCATTTTATGTATGTAAATATATTTATAGCATTAAGCTAGTTAAATTCCTATTTCCCAATCAGGTTATCTTCAGCTGACTTGAGAAGAAATAATTCTCAGAATTATTAATTATTAGTCTAAGTGGAACATTATTTTATGTGTTTTAGATTGTCAATATATTTCCATATTATTAATATCCATTCTTTTCAATTTAATCATCTTCTTTTTAATATTGCCTTTTAAATACATTTCCTTTATTATTCTATTCAATTCTTTTTTTCTTTTTCTATACTTTCATTCTTCTTAATTTGTATAAAATAAACCAATAAAATTTTCATTTTTTCATTATATTCTTCCTTAGTTAAAATTACCATACTTGATGCCTTATCATCTTTTAAAAATACTAAATCTTGACATTTATTTTTAATATCATTTATAATTTTCATTCTTTATTGCTAATATTTTTCTTATTATCATATTCTATATCACATTTTAATTTCTCCATTTCATATTTAAATTCTTTTAACATCATATCATCCATAGCTTCTTTTTTATTATTTTCTTTATAATCCTGTTTTACCTCTACTTCTCATTTTTCTTTTTTACATTAATATTTTTCTGATATATATAGTAGTTATTTTATTTAAGTTTTAGTATTATTAGTTGTTTTAAAATTTTAGTATATGCAGATGTTTAATAATTTTTTTTTTTTTAAGAAATTGTGGATATAAAGAAATTATTTAATAAGTCCAATATCTTTAAAGGCTCAAGTCAATTTTTTTTACCGTGCTGTAAGCTTTATGATAATTTTCCTACTTCATGTAATGTTAGATTAAATTTAAAAAAATGAATTTCTTTCCTATATGCAATTTTATTTTAAAGTTTAGGCAATTGATTTTAAATAAATTTATTAATCAAATTATGTTTATTGAAAGTAATTTTAATTATTCTATTTTAAATTCTTTCATAAAGTGGTTTAAATCAAGATATCAATTTGTTTGTAATAATAAAAATATTAACAAGTTTAATTGGTTTTTAAAAAGTTTGGAAAAAGGAAGGTTATAAAATAAACTAGCGGTTAGCATAGCTGCCTTCCAAGTAGCTGGTCCGGGTTAGCTTCCCGGTCAACGCATTTGACATATGAAAAAAACAACAACTTAAGTATGAGGCATTATAATACAAGATCTAGTGCTTCATTTGTTTTAAATTTGGCTAATTTTGTTTTAAATATATCTGAATTATACAATTTTAAGAAAAGGCTCTTCTCATCTGTCCCTCTTAGCAAAAAGAATGTGGTAATTGATTATATTTTTGCTATTGAATATTGTAGAAATATTCCAGATAATAGTAAAATGTCTGTACAAGTAATTTTGAAGAAGCAATTATTTGAGAGGAAAAAAATTGTCTTTGTCCTGAAGCAAATAGATCTTAAAGAGATCCTTGCAATTATTGCTTAAAAAAGTTTGAAGGCCAATGATGTTACCATGTTAAAAGAAGTCAAAGGTGGCCATTTTGTATTGCTGAATAATAGTAATTTTAAAAATAGTTTCTTTAGACATGCAAAGAATTCTATTTTAAATTCTGATCCTGTTATAAAAATAAAATTTAAGTTGATTTAAATTATGGAAAATAAAAAAAAAATTGATAGAATTACTTATTTGTTATCCTAGTAATTATATTTGGTTCCTAAGATTTCCTCTAATTTTAAGTCTCACAAAGATAATTCCCCTTTAAAGTGCATTTTGATTTTACAGAAAGGATTGTTGATAAAATTTCTTATAAATTTTTTTAAAAATTATATAATCTTAGGCCAATTTTGTGTCTCTTCTTCTTTTGAGCATTTAATAAAATAAATGAATGTGTTTTAGATGACTGTGTATTTGATAGTTTAGACATTGGAAATATGCATCAATCAGTTGGAATAAAAAATATTAATGTATTTCTAGTTTAGGGAAATATAACTAAATTTCTGCAGCTCAGATTTAGGTTGTTCATGATTTGCTATTCTATGTATTTTATGTGTAATGTGTTTTATTACATTAGAGAGGAATAAGTTATTAGTTATGTTATTTCTCCTTTGACATGTTCTGTCAATATTGATTTTTTAGAGAGAAATATAAATATGTTTCTGCAGCTAAGATTAAGGTTGTTCATGATTTGTTATTATTATTAGAGGATTCTATGTATTTTATGTGTAATGTGCTTTATTACATCAGAGAGGAATAATTTATTAGGTTAATACATCATCTAATCACCCATACCGCTCGATGGAGCTGTTGCTAGTAAAAAACAAATAGATATAACGTTACCAGGCTGTTTTTATTTTGTTGATTTATGTTTTTAATTTTTGGTTTTGCTTTATTTATTTTTTTTTGTTGTTGTTTTATTTTTTTAACCGTTTTATGTATATTTCTTAAAAATAAAAAAATGTTGTTTTTTTTTTGCCTTTTAAAATATTCTGTTTTTTTTTTTTAAAACAAACATTTCTTTTTTCCGGTCTTTTTTTTTTTTTTAAGAACCTTTTCCCCCCCAGTCTTTTTTATTGTTTTTGAAGAAACTTTTTTTTTTTTTTTGAGAAACAAGACTTTCTCGACAGACCTCTCTAAGACCTATCATCATATTCTTTACGGCGTTTTGACATATTTCCAACTCAGCTCTAATACGCTTCACTGTAAGCTGATCCCGGCTTCAATAATAAATTAGCCATACCGCTTGCGAAAAAGTGATTCGGCAGCCCTCAAACCCCATTCCATGAGCGAATGGAACACCTTCGGCGACACTGACGTGATTGATATTCTATTTCAGATGTTTGACAATGCCTTAATTTCAATAAACCACCACAAAGACAGTTTTTCTGGGTGGGTAAAATATTTTTTTTTTGGTTGAAGGAAGGCCACTACATCTGCTTCTATAGCAGGTAAATCTAAAAACTACAACACCGAACGGTCGTCTGTCATTAAACTATTTTGATCTAGAAAAAGTATCGGAAAGTGCGTGACTTGATTCTGAACTTTGCCGAATCGTGATTTACACTCCTCATTTAGTGAATTGTGACCCCTGACAATGAAAGTAGGGGAGTTTGAGAATTCGTTACAATTTTTACTAACTCACATAAATTACAATACATTTAGCCAAAAAAAAATTTGCTCTAATATACTTTTCGTCATTACAACTACATAGTCAAGAGTAATGTCTATAGAGAGTGTTGGATACTCGTCACTAATAATGTTCAACATGCTAGAGATGTTGGGGTAAGGGTGCACTTTAACATCTTAGTGTTTGAACAGTTTACAGGCCTAAGATCTATGAGCGGCCTTGTAAACAGCATATTTCTGTGCTTTAGCATAGAAACAGCGCCATAGCGCGGTGTGGATGATCAGATGATGTATTACCATTATTAGTTATGTTATTTTTTCTTTGATATGTTCTATCTATATTCATTTTTTAGAGAGTAATGTTTTTAATCATTTTTCTGTTTCTTTAAAATTATTTGTTAGATATGTTAATGATTGTTATTGAGAAAAATAAATTGAAGGATTTTGTTGATAGATTGAATGCATTTGATTCTAATATTAATTTTATTATTGAGCAGGCTACTTTTGATTTTATTAAGCTTTAATTTTAGCTTGATATTTTATTTTGAAGACATTTTATTAAACATAAAAATGTAAGAAATATGATATGATTTGACAGTTATCAACCTTTTACTCATAAGAAAATGTATTGAATTTTTGTTATAGAAATAGAAGATGGCTTAATAATTTTGAAAATAATGCTTGTATTCAAAGGAGTCTCCTAATTATGTTGATTTAGGTTACAATCATGAAAGTAAAATTATATAAAATGTTTTGAACATTTATATAATTTTACAACAGAATCAAGAAAAGAGAAGTTTTCCAAATCATAAATGTGTTAGACATTAATAAAAATATTAATAGGCCTCACACTAATAAAAATTTAATTGTTAGTGAAAATAAGGAGTTCATTTCTTTACCATTTAAGTCATCAATTTACTGATTGGTTATAAGAATTGTCATTTATTGTGTGGTATGAAAGTTGCTGGGAAGAAAGGTCTTTGATTTAAATTCATTATTTTTTTTTTCTCACGTGTCATGGCATCAGCCGGGAAGCGAACCCACTAACCCGGGATAACTGCTTGTAAAGCTGCTGTCGCTGACCTCTCGACCACCAAATTCATTATTAAATAGTTCAAAACAATCAATTGATAGTAAATCTATTCCGGATATAGTTCATAAGATTCCTTGTAGTTGCCATAGAGTCAAAAATAAGTATCATACTTTAACTTTAAATATTCATGAACTGAATATGGGATAATACAGAGGTAATCTTTTATGGAAAAACATGAATTAAAAAGAAGAATCAAAGAACTTTAATCACAAATCTTTTTGTATCTAAGGCCACCAATTTCATGAAGATATCCTGTGATATTATAGATGATTGGTTTTTGAAGTATAGAAAAGCTATTTTGTATTGTTTATATATGTTATTTGTATCTAGTTGAATTTCACTTGAAGTTTATTTGTTAATAGATAAAGCCATGGTCATTAGTGAATTTTAGTAAAATTTTGTTTTTTGGCTAGTGTTTTATAATGTTATATGATTTTCTATTTTATTATTTTAAAATAAATATTTTCAAAAAAAAAAAAAGACTATGACTTACTAAGTAATTAGAATTCAGATATAAATTATATACATAAAATAAATAATATCAATAATAGGATAACTAATAATAAATTATTAAAAGAAAAAATTGATACAATGATATAATTAAAAATGAGGCAAAATTATGTGAAAAGAAAAACTCAGAAAGTATAAAAAGAATATATAAGATAAAAGCAGAAAATTATCGCAGTTTTAATCTATTAAAAAGTACATTTTATAAGACAAATAAAACGAAGGACATAAACAGGAAGTATAAAATTAAATTTTTAATTAAACTACTGTATAAATGAAAATAGATTTCAATAAATTGAAAAAATATTAAAAAAAAAGATGGATTGGAAAACGTGAGTCGTATTTATATTTTACATTGCTTAAATTGTAAGGGATATTAAAATGATTTCACGTATAAAAACAACAAAAAATAAATTAAAAATAAGAATCATTTAAGACAGAAATTCTATTATATATCTGTATATGAAAGAGGCTGCAGAAAGGAATTTGCTACTAACTGAAAGGAGACCCTTTGATTCCTCTTGGAGGCCTTAAAGGAACCGAGCAGGGCAAATTCCTAATGTCCACTCCATATGTCCTTGTCATTGCAGCTGTTATTACTATGTGGTTATTCATATAGTATACGAACATGGATGGGTTGCTCACCAACACGCATTAGCCAGCATAGTGAGTTTATTGGCCATTTACCTCTGAGTTTAAGAATATTTTTTCAATATATACAATTATGACAGACAAAAATAAATCATGACCCTTATTCCCAGGAGGCTGTAAAGTCATCAACCAAGGCAGCGGTTGGAGGCCGAAGGCGGAGGGTGCTAAGAATCCCCTGATTCTGACTCAGGCTGCCATTCGATGACGACTTTTTATTTAGGTACTTACAACTGCAGATCATTTTCAAGTGAAGGAAGATTGCAAGAGTTAGAAAAAGAACTGTCTTATATTGAATGGGATATTATTGGACTTTGTGAAGTTAGAAGAAAAGGTGAAGAAACAATTGATTTAAAAAGTGGACATATACTCTACTATAAAGGCACAAATATTGGAAATACAAGTGGAGTAGGATTCATTATAAATAAAAAATGGAAGAATAACATTGTGGAGATTGATGGTATATCAGACAGAGTGGCAAGATTAGTTTTACAACTTAATAGTAAATACCAAATGCAGATAATTCAGGTTTATGCCCCAACAAGTTCTCATAGTGATAAAGTTATAGAAGATTTTTATATGGATGTACAAAAGGCTTTTGATCAGAGTAAACAGCATTTTAAAATTGTTATGGGAGACTTTAATGCTAGAATTGGTAAACAAATGAAAGATGAAAGAGCTGTAAGTAGTTTTGGTTATGGTAATAGAAATGAGAGAGGACATAGACTTGTGGAGTTTGCAGAAAAAGAAAAACTTTATATTATGTATTCTTTTTTTGAGAAAAATGTTAAAAGGAAATGGACATGAAAGCATCCAAATGAGGGTACAGCAGAATTGGATTATATTTTGACTAACCAAAAATACATATTTCAAGATTGTAATGTTCTTAATAAATTTAACACAGGAAGTGATCACCGATTAGTAAGATGTAAGATACATGTTAAAGCAAAACTAGAGAGACAAAAATTATTACGAAAAACAATATTTACAGTTGATATTCCTAATCTTCAGAAACATTCTAATGCATTTAAATTAGAACTTACAAATCGGTTTCAAGTATTAGTAGATTTTGAACATGATTCAGATTTGAATGACATTAATAGGAAAATAAGCGATACACTTTTAAAAACTGCAACAAAGATAGCTGGTAGAAAAAAGCAGCAATTGACCAGTAAAATTTCTACTGAGACTAGAGAATTTATGAAGAAAAGAAGGAATATGAGGATATACAACAATGATGCATTAAAAAAGATTGAATATCTCGAATTTTGTAAAATGGTGCAGAAAAGAGTTGAAAATGATATAAGAAAGTATAATTGTGAACTAACAAGGAAAGCTATAGAAGAGAATAAAAGTCTAAAGAGTGTAAAACAACATTTTGGTATTGGTAGGAAATTTATATCTGCAATAAGAAAAAAAGATGGCATTATTACTAAAAAGAGAGGTGACATCATAAAATGTGTAGAAGACTTCTATCAAGAATTATATAGTAATAAAAAACAAGTGCCTCCTATACATATTATATCTTCCGAATTGCCAGAATTTAGGAAGTGAGACATGCAATTAAATTTATGAAGAAAGGGAAGGCTCCAGGTAATGATGGAATTGTAATTGATATATTAAAAGAAACAGGTGAAGAAATAGAACATTTTTTAGCAAAGTTATATACCAAATGTCTAAATGATAAAGATGTACCAGATGATTGGAAGAATGCCGTATTAATATTAATATTTAAAAAAGGTGATAAAGAAGATATTAGAAATTACAGACCTATCAGTCTTTTATCAGTTTTATACAAAATTTTTACTAAGATAATTACAACTCATCTATAGAAAACACTGGATTTCCACCAACCAAGAGAACAAGCTGGATTTAAAAGTGGTTTTAGTACAGTAGATCATATCCAGGTATTGAGAGAAATTATAGAAAGGACAAATGAATATGAGTTGCCATTATGCTTAGGATTTGTAGACTATGAAAAGGCATTTGAGTGATTAAAGCATTGAATCATCAAGGTGTAGATCCAGGATATTGTCATATTTTGAAGAATATTTATAAAAATGCAGCAGCAACAATTAGATTACATAATGATAGTAGTTTTCAACATTGAAAAGGGTGTAAGACAGGATGACACCATATCTTCAAAACTTTTTACAGCAGTGCTGCAAGAAGTATTTTGTGGATTAAAATGGGAAGCTAAAGGAGTGAAAGTAAATGGAGATTATTTTAAATCATTTAGATTTTGCAGATGATGTAGTTGTTTTTGCAAATAATGCTTTAGAGCTACAGGAAATGTTGCAGGAGTTATCAGATCATAGTAGGAAAGTAGGACTGAAGATAAATGTTAAAAAGACTAAAGTAATGTTTAATAGATTTTCTCAAAATATGAAAATAAAGATTGATTATGATGAGTCAGAAGAAGTTAACAGTTACAGATTATTAATACAGAAGGAAATATAATGGATGAAATTAATCATAGAATTAAACTTGGTTGGAGTGCTTTTGATAGAAATAACTTGATACTAAAAGGAAATATGCCTATGTGTTTGAAAAGGAAGGTTTTTAATAAATGTGTTTTACCAGTTCTTACTTATGGATCTGAGACATGGACACTTAATAGAAGAGCAATACAGAGACTTCAGACAACTCAAAGAAGTAGGGAGAGATGTATGTTGGGAGTAACAAGAAGAGATCAGAAACACAATGTATGGGTAAGAGAACAAACAGGTGTTACTGACCTCATTGAAACAATTAAAAGACTGAAGTGGAGTTGGGCTGGACATATTGTTAGATGAGATTATAACAAATGGACAATTGAAATTTTAAACTGGATTCCAAGAGATTGTAATAGACCCAGAAAGAGAGCACATGTGAGATGGATGGATGAAATAAGAAAGTGTGCAGGGATGACATGGAGAAGAGAAGCTAAAGATAGGAAAAGATGGATTTGAACTTGGAGAGACCTTCATCCTGCAGTGGATTGATAATGGTAGATGATGATGATATGAAAGAATGGAAGCATTTAAATTAGGAAATGAAAATGCTGGAGAACATTAAATCATATAAAGAGAAATTAATTTAAAAAAATTTATACATAAATGGCAAAAAAAAAAAACAATTTTAAATAGGAAGAATTTTAGGAATTTAATTAATTATAGAGGATTTTTAAAATTAAAAAAATTTAAAATGTAAGTAAAAAAAAAGAATAAGTAAAATTAAAAACTACATGAAAATATTTTGTTATTATATATTATTTTACATTCTTTGTAAACATATTTGTATACTATATATTACAGGAATCATCACTGAAAAGTGATCAAAACATAGGAAGTGAAAAATGAATGAATATATTAAAATGGAAGTGATACATAAAAAAAAAAAAAAAAACAAGATTTGAAATAAAATGTATGTGCAATTGGTTTATTTTTTATATAAGACAATTGCATCAATCTATACAGAAATAAAACATTTTAAAGAAACTCCAAAAAGTTAGTCACAGTAAAGTTTCTTTTTTTTTTTTTTAAATTGTTCAATGGGGACAACTTTATTCATAATTTAACATTATTTTTTTAAAATAGAAGACTAATTTATTCATTAAGTGTTCCCAAGTGTCTTGATCCTCAGTGTCTTAAATACTTCATGATATTTACAATATTATGAATATTTAAATACAAATATAGTATATACAGTATACTTAATTTAGAAGTAATTACAGAGGTTTGAACCCAGATTGTGAAAATAATAAATGATCTCCAATATACATATTTTGTGCCGAACCAGCAAACATCAGTTGGTCCGGATCGTCTCCCACACACATACATAATCAGTGCTTGGTTTATATTAAGAACGCAAATTTTCAAACTTCTCCACTCTCCAGCCATCCATATCATTGAAAATCTGATTTTAGCATATTTAAAGCCCTTGTTTGCAATTTTGTTGTCTTACCAGGTTGACCGTAAGTCATTCTAACCCTCGTATGTAGGAACTTCAAGACCATTTAAATATACATAAGAGGGAAGGGCAGAATATAGACTGAATTTGTAATATTTAAATACAAGTATAGTATTGGAGATTATTTATCTTTTTCACATGTATGCAGTCATGTGTATTAGTTATATAAGATGGAGTGGATGACTGAAGAGAGCTTGACAGTCTGGGTTCAAATCCCCTCTAATTATATCTAGCTTAAGTGTATATACTGTGAGAGTATGCAAAACTATCACATAACTATATATGATTAGTATATACTTTATTTTTTTATAGTTGTTTTAATAAAATTAAAACAAGCAGAAATAACTATTTTCATTCACTGATATAATACTATTGTTTAAACTACTAAAATTCATTAACCAAAAATGTTAACATAGAGATAACCTTTAAAATCAAGTAGCAGCCTAGCAACTAGTACAAAAGAAATGAAATTAAAAATTCAATTATTCATTATTAAATATAATTAATAATTATAGAATGTAAAAATTGTGAAAACCAAATGATATGCAGTACATGCTAGCAGAAGTTGATTCTGCTATAAATACTGAATCAAAATTTTTATTAAATCTTCTATCTTTTGCTGATGTACTAGCTATTTTGTACAATAACTTTTACTATGTTCCAATATAAAATATTTATAAAAGATAGATCGACAAATTGAACGATTTTCTTATTGAAGAAAAGTTTTATTAGACAACAAATTCTAATATTACCCAAATATAAGAGTAACTAAATTATTCTCTATTAATATTATTCGTATTTTCTAGACGAAGTTCTAAATTGAAATTCTGAAACATAAACTTTTTCGGAAAACATTTATATATTCAAACTAATATTAATTTAAGATTATATATATAAAAAAATGTCTTGTGACTAAACTCCACTTGTCATAGGATACATAATACTATAGTTTTAACCAAAGATAAATGTAATTGCTTATTCCTACTGAAATACTTAACAGTTATATGAATTTCATCTATATAATCTAAATGAAACTCCAATTGGTAATGAAATCATTTGTGGAAGATGTCAACATCATGCAAATAGAATGTTTAGGAACAATTGGATATCTGGATAGCTTTCCAATGATTGATTTCCAAGGAATAAAGAACTTTATTTTTAATGAACATTACTTCTAAACATGGAAATGAATAGGATAGTAATATGAACTTTTCATTTCATATCGTCTTCATGAAGCTCTTTGCCTTTGGAATAATTCATTTATGAAAGACTAAATGAAGATAAAGAGAAGATCATGAAATTAAATATTTTTTTTTTATATTTAATAAAATCTAGGTCTTTTATGAAAGCGACTTGACAGGGATTTAAACTAAGGTATAAAAGTAAACTTAATATGAAGGTAAGAGTCTATCATTCTTCATATTGGATTTATTTATGACATTGAAAGAACATTGTTGTTACTAATTTAATTAACATGATAATGTTTATTTGTTATTAGTTGTGCAAATAACTAATATTCGGGGGTTGAAAGATTTTATATTTCTTAATGATGACTTTATATAGGAATGATCTCATGAAGCTGGAATTCTCTCATATGGATTGTATAATATAATATTATTTATTTATATATGTATTATATTGATATTAGCTAGTTTAGCATTTTTATAATTTCTTTTTTATAAATTATAAAAATTCATTTATTATATTATACATTATTAGAATCTATTCATAGTATAATATACATATCTACTATGGAAATATGAAAAGACATTAACTATTTAAACTTATAAAATAGTAGAGATGTGAAACAAACTTTTATAATTATTTTTGTTATAAATTTGAAGAAGTTTTTAATTTATTTATTCATTTTATGAAATCAAAATAAAGTCAAACATATATAACCACACACATATATTATAATTAAATATCCTCAGAAATATTATCAAAATCACACTTTTCTTTATTTTGCTGTAATATCCTATAAATACAATTTATCCAAATCACTTCGAATACTTTTTAGCACCTACGTTTCGACTGTCCTGCAGTCTTCTTCAGAGCCAGTTCACTGTCTTGCGGTCTTCTTTAGAGCCAGTTCACTTTCCCTTTAAAGTGAACTGGCTCTGAAGAAAGCTGCAGGATAGTCGAAACGTAGGTGTATGTATATATGTACAAATAAAAAGTTTTGCTAAAAAGTGTTTGAAGTGGTTTGCACTTTAAAGTAAACTCGCTCTGAAGAAGACTGCAGGACAGTCAAAATGTAGGTATATGTATATATGTACAAATAGAGAGTTTTGCTAAAAAGTGTTCGAAGTGATTTGGATAAATTGTATTTCATATCCTAATAACTGAATTGAAATAAATTTTAAAAATATATTGAGATTATATTGACTATGGTTATTGCTGTAGAATTGATGGAAACCCCTGAAGAGAGTTAACTGCAACTTCTCCCTGAGTGTGAATGCTGAGCATAACGGAACAATTAATAAAGGTGAAGGTTGAATGATTTATTCTAGATTGTGTCTATATTTAATATTAAATCATTATTATTGAAATAGATTAAATTTTGGATTAAATTTAGATCATCTTATTCACAACATCCTATTTGAAGATACAAAATCAGATCATAGTGAGATGTGACCACCTTGACGTTTCCTTAGAGAAATTCTCGTACTGTTACAATACTATACTTATATTTAAATATTACATCTGTCCATCCCACTTCTATGTATTTATATGGTCTTGGGGTCCTACCTATGAGGGATTAGAATAACTTACAAACAACATGGGTAAGACATCAAAATTGGCAAACAAGGGCTTTAAACATGCTATCATCAGATTTTCAATGATATGAAGGGCTGAAGAGTTTGAGAAGATTGAAGTCTGTTCCATTAAAGTGTGAAGATTTGTTATCTTAATACAAACCGAGTACTGATTATATATATATAAGTGTGGGAGATGATGATCCGGACTAAGTGAGTACTGGTCAGCATGAAATTCATGTATTGGAGATCATTTATCGTTTTCACATGTATGTGGTCATGGGTATCGGTTGTATAAAATGAAGTGAAATGACTGAAGGGAACATGAAAGTCTAGGTTTAAATTCCCTCTAACTGTATTGATACATTTGAGTTTTAAAAATTGATGTACAAAAATTTTACTTTTTTAAAATGGAAGTAATAATCACAGAATGGATTCTCAAGCATTAAGAATAGTAATTTTGAAAAAAAAATTTTTTTTTATTAAAATGAACAAAGGCACACATTTTTTATAACTTCTATCTGATGTCAAATGCAAATATTAAAAAAAAAAAGAAATATTTTAAAAGGAAAAGAAATGTCCATATAGCAAGAAATTAATATAATAAGAAAAAGCAATCTCTTGGACTTGAATCCCAAGATATAGAACAAATACTATGTATACATTACCAAACTTTTTATATTAAATCGTTAATAAAGACTGATAAAAAATGATAATTAAAGACCATTGAATCAAGTTCTTTTACTTATAAATGACGACATATATTAATTAAAAACAATTCTTTTACAAAAACTGAATTCTGTAGAATGTTGTAAAATACTAAAACAAATAATTTACAGTGAATTGAAAATTATAACAGTAAAATGGGAAAAAAATAAAAGCCTCAAAGAAAACGCCAACCTGATTTTAGCCAAAAATTAATTTTGAAATCAAATAAAAAACTATGCTATGAAAAATGTTATTTTTTTGATCTTTTAAAATATTTTACTATTTAGATATAGTAATATCAAAACGTGCTTTCACACTTCCAACGTAAAGCTATAACTTTACGTTGGAAGTGTGAAAGCACGTTTTGATATTATTATATTGGACAAACGTAAAGTATAAACATACAGGTTATTATTTAGATATAGATAATTAAATCAGACATAATTATATCTAAATATATCCATATATATTTTTAAATTAAATATTTTCATGGATAACAAAATGAAACAGAAATAAAATGGGCAAATCAGTGCATATAAATTAGAAAAAGGTACAGCCCAATAATGTTGCACTGATATTGAGCATTTATACTTCTCATGGGATTGTGCGATTTAGTCAGTCTTCAAAATCATCATATTAAATAAAAAGCTATCTGCCCTTATTATATATAAAATAGTCTAGACATGAAAGTAAATGTGTCCAACTTTTGCCTCCTAATTAAAAATAATCAACACATTATACTTGATAGCTAATAATTTTAACTGATACCAGGATAACTTCAGTAGTTAGTCACCCAGATTTACCCATCTTGTATCTATTGTTTCAATCACATGCACATGCAGGTTTGTATGAATAAATATTTTTGTTATACTATAAGATAACAAATTGTGAATAAAATAAAGTTGAGTGGTGTGTCGTGGAATGATCTCGGGAAATAAAGTATAAAACAGTAACCAAACAAAAGTAATTCATACTGTCCAGTGGGATAGGATATTGGTTTGGTTAAAGGCAAGATATTATTTCTGATATAAAGCCTTTTTGTCTCCCTCTTTTCCTTTTTTAATCACAGATGTTAACATACGACTCAGTTATCATCCCATCAATCATCTCTTTATAGTAATAATGAAAGTGGGTATTTGTGCAACCACATATTTATTTTTTAACCGCATATCAGTAGCTGGAAATTATAGCTATAAAAGTTGAGATACAAGGTATCTGTTACAGTTAGGTAAAAAATATTGCTGAGTAAATGTAAGTTATAATTTATAAGTTATAAAGCTAGGATTTATGACTCCAAAAATAAAGAGAAAAGAAAAGAAACTTAAATACAGAAAGATACTATAAGTTAAGAGTAATGGAAAAAGATTGCTGAAAGAAATGGTGCTAAGCATTGTATCTCAGTTTTTATAGGTATGATGTCCAGCCAGTAGCTCATACATAACAATGTGAGTGACTAATTGTGTGATAGCTTGGATAAGTTTGCTATTGTTTTCATTCAGCCTGCAGAACCATGCCTGAGTGATTGCTGCACATCAATACACCTTGCCTGTGGATTTAACTTCATATGTATAATGGTAATCCCATTTACTAATTAATTTACATCTATATTAACCATTAAAAATATTAAATTTATATATACATATGCAGTAACTGAATGGATACAAAATTATATATATAAATTAATACAATATATTATGCATATGCAAGATATATTTATTATCCAAATTAATTAAAACTGAAAGTGGTTCAGGGCTATCAAAATTTTGGATGACCAAATATAAATGGGAATATTATAATTATTTAAGATTATTATTATTATATTTTGAAACAAGAAGTATTATAAAAAATAATGATTTAGAAATTAGTTTGCAAATATCTATAATGTTTTGAAAAAATATGTATATATGCACAGATTTACATCTTGGTTATATTTTATAATGCATTCTAAAAATTGTACCATTAAACAAAATTACTTCAAATAAACATAACATTAAAATAAAACAATACATTTTACAGAGCAATTTAGTATTAAATTAAAAAAATATAATTTTTAAAACTTATATGTAACAATTTTATATAAATTACAACAATATGATAAATTAAAAGAAAAAAAAACGTACACCCTTTTAGTTATTAGCGAATTAAGTTTTCACTAATAAAAATTTTATTACTTCTAAGATATTATCTAACATTTAAATTCTATTAGTAACAATGAGAAATTTCAAATAATATTGATTTTTTTTTTTTTTTTTCAAATACTGTATGATAATTTAAAGAAGATAAAATTTACTGTAATTTTTTTAATTAAAAAAAAACCCTAAATTTTATTTTTAACGGATTAAAATGCAGTCCTAAATAAACATTTATTGAATTTCTGAAATAGTTTGACAATTTTTAAACAACTATAATTATTTTTCTGGTAATAAATCTATTATCAAATCAACTTGCTGCCTTTAATTTAAAATAAATGAGAAACAAATGTATCAAATAGAGAAAGAAACATTTAAGCTAAGCATAACAACTGGTGCTATAAGAACATTTTTTCAATAAGAATAGTGATAACAATGAAATAATTGATGCTTTAAATTACTAACATTTAATTAATCAATATCTATTATATTTGATTCTAATTCATTTTTAGGGTGCAAAATAAATATATATTAAAAAAAATGAAGTGAAAAGAAAATTAACTTTACCATATGTTCTCAGCAGATTGGCCATGAATATGATATGAACATGTCGAAAGGATACTTGGTACGATAAATATTATTAAAATTTTATATTTAAACTCTGTATGAGTATTATTTTACATAAAAGTATTTTAATATTGTTTTTTAATGAAATTTTCCTCACAAAAAATTCCAAACCTCTTCACACTTATTACATGTTATGATAACTTTGCTAGTAGAAAACAACTTTGAATAGACAGTGAGGATTGCCAATTTCTCTACAAGCTTTGTGATAAATGCTTAGCCAGAGCCAGCACTTAAAATATCTCTGTCAGGAACCCCCCCCCCCAACCCCTGACCATGATTTCGTGCTTTGGCACTCCTCCTCACTGTTTATAACTTACAAGCTTAAGAGATAGGGTCATGTGATCTATGACTCTTATTTTGGCTATTTATAGTCTCTGCCATAAGTTTTATGCAATTTTATATTGCTAAGACTACTAATATATGGTATGGCTAAAGATCTATCAGCCCCATATAGCTATTTGAGTTGGATAGCTGGGTTTGAAGACATGCAGATGTCTGAAAATTTCAGATTTTCCACTCAATAGATAACTTTTAGATAAGTGCTTGGCTTTGGGTTGATATTTTTAGATCTAGTGTCTGAATCTACACTGGCACCTCTCTGAGGAGTGCCAAAGCATGAAACCATGGTCAGGGGTTTTGGGGGGGTTCCTGACAGAGATATTTTAAGTGCTGGCTCTGGCTAAACATTTATCATTAAAGTTTGTAGAGGAATTGGCAATCCTCACTGTTTATGACTTACAAGCTTAAGAGATAGGGTCATGTGATCTATGACTCTTATTTTGAAAACTTTGAATAGAGTATTATAAATAATCAAAGGACCATCCCATCAAAATTTAAATCACAATCCATGCATCTCTGCATTAATCTAGAGTAAGATAATATAATCAAATGAAAAATCTTGAGCATTATAGTAATCACATTTCTCACTATCTCCTTTCTCAATTTAATTCTAGCATCATTGTCATAAACTTGAGTAAAACTTGCTTCTGTCAATAAAAAAAATAATTATACTGCAATCTGAATTAATTAAATGACTATAACTCTTGAAAATAGAGTATATTTATTTATATATCCTATAACTATTATAGATTAAAATGACTTTAACATTAAATTATATACTAAAGAATAAAATTAATTATAGATTTAGTTTAATCCTTGAAAGCTGATCTTAATTTAATATACATGAAGGACAACCTTAGGTTAACATATGTTATAATTCATTTAAGCCTTGTTTATCAATCTTAGAGTTAGGATTCTCTTTTATAACAAAAAATAACAATTCCTCCTAAATTGATTAAATACACACATGTATTAATACATCTAAAAAAATTTTTAATTTACTAAATCCATATGTAAATAGAATATTAATTAGAAGAGAGAGTTTTTTGCAGAAGCTGATTTAAGTAGCATATTACAGCATAATATGCTAATTTCTAGTGTCATATTTATTTACAGGAACAAAACTCTCCATACAGTAGTGCCACTCAGTGCAAGCCAGAGTAATCAATGGATGCAGGAAGGTTTGTGCATAAAATGACTATCTAGTGCCTACTCATCCAATATCCTCAGACTAAGTGGTGGTCATGTGATATTTATTGGTTTATCCTCAGACTAGTTTCTAGCTTGTGGCTTTCAACAGTGATGAGCCTTGGATCTGAGAGCACTGCACCTAGATCTTAGGATCTAATGCAATTCTCCAGCAGCCATCTTTTACCTTATTAGCTAACTATAAAGTTTTGAGTCCAAAATAAAAGTACAGTAATGTTTTCAATTCAAGCTCATTAGCTTATGTAATCGTATAGATCTGAAATCAGTTCAGCATCCATACTTTTTGGTGTAAGCATAAAGAATAGTGATCATGTGATGTTTAGTGGTTTAATTATATTTATTCATTTGAAATAATTCAAAATAACATACTTCATACAAAAGAAAGCATTAGTTGTTTTTTTATATGAATATTTGTTACTTACATTGGGATACTTGACACACACTTCACAGGAACTATTATGGGCCCGACATACTAAAACAATAACAAAAATTTTTTTCTAATAACTTTACATAAATCATACAAATAATATAAAATATTTTAAATAGTTAATTTTAATAAAGCTTCTATTATCCAAAATAACTTCATTTACTATTATATAGAGAACAATACTTTAACTATACACATTTTAAAATAAAGTTGTCTTATAATAACAATAATTTTAGAATTATTACTGAAAAAGTACTGAAATTAGTCATTCAATTATAAAATAAAGTTACATCAAAAATATCGTAAGATTATGAGCATTAGCAGGAAAAAATATTTTCACCAGAAGAGTAGCATTTTATCAACCCAAAGGAAAATTCCAGGGTTGATAATACAAGACAATTAAAATATTAAAGTAATAATATTCGCTAAAATGATTTTAAAAAAAACATCTAAGAAAATATAAAAAATTGAATAATGTAAATATAGTGATACCACACAAATGTGGAAGAGGAAAATCAGCATTATTATCTACTTTTAGATTTAACTGATAAATAAAATATATTATATACATATTAAACACAGTCTGAGCATCCTAATTTTCTGTTGAACATTATATGCACAAGTGAAAAGATTGCCCCTCTACAGAAAAAGAGTTAAGGACAATACATAACATTGTTACTATTGTGAGGATATAATTTCTTATTTTAAATAGCTAGATACTCATTTACAAGTAATAAATTACACAATTAACTGAACTGATTATGAGCAGGACAGCAGATAAAAATTTTAGCTAGCTTAGCATTAAAAAAAAGTTCACAAGTTTTATTTGTATTCAAATAGCAAGCAGTGGATGTGATTGATATATGCACTAACCATTAAACTGTATCTAACTATATATGTATTCATCATGAAGTAAAATGATAGAATTAAAAAAAGAAGTTCACAAGTTTTATTTGTATTCAAATCCCAAGTAGTGGATGTGACTGATATATGCACCAACCATTACACCACATCTAATTATATCATGAAGTAAAATGATGATTCTCCATTAATATTATTTTCAATACTTCTAATATTTACCTATGGGTACATTAAATATTCTATCAAATCTATATCCAAGTTGTCCTCAAGCAGCTAAATGCCTAAATTAATCATATATTTGTACCAATAAATACATCATTAGTTTTTGCTCACCTCCATTTTTAAATAAATTATTAAATAATTCAAAAGACAAAATAACTTGAGAGGCTTCACATCAAATTGATGTACTGTACAAAATTAATTGCAAATAACCCAATTGCTTGAAGTCTGTCTATGGTGAAACCCTACCTAACTTATCTACAAGACTTACTTACCCAGCATAAAATCGATATAACCGGAATGAATACTCTTTTTTTTTCTTGGATTATGAGTTGCAATCAGGCCATAATTTTGATCTCTCTATGGTTGACATCATTTGTTCCATGAGAGATGACAGAAAAAGATGGAGGCATGGTCAACAACTAAAGTTCACGCCATTGATAAAAAGGATTCTAGTACACCTCTTTCTAAAAAATGGTACTAGTAGCAATCACTTTCATCATTAGTATGCCAATCTACTACTAAGTATTCAATTTTATGATAATCTATTATTTAATATTCAAAAGTAACTTCAAATTTAGATCTCAACTTCCTTTAGTCACATAATTCTATGATTATGATATTAGTCAGTATTGAAAGTGCTCAGTTTTAAATACATTTTCTTTATTATAAATTCAAGGCTGTTTTGTTATTAAAATATTAAAAAATGGTCAGGATTAAAGAAGAAATATCAAAAATATGCAATTGAAATATAATCTGCCTAGATTTAATACATGGAAATATGAGATGCATATCTCATATTTTCATACACTTTATCTATTGGCATAGAATTCCATGTCACGTTAGAAAATTTAAAAAAAAAACATAATTCTATTTATACAATATATAATGTAATAATAGAAAGTCATATATTATGTAAGCGATGACATCTCATACAATAATAAATCATTTCTAAAATCAAAATATTACTCATAAATGATTAAATTGTTATACGAGGAGAACAGCAATTTATATAAGTAAATAATGAATGGCTTTTCTCAATAGTTTTAAGATTATATAATATCTTTTAATCATATGCATTTCTCATTAGCATATTTATTATTCTCTGAAATATTATTTTCATATAAATTTCAATATTTCAATCTATATAAAAATTTCTTTAAAACTAAGAATGTGTTTTACTTTTATTGGCTTCAATCTTAAACAAACCTCACTAGCAGAAAAAGACTCTTTAAGCATTTCTGGATATATGCATATATACAAACTAATCCCTTAAATACAAACTTGTCAAGAGAGATTTTATAAAATAACCAACATATGTACAAACTTCAAAATACTTTAATTAAGAAATTCTTCAAAATAAAGTTGATCTAAAAAAAAAAAACCTTAACATTTTTCGATCATTTAACTTTTTTTTTCAGTATTTTTTTTACTCCTACATTCGCATACCAATTAATAAAAAAAACATTTTTTGTTAAGATTTTCTTATGTAATTTTAAGTAAATAAATAATTTTTAATTAATTGTTTCTAAACATAACACAAAATTTAAAATCAAGTATCTAATAGTAAATACATATATTTTTAAGCCAATTTCCACTAAGTTTCTCTGATAATAAGTACCATAATTCCTAGTAGAGTCCATGGTTTGTCAATATATAATTTGCATGTATAGTAGTTTTATAATGACTATAATGAATTTGACATATTAAAAGTTTAAAAAAAATAAATTTTTCGAATTAGTCAAAATTGATTATTAAAAAAAAATCACCTTAAAGAAAATATTTTTAAATCCCCTTTAATGAAAAGTATTAATTGTTTGCATTTTTTGCTTCTAGCAATTTTGGGAAAAAAACTCCAGAATCATCTTTACAGATATACATTTTTTAATTATACACTCATGCATACATTCACCAAACACATTTCAAATTAGTAATATGATCAGAAAAATATGCAAATTCGTCATACTTAATTTTTTTTTATAAACTAAGTTTTGCAGAAGTTATATCTTAAAACAAAAATATTAATATCATTCATTAGCAGTTATTCATAAATAAGTACACCCACTCTTAATTTCAGAAAAAGAAAGCAAACAATACATCACAAGTATGGCCAGTTTGAAAAAAAAAAGTTGGGAAAATAAAGTTTAATAAAAATTACAGTTTAAGAGATTTGTATTGCTTTAGACTATTAAACTTAATAAGAAGTAAATAGAAGAAGTTGATAATTGATTACATTAGTTAATATTTATAACCCAATATAAAAAAAAAAAAAAGTATAATGGCATGGAGTGCATGTAGAATACAATAATTACAATGAACAGAAACTACTCTGAGAAATGTAGACATCCAATATTAATCAATCATTCAAATTTATAATTATGCAATTGTGAAGTAAATAAAATGAATTATTAATCCTAATATAGATATTGAAAATAATCAGAAAAAATAGTGTAATAATTTTGCAGATTTAATATTATTGTATATTTAAAAAAAATGTTTTTATACTCAAAAATAAAAGGCTTGTAATCCAAAATTTTGCTTGCTTTGATCTATAAAAGTGAAAAATAGATATTGGAAAATGAATTAAAGAATGTACAAGAGATATAATATAGTGATATATATGTGTATGCTTAAATGCACATAGTATAAATTACTAATGAAAATAAGTAATAATTTTAAATAAATTAAAGAATTTTAAAGGACCGATTCTTTTAAAATAGAAAATAAAAGTTATTTATACCTTTTAAGATTAGAAAAAAATATTATTTTCTAAAAGTAAAAACAGTTTAATTAATGAGTAGAATACAATATGATAATGAAATATAAAACAATTAAAGGAATACAAGTTTAGATTTCCTTCATGAGGTAATTAAAGATAGAGATAATGATTAAATTCTTGTATCCAGCATGGAGCAGTGAAAAGAAGAATCACCTGAGCGGATGGATGGGAATACAAGTCAATCAACTTCTGGATTGAAACAATGAATGAACTCATCAATGCAAATTGAATCAAGAAATGGACACTCGATTCTTGGAGCTTCACCTATGCACCGGGATTTACAAGCCGGTGCAGAATGTTGCCCACATCCCCAGGGACTTTCAAGTGCAAACAGCTGGCCTCAGAACATGAACAGCTAGGTAGGACTCTTACAGGTCGTATTGATCTACAATACGATTTATGTATGCCTATGGGCTTAGGTATGTATATAATATACATATAGATGTATATATAACTTGTAATGTAGTTAGATATTGCTAAGAATCTTAATTAATAAATTGCATTTAATCTCAACCTCATAGACTTGGGTCATCACTGGGGAATTATTATCGTTAAATAATTCTGGATCGGTTAAGTTCGCAGATAAGTGTCCAACAGTATAGAAGGCTGAACATAACATACACAAAATGAAATATCTCAAAAGAGTGATAAGGGAAAAAATGAATTTATTTGCTTTCAAACTAGAAACTAATAAGGGATTACAAAAGTAGCAAAGTAATTAAACATTTTGACTTTCAATGGTTATGTGATAAAAACTTACAAAAATATTATTAAACAATGTAGCACGCATATTCTTGATCAATAAAATAAATATATAGACAGCTAGAAAAACACATGAACTGAAAGTATCTGGATCATTTCCTTTATAGTATTATGTTGATGTAAAAATATTTGAGTCATTTTATAAATACCAGCAGTATGTGTAATTCTGTTGTTTATTATAGTTATTCTTAAGGTGTTATTAGTATTATAATTTTAACATTGGGGTATTGGAATGGGCCTGATAATATCCTTATCTTATTTATGTTAATGTGTTTAATATTAAATTAATCAACTTGCGATCTTGCCAAGTTAACATCTTTCACACTTTAAAAATTAACAAATCCATTTACTTCTGTTTCTAATCACGACTCAATCCTTTTTTCTTTTCAAAAATATACAGTACATATAGCCATATAATTCTATAATTAAAAATCACTTCTTTTCTTGTCAAAAACTTTATTTGATGTATATATATATATCCACTTATTTCCAACGTTTCGACTATCTTTACTCTATAGTCATTTTCAAGGATCTAGAAAAAACATTACATTATAAACAAACTTCACATAATAAAAACAAAAATAATCAAAAACAATATAAAGCATATAAACCCCATAAAATTTAAAAATAAATAAAATACATTAAAATCAATTAAATTAAAAACACAAAACATACACCACACTTACTTGACTCCCTTCTCAAAAAACTTTCCCTTTTTACATTTTTTATCCAAAAAACCAATTGTTTTATTGTAACAATTGGTTTTTTGGATAAAAAATGTAAAAAGGGAAAAGTTTTTTGAGAAGGGAGTCAAGTAAGTGTGGTGTATGTTTTGTGTTTTTAATTTAATTGATTTTAATGTATTTTATTTATTTTTAAATTTTATGGGGTTTATATGTTTATATTGTTTTTGATTATTTTTGTTTTTATTATGTGATTGTTTATAATGTAATGTTTTTTCTAGATCCTTGAAAATGACTATAGAGTAAAGATAGTCGAAACGTTGGAAATAAGTGGATATATATATATACATCAAATAAAGTTTTTGACAAGAAAAGAAGTGATTTTTAATTATAGAATTATACACTTTAAAAATTAAATGCACACATCAAAATATTTATATAGAATTGTTATAGCAATTGTATTAAATAGAACAAAGACTTTAGATAAACAATAGATTTCTTTTATGGTATAGTATTTATTGATAATGTTTATTTAAGTTTTGCCTTCTAAGTCACATCTGTACAATTCCAACTTTTGTTTTATATATCCATATTACATATTGAATACTTAAAATTTGATTAAAAAGATAAATTTTGAACTTTAAATACAGATAAAACTTATTTATTTATATTATAACTAGATATAAATATATATGTTCATTTAAAAACATGTATATTTATTACATTTTTTATTATAACTAATATTATAAACTGGTTTCTGTTTAATATCTAATTGATTTTCACTTGAGGTCTATTTATTAAAAGGCAAAACTATGACCATGAGAGAATTTTAGTATAAATTTGTTTTTTAGCTAGTATTTTAATATATGATTTTCTATTTTATAATTTTTCAAGTATATTAAACAAATAATTTCCCTATCCACTTATTTAAAACACCCAAAACGTTGCAAAATGGTTCAATAATAATAACAATTAATCAGACTACCGGTATTTCTTAGAATTATTTTGCTATGCATTTACCATGTAGGAAGAGTTTCATTATTTTACAGTAAAATTTAAATAACGTATCTTATTAAAAGATCCAACACTAAAAAAAAAAAAAAGCTATTGCTAAAATAAACTGCATTACATTCTGGCAAGGCAAATTATCACGCAAATGACTTGTATACAAAAACTTCTAAGGAAATGACGATTATATCACATCGCCAATAAGAACCATAGCATTTGCAAAGAACACACTACACAATGTTACTGAGAATTGGTTGGATGCAAAAAGTTACCAAGATTAGTTCTGTTCATGTGACCATGTTATTTGCATGCAAAAATTTAACAAAAATGCTATTCGGAAGGAAATTAATTTTATTAAAGTAAGTTATAGAGAGAAAATATTTCGGGCATATATGTACAATAAATGATGATGGGTAACTAAGAACACAAAGCATAAATAAAAAGGGAAGATAGCATAAAATGCTGTCAGGCATTAAACAATTATGTGAGGATAATTTACATTTTCACGACATTCTTGCACATTTGATATCACAAAGTTATAGGAACTGAATCTATGGTTTCTAATAATAATAACCTGAAAGGTTAGCTCTATGTAACCAATAAAATAAATTTGCTAATTTATATATAAAAAGTTGAGAATATAATCTCCAACTGTCCAAATCTTCTAAATACTAAATATTATTAAAATACACATCTAACTTGAAGCTTATCAATGTAAAAAAAAAAAAAAGGAAACAATTAGCTACTTTAGCGGAAACGTAATTTAACATTTAAACAAAAATAGATATGTTATAAGAAAAACTATTAATAGCCAAGATATGCTTTTTATGTGTAAACAAAAATTATTTAATCAATATATAAGTCCTTTGCTCAAATTTAGGAGAGAAAAAAAGACAAACATAAAACGTTTACACCTACTTTGTTCTGGAGACTGTGTAGTAGTAGTTGCAGGCAAACTAGTTGTTAGGTGCTCTGTGGTATTAGAATTTGCGGCAATACTTAAAATCATGCCAAATAATATAATCAAAAACATTGTATACTTCTTTGGTATTAATAAAGGCCAATATGTTTTAGAGTTCATTTTTGATTTACATAAAAAATAAAATACTTTTACTACTGCCTATTTAAAATGACAGATATACAATATTAAGAAAATTTATATACTGTAATACAAAATTAGCTACGCAACGAAAAAAAAAATAAAAAAAATATTAAGAACATAAAATCAACATGGCGAACGTTAACATTTAAACATGTGATGCTAACGTCAAAAAAATTATAAAGCGCCATCTACTTACATGAAAAAGATTTTTTTTTAAATAAAAAAATACTTAATTCTTCGAAATTTTGTTTATAGATAGGATTGTTACAAGTTAGAAATGTGTAAATAGAGTTTAATTCATTACAGGATGAAGGTCTCTCCAAATTTAATTCAGTTTCTCCGATTTCTGGCCTCTCTTCTTATATCACGCCAGCACACTTCCTTATTTCATCTATCCATCTCATACATCATCTCTTTCTGGGTCTTTAACAATCTCTTGAATTTGCACTTCAACTATCCATCTATTATCATTTCTTTTAACAAATAATCAGCCCAGCTGCATTTCAGTCTCTTAATTCTTTCTTTGATGTCAGTCATATTTGTTTTTTTTCTCTCATCTGTATATTTAACTTTCGATCTCTTTGTTATTTCCAAACTTTGTTAGTAGTCTGAAGTCTCTGGGTTGACTTTCTATTAAATGTCCAAATTTCAAATCCATAAGTAAGAACTAGTAAATCATATCTATTAAAAAACTTTATTTTCAAATACATAGGCATATTTCCTTTTAATATTAAATCATTTCTACTAAAAGCTGCTAATCCAAGTTAAATTCTATTATTAATTTCAATCATTAAGTTTTCATTTGTATTATTAACCTGATGGAGTATTTGTACTTAACTTCATTACTGTCAATCTTTATTTTTTTTTCTTTTAATTTCCATTGAACATTATTTTAGTATTATAAATCCACAAAAATAAATAAATAAATAACAACTTTAAAACAGCTGTAAAAAGTTTTAAATATATAAAATTACTCTGTCATACATTCTTCACAATGCAAATCTTACTATTACCATGTAATCTAAACACTACTGCTATATTTTTTGATAAATATTTTTTAGAGTATGACAATATCTGGAACCTATAACTTAATGAACCAAAGCTTTAATTACTGTGAGATATTTATCAAATGAATTTTCATAATCTACAAATCCAAAACATTATTAAACAGGCAAAACTCTCCATACAGTAGTGACACCCTGTGCCAACCAGAGTAATCAGTGGATACCAGAAGGCTTATGCATAAAATCCCCATTTAGTGCCTACTCATCCAATATCCCCAGACTAGTTGCTGGCTTGTGGCCTTCATCAGTGAGGAGCCTTGGATCTGAGAGCACTGCACCTAGATCTTAGGATCTAATACAACCCTCCAGCAGCCACCTTTTATCTCTATTTACCTACAAAACTATGAGAATGAAATTGAAAACAATAATATTTTCAATCTAAGCTCAATAGCTTATATAGTCATATGGGTCTGAACTCAGTTCAGCACCATACATTTTTGGGTCTTTGGCTCTTTAACAACCATAGCCATCATAATCCTATTAGGCAGGATTGGTGTTAAACCACCAAACATCACATGATCACCATTTCTTATGCTAGCACATAACTGTTATTAAAAAGGCAAAACTCTCCATAGAGTAGTGCCACGCTGTGCCAACCAGAGTAATCAAACTGAGTTCAGACCCATATGACTATATAAGCTATTGAGCTTAGATTGAAAATATTGTGTTTTCATTCTCATAGTTTTGTAGTTAAGTAGAGATAAAAGGTGACTGCTGCAGGGTTGCATTAGATCCTAAGATCTAAATGCAATGCTCTCAGATCCAAGGCTCCTCACTGACGAAGGCCACAAGCCAGAAACTAGTCTGGGGATATTGGATGAGTAGGCACTAGATGGGGATTTTATGTACAAGCCTTCTGACATCCATTGATTATTCTGATTGGAACAGGGTGACACTACTGTATGGAGAGTTTTGGCTGTTTAATAACAGTTATGTGCTAGCATAAAAGTTGGTGATCATGTGATGTTTAGTGGTTTAAATCCAAAACATAATGACAATTTATATTAATTGCTTCTTTCTATCATTTCTCTCAATACTTGAATGTGATCCACTATGTTAAAGCCAGTTTTAAATCCAGCTTGTTCTTTTGGCTGATTGAATCAAAAATTTGCTGTAGACATGTTGTAATTATCTTGGTAAACCTTTTGTATAAAATTGATGGAAGGCTGTTAGTTAGATCTGTAATTTCTAATATATTCTTATTGTTAAGTATTAATGTCATTACTACATTCTTCCAATCATTTGGTATATATAAACATATGGCATAGTTTTATAAATTTTTTTTCTTCAGATCCTTCTTTGAAAATATCATTTCTTGGAGCTTTTCCAATCTTTCTAGATTTAATTTCAAGTTTTACCTCTTCATTTAAAATATTTTGGAATTTCAAATAATGCAATAATTATAGAATGTGCTTTGTTTTATTGTTTTTTATTATTATATGATTTTAATAAAATCACAGATTTCATAATACGATCTTTTTTTTTAATATTAGCTTCATCTTTTCTTCCTTTCCTGCAAAAATTTTCCTTCCAATACCAAAATGTTGACTTTTGATATTCTAATTCTCTTTTATAACTTTCATTGCCAACTCACTAATATATTTTTATATAATATTATTTATATCTTCATTGATTACTTTTTACAATGCAAAATAAAATTTATTTCTTTATATTTTCTTACAGTTTCAACTGACCAGAAGTCTTCATTAGTGATACAATATTCACGTATACATGACCATGCAAATAATATTTATTTATATCTATTTATATATGTATAAATATATACTAATTGCATGATCATATATATTTGAATATTGTAGTTCTGATGAAGATTGCCGATTAGTTGAAACTGTAAGTAAATAGAAATGAATAAATTATATTGGTTTGTATTGTAAAAAGTGATTAATGAAGATATGAATGCCATTACATATATGTATATATATATATATATATCAATGCATCAAAAAACAAGAAGCAGAAAGAAGTTATATATTTTATATTGTATAAACTTTATTTTGTACCATTTAACAAAACTCTAGATATTCAGTTCTTCTTGGTTTGTATTGTAAAAAGTGATTAATGAAGATGTGAATGCCATTATATATATATATGCAAATTTATAAATAAATATTTGAAAATACAGTATTTAAAAGCTTATAAAAAATGTATGTATAACCGTCACTTAGGAGCGCTTTCAACTAACTTGTAGCTTTGTCAACTATCACTTTTAAAAGTGGTAGTTGACAAAGCTACAAGTTAGTTGAAAGCGCTCCTAAGTGACGGTTATACATATATTTTTTATAAGCTTTTAAATACTGTATTTTCAAATATTTATTTATAAATTTGCGTATATTATTTTGAAGAAATACAGACATCGATTTATAATATATATAAACAAGAAGTTATATATTTTATATTGTATTAACTTTATTTTGTACCATTTAACAAAACTCTAGATATTCAGTTTTTCTTAATGGTTCACTTTTTTAAAAAAAAAAATATTTTCTCTCTTTTTTTCTCACATTGTCTTCTCTTAATAAAAGTTTCACTGGAAAATTGCTGCTTTTTTAAGTAATGTCTATCTTTCTTGCTACTTTGAATAGAGTATCAGCTAACTTCTTATTCATTTCAGTCAAATCTGAATTATCTTCAAAGTCTGATAATGTTTTAAAACAGGTTCATTAGAGTATTTCTAAAGCTTAGGAATATCAATATTGTTATTTTAAATAATCTTCATCTCTAGTTTTACATTATCATGTATCTTACATCTCACTAATCAATGATAACTTCCTGTGTTGAATCTATATAACATTACAGTCTTGAAATACATATTTTCTATTACTCAAAACATATTCCCTTGTAGATGCTTCTATATCCATTTTCATTTATCATTCTTCTTAAAGAAAGAATTTGTGATATATAGTTTTATTTTTCTATGAACTCTACAAATTTGGGCCCGCTACCATTTCTATTGTCATAACCAAAGCCTCCCATAATAATTTTAAAAGCTTCTAAACCATATATAGAAACTACTTTTTCATTACAATAATACCATATTGAAGCATAAATTTGAATTAATTGCATTTGATATTTTTCATTAAATTGAATAAATAATATTGTTACTCTGTCTGATGTACTAACAATCTTCACAATGTTGTTGTTCCAGTTTTTAATTCATAATAAATCCCACCCCATTTGTACTTCCAATATTTGTGCGCTTGTAGTAAAGCACATGCCCACTTTTT
This sequence comes from Epiperipatus broadwayi, assembly GCA_028023455.1. Classification (NCBI taxonomy): domain Eukaryota; kingdom Metazoa; phylum Onychophora; class Udeonychophora; order Euonychophora; family Peripatidae; genus Epiperipatus; species Epiperipatus broadwayi. The sequence goes on along the minus strand of JAQFVV010006221.1, from coordinate 5,170,257 downwards.
TAATTAATTGTCTTTTCACTTTTTTTTCTAATTTTACTTCACATTTAATATTAGATAAGTCTTTTTCCAATTGTTGTAATCTCTCTTCACCTGAAAATGATTGGAAGTTGTAAGTATCTAAATAAAAGATTGCCAAATGACAATCTGAATCCAGTATTAGGGGATCCTTAACACTTTTTGTCTGTTTTGTTTGATCTTTTGGACACATGGACCATAATTTGGTTGCATCTGTCATCATTGTAAATATCTATAAGAAAAAAACAAATTATTCATTTTAATTCTGCCTTTTAGAAAAACTCAACTGATACTTCTAGTAAGAACTGTCAAGCAACTAAAAAGAAAGACCATAATGTTTTTGATCATAAACTCAGAGATAAATTGTCAGTAAAGCCACCACACTGGCTCATGCATGTTTGTAAGTAATCCAACCATGTTTATTATAGAATAATTACATGGTAATAACAGCTGCATGAATGTATGGAGTGATCATTAGTGAATTGTCCTGCTCAGTTTCTTTAAGGTCTCAAAAAGAAATCAAATGGTCTTTTTTCAAATTAACAGCAAATTATTTTGTATAAAGTAAAACTTATTTGAGCATAAGCTTGTGCTTAAGACCTGCAGAGGTCCCTAATATCGCATTTTTACACACATATTCTTGAGGTTACAGCCTCAATAAATATTACTTAAGTTTATGTTGTGTTTAAAATTTAAGACAAAATAAATTTATTAAGGGGATGACATACAATGATGAATTATCATAACATTAATCAATTGTTAATGCTTGGCTGTAATACGCTTTTTACAAAATTACTCTACCTCCATTTAGCAGAAAATAGCACACATATTAACAATTATGTATTGAATATATTTGTCATTAAAATATCAGTTGTATTATAACAAACTAGTTAAATTAATAATAATAAACATAAAAATTCACAAGACATATTTTTGATCATTAGTTAGGTGACTTGTACTTTGAATTCATACATCTGACAGCGATTTGTGTTATTCTTAATTTTTTTTCATGCGTGGGCTGGGAAGCAAACCCGGGACAACTGCTTGTAAGGCAACCGTGCTGACCACTCGGCCACCAACGCTTGACTATTCGTAATTTTATTACAAAATTATTTGCACGATACATTTTTTTATAGTTACATGTTATAGTCAGCATTTATTTAGTTCTTATAATATTGAGGCAATTCTCTTTTTTAATCTATTGTGTTTATATGTTGAAAAATAATATTGCCATTATTGAGGAAAACCAAAACTTCCGTGAAGTGAACATATTTATTTAACAAAGAACTTAATTACAATAATAAAACACTAGGATATTTTCATGGTAAATTTAATGATTTGGATGATGTACTCTAAGTTCATCAAGATGCTTTTCAAACATAAGAGAGGCTTCAATTTCTTCTACATCATGTAATGATATTGTCTTATCTTCTTCCTCCTTCTTTATGTATTGATTTCTATATTTATATATGATAGCATTTCCAACTTTTTTATACACCTAACCATATTATTTTTTACACCAAAACTTTACACTTAGTTTTGACTGTCCTGCAGTCATCATCAGAGATCTTTATAATTGGTTTTTGGAAATAGGATTATAAAAATCTCTGATGATGACTGCAGGGCAGTCGAAACTGTAAGAGTAAGGTTTTGGTGTAAAAATAGTATTGTTAAGTGTATAAGAAAGTTGGAAATGATATCATATGTAAATACACTATCTACCAGTTCTTTCTTGCCTTGTGCATGATACTGAACTATGCTCAGTTTTTTTTAATTCTAAACATAGTACTGTGATGTCCTAGATTATCATGGTAACAATTTCAGCAGTATATTTTGCAACAACAAGCATTTGATACAATAGAAAATATATAGAACATCCACTGTTATTTTGTGGAGCAATTTGTTGTATTAAATTATTTTCTATCATTTTAATGACCAATTTCTGTTTATTGTGAAGTATAGCATCATATATGCTAAGCATTCTGGAGAAGATTGTTGGGGCAATCAAAACTGTCTAGTGCATTGTAATTATATGAAGCATTGTAAAAGTAATAAAGAATGTAAATGATAGTCATCATTAAATATTGTAAACTTTTTTTTATTAAAACAAGAACACATTGACTGCAAGTAAAGTAGACTTAATGTAATACTTATTATTCACTTTTATAAGATATTAGATAATTTTATGGTGCTTTATTTCTATTTTGTTTTGAGTACCAATCTATCCTGTAAAGGTTTTTATAAAAATGTTATTCTATAACTAACAGAATACACTTATGTAAATTATTTAGATTTTTTAAAATAATATTCAAAATGAGGCAAAGAAAACACAAACTGTGAGGGCAATAAGTTTGACACATCAATTACACTGTAGTAATTCTTTAATATATATACTGAACAATACTAAAGATATGTGTAAGAGAGTGTGATCTGGGTCAACTGATGAGGGCTAATTTAGCATAAAATATGCAACATGGGGATCATATACCCTTTTCGCATGTCTTTGGTCATATTTTTATGATTATATCCATTCATAAGGTCCTAAAAGTGGATAGGAACCAGTCCCTGCCTTGCATGAGAGTGGTGTAGTAAAAATTATAATATAAAAATATTATTCATTACAATTTCATTTACTTCTAATTTTTATATTGGGTTGATTAAGCATCAAATAATTTAAGACATTTCTGCAATAAGCATTTAATGAAAATCTTAAAAGTTAGTTGTTTTTATTTATATGATCACTAAAAATTTGATTTTTATTGTTACATATAAAAATGTAAACTAGAAGAAAAAGAAAGATATAATATGCCTTCAAGATGACTTCAATGAAATTGGTCAATATGTAGAAAAAATAATCAAACATTTTTTTTTTATATGCATTCAATAAAATAAAATTTAAAAATAAAAAAATGTATTAAGAAATTTGATATATTAGCTCACGTCTTATTGTATTTTCAAGATGTCTTTTGTAGGTGGTCAATTATCATTTTCTTTATGCTGTGATATAAAAACAATTATCTTTATTTAATATTATTTATTTAATATTAATATCTATATTCTTTATTACTTTTTACAATGCTTTTTTGCAATCCACTATTGACAGTTTCAATTACCCCAGCAATCTTCTTCAGAACTTCTATTTATAAGTAAAAGTTCTGAAGAAGATTGCTGGGACAATTGAAACTGTCAATAGTGGATTGTAAAAAAGCATTGTAAAGAGTAGTAAAGAATGTAGATGATATTAATATTATATGGATTTGGCAATGCAAAAGAAAATAAATATTATTTAGTTAGTTAGATTTTATCTTTAGTTTAAATTTCTGCTTTAAAAAATGTTTGTTTTATTTTTAACTTAATTATCAATTTCTTTAGCATTGATATGTGTATTTTGCTAATTTAATTTTGGAACTTCTCTTACATAAATAATGTTTTTATTATATTTATTCATGATATTATGCATAATAGTGGATGATTTGTTTCTTTTTATATTGCTTTTCATCACTTTATTACTTGTATCTAATAAAATTTATTTTTTGCATCATTATTTAAATTAAAATAACTTTGCAATTACTTATTTTATTATCATTTATATTTGTAATATCTCATCTGTATTGGCTGCATTTTACTGACATCTCAATCAAAAATGGCACCAGCATTATTTTCTTTTAATCATTTTTTTTATTTTAGATTAGTTTTTTGTGGTTCTCTTGAAGGTTTAATTAACTTAATAACATCACATGATCACCATTTCTTATGCTTGCTTATAACTGTTATTAAAACAGGCAAAACTCTCCTATTGCCACTCAGTGCAAAGCCAAAGTAATCAATTGATGCCAGAAGGCCTGTGCATAAAATCCCCATCTAGTGCCTACGCATCCAATATCCCCAGACTAGTTTCTGGCTGTGGCTTTCAACAGTGAGAAGTCTTGGATCTGAGAGCACTGTACATAGATCTTAGGATCTAATGCAACCCTCCAGAAGCCATCTTTTAATTCTACTTAACTACAAATCTATGAATCTTAAACTGAAAACACAATATTTTCAATTCAATCTCAAACTAGTCTGGGAATATTGGATGAGTAGGCACTAGATAGGATTTTATGCACAAGCCTTCTGGCATCCATCCATTGATTACTCTGGCTTGCACTGAATGGCAATACTATATGAAGAGTTTTGCCTATTTTAATTAACTTATCATCATCATGGTCAACACCCCTAAAAGATATTATAATTAAAGATCTATTTTCAATTTATACTTAATTTGAAAGAATATATGAAATTTTGTACTTTTTTTTCAAATGTCTCTATTCATGTATTTGCATGGTAAACTACAGGTTTTAAATATATTTAAAAAATAAATTAATGATGATATAAGAAAATGTTAATGTCAACTGGCAAGAAAACTTTAGAAGAAAATAAATCTCAAATATATAAAATATCTTTATATTCAATGGAAAGTTATTTTAAGAAGAAGAAAAGATAATGAGGATGATATCATTGGGAGTTTTTTTAATAACTGAAAATTAAAGTTGAATATTAAAATTGTATGTTTTACTTTAGAATTGTACATAAAAACTCATCTAATCAATATATATTAGCTTATGACCATCATTGTTTAGATAACAATGGCTGAATACCCTTTTACTGACCAATAACTATTTGTGTAACTGGACTTGGTAATTATCCAAGTTTGGGTTAATAAATGAACTATATAGTAATAAAAAACATGAAAATGTATTAAATCATGCACATGAAAATGTATTAAATCATGCAATTACAATAATATCATTTAAAATATTTCATTTTATAAACGTAAGATATGGAATTAAATCTGGAGAAAGTAGAAAAACTCTAGAAATTATAGGATTATAGATATTTAAAAATATGTGATAAAATTGAAAATACTCAACTTATCTAAATGAAAGGACATATCAAATAACTGAAATAATGTATTTGTAGTAACGGTATTGAAGATATGTGTAATGATAGATAATAGGAAGTACAAACTTGACAATTTTCTATAAGTTCTAAACAAAATATTTATTTATTAAGATCATTATATGTGGTATTAAATATGAGAATTTTAAACTCAAGCCAGGCAAAGAACAAGATAAATTGTAAAATATCGGACAATATACAAATATTATTGTAATTTATAGAAAGGATCAATGAAATACTCCAAAAACTTGAGCTGAGTCAAGCCACTATGAAAAGGTAGTTTTAAAACCACACACACACATATATATATATATGCTGTTACATTATTTTAAAATTAAAATAAAAACAAGTTCGTAAATAAAAATAAATTTATTAAAAACTAAAACTATAAAGAGTTGTATAACGTATATATATCGCACAAATGGAAAACTTTAAAAGTATTTTTTCTTTTAAAAAAAAAAAGTATTTGAATGTACTTTTTTATAAAAAAAAAAAGTAAAGATTTAAAGATCAATATTTTTTTTAAAGTAACATAAATGAAAATGGAAACAGGTATTAATTAATTCCAATGTAATATCAAAATGGAAATGATTGTTCTTTTAATTAAACAAAAAGTAAACTAGCCTTTGGGGCTCATATATAATTAAAAGATCAGATAAGAGAATAAAATTAGCTTGACCAATGCAAGCACGAAGCCACAGCATGGACCAAAAATGGATCATTAGAAGCAGTGACACCATGTCCGATTAATCCCTGAAAATGCTAATAAGGAAGCTACAAAAGTATAAAAGGCAAAATAATTGTTGTTGTGAGGCTGAGTATTATTCTTCAAGTGGACTATTAATCTATCTATAAACTGTAGCTGTATTGTAGGCTCCACGATGTAGGGGTATGCAGTAGATTTAATTTCCAGACAACCAGCTGAGGCAGTTGACGGTTCTTGACTAACTGAATTTCAAAGGACAAACAATCTACAAGAGTGATCAGGAAAATGGACAAAACAGACTCCAGGCAATTACCATGAAAAGTATGAACTTTTGTCATTGTAGACTGTTTCAAATATATCTTCTATAAGCAAAATAAGTTAAACTTAACTTTAAAGGAAGTTAACTGACCTAAAGAAAATTTCTAAATTAATTTTATGTATAAATTTGCTAAGTTAATAATCATTTCCATTTTTTCTTTTTTTAATAATTTCGTATTAATTAAATTATTTGAATGTATTTAAATTTAAGTTGGGTGTGGACAGCTATATAGATTTGTTAAGTTTATGTTAGTTTAAGGGAGGGTTAATCTTGGGTTAGTTGTTTTGCAGTTAAATTGGGTTAATGGATTGGATATATTGGTGTAATTAGTAAATGTAGTATAAAGATCTGCTATATGCAGGATCACCTTGAAGCCACACTTGGGAAAAGTAATCCCATTCTTATCAACCATCGGAACAAACTACTCTTTGCTCCTTGGATCACACCTTTAGCCTATGGAATAGGATGGTAAGTCAGCAAAAAGGACCGCAATCCCCTCCTATGGAGTTTTCTATTTATTTATTTTATTGTTCTTGCCAGACAGTGTAACATCTCTGTACTGGATGAGAGACAATTTCTTCTATATAACCATGCTGTTCAGATGTGTATTCCTTACAGTATGGTACTGTGCTGTCATATTCATGCTGCATTGTATACAACAATATATCAGATAGAATGGCATTAGTTTGACTGTGAACTTTTGTCCTAGGGAAATATTTTCTTTTTTTAACGAATCTGTGTAGCATAACTATACTCAACATTATAAAACAAATTCTTATTAAAATCAATCTATTCGAATTTCTAAAATTTAAATTGTAAATATAAAAATAATAAATTTAAAATCATCTTTATTCCACAAATTTTAAATATTTATATATGTGTCAATAAATCTTTTTGTGTGTGTTATTCTGGCAGAAGCTTATTTATTTATTTCATTGAAATCTTTTTTATTAAAATGTTTTTTTAAACAAGCTTTATTACAAATCTCTGCATCTCCTCATGCTAGTGGCATGGGCTGATGGTCATAATAAAATATATATGTAAAATTTAGATCTTAACAGTACGTATCTGCCTACTATATAAATTTTCCATGTGATGCGATGTGATGTATCGTGACTTTTTCTTAAATGGAGTCAGGAATCTCTCAGCAACTATGTCCAAAGAAACCTGTTAGCCATTTTACCTTCCCCTTCCATTCCCCACCCTAAGCCTTCCCATAATCAGCTCCATCCTATTTTCACAATGTAATCTTTGTCAACTCTGTGGCCTTTATATCTAAATCCCCCTTATCTTTTCCCAAACCCAGCATAAAAACCAATAACCCACTTTTTGTATAATCACTTTTCTCATATTTATTCTCCCATAATTTTTTTATTTGTACCCTTTTTGCTTTCAAGCATTTACATTCAATCAACAGATGCCTAATATTTTCTATATCTTCCTTACACAATTTGCAAACTAAATCACCCATATTTTTCCATTTACATGTATATTATTTTGTTGCTAAAGATCCATTTGAGCCTTAAACGATAAACTACTTTCCTTACTATTATCATAAATTAACTCACACCCAATGTTCTGTTTACTTCTATATATATTTAAACTCTTTTTACTCTTCATACTAGTTCTCCATTTCTCCAACTCCCTATTCTTTATTAATGCATCAATTCTTTTATCCCATTCCTTATCACTATAACACTCAACAATCCTCCTAACACAATCATCATCCCACCTTTTGTACAAGTATACTGATATAAATTCTTTATCCAAATCCTTTGCATACTGAAATACCTTTCTCACCCATCTTGTTGCCTGCCCTTTACTCATAACCCAATTAAATACTATTGTGGCTATTCTTTTATCATCCATAAACTGCAACCTACCAAACATTTTCATTTTACTTTTTGCATCTCTCATATAAAAACTTGACCATCCCATTTCTCCTTGAATTACCTCCTTTGCTGTCCATACCTCTGCATCTAATGCATGTCTTCCTACTTCCCTTTGTACTTTCTCTAAAATAATCTAATACTCTTTTACTAACACATAACATATTATTATATGTTAACCCTGTTACTATAACTCCCTTCCATACAATTCTAGCTGCATCATTTTTATTATATGAAAACACTGCTAATTTCTTTACTAAACCCTTTCATTTCTTAGCTTCATTTACTAACTTCTTCTCCCATTCAACCAAGCAATTTTCCTGATTACTTAAGATGATTCCCAAATAACTATATCTATCCACCACTCTTAACTTTATATCCCCCATAAAATTCTACATCTTCTTTTCCCCCATTATTAATCATCATTATATTTGATTTTTTTATCTCTTTACCCACTCTTGCACATGTCCTCAGCATAACTTCCATATCTTCTCTTCTTTCTGTACACAAAAAAATCTCATCCTCAAAAAAAAAGACCTGGCAAAATATTTACTCCCTTGTCACCCATTAATGGTATCTCTATCCCTCTTCCTAGTCTTTCTATTGCTTTCTCCATTTCACTCAAATACAGCAAAAACAAAACAGGTGATGTAGGGCATCCTTGCCTTAATCCCACCCCATTTTTAACTTAACTGATTCTATATCCCCTAATTGGTAGGTATAGTAATTATTTTCATATAATTTCTTAATATTTACTAAAGTTTCATCCATTTCCAAATTTGCTAACCTTACGCATAATCTATTTCTATTTACTCTATCATATGCCTTCTCTATATCTATAAAACTCATATATAACGAGCTACCTGAATTCCTACTCATATCCATAAGTTGTGTAACTACTAATAAACTATCTTCTATATGCCTATCTGACCTAAAACCTCCTTGCATTTCCCCCATTATATTATTCTCTTCCATCCATTTTACAATTCTTCCAGCTACCATATATGAGAAAATTTTATATAAAACTGATGTTACCGCTATAGGTCTATAATTATTTAACTTTCTATGATCATTACCCTTTCCTTTAAATAATAATCTTACTCTTGTATTACTCAAACTCCCCGGGAAAACTCTCTTCTGTGCCATCTTATTAAAGCATGATAATAACTTTTCTTTTTCTCTATGCCCTAAATTCATTACCATCTCTGCTGCCTCATTCAGTTCATTTTTTGTGAACCTAATATTCCTATTACTAAATGCTTTCATGTTTTCTATCACTAAGTCCTTCACATCTAACATTTAAGATTCTCTCTAACTCTTCTCTAGAGATACACTCTATTCCCTCATCATCTATAAATACTATCCCTCTCTCCCCTACATTTCTCCTTTTAATGTAATTCCAAATTTTTTTATTTACATCTCTTCCACTTTTATTAATATTCTCCAACAATTTACTATTCAACTTCACTCTCTCTCTCTCTATCCATTTTAGCCAACTTCTTTTCTAAGTACTTTCCCCCTTTAGCATTAATATCATTTTCACTGTCTTTGTTCTTAATAACACACTTATATTCTCTGCATGCTTCTTTCCTCTCTTTTACACTTTTACTAACTCTCTTTTTTTTATTTTTGTTCTTCTTCATATTCTCAACTAAAACCCTATTTGCCCCTTTTTCTATTTCACCACATCAGTCCTCATACTCATCTCAACCAACTGTTACATGGCTTCTTCAACTTGTATTTTATACGTTTCCAACTATTCTTATCATTCACTCTCCATCCCACATCTACACTTATATCTAAATCAACCATCTTTTGCTTATTTCTTATATCCCATCCATTCTTCTTCTTTTTGATAATATTACAATTTAAAAGCCCAGCCCCCTTTAAAAGTTTCCCGAATAATATTCTTTAAATATCAGACTCCCTAAAACTTCACTTCCTTGCTTTTCTAAGTGCAATCCATCTTTACTATATAACTCCCTATTTCCGATAAACCAATCCCATACATACACAAACATAAATATTATTTCTCTCACACAATTTTTTTAATCTCTCATTTATAGAACATGCCCTATCTAACAAATGCCTCTTGTCAAATCTTGGTAACTATCCCTACTCTTTCTTTAATCTCACTCAAATTCCTAATCAATTCTATGTACTCATTCATTACTCTCTCTGATGGCTCTAACAAATTATTAGTCCCTACCATACATCTCTACTACATTGCTTTCTTACTTTATCTGTCACATCACTAATTATACCTCCAGGAAAACACCCTCTTACATACCTGCTTCTATTTTCCTTGCAATTATATCCCTGAATTCTCTGATTATTGAATCTCCTATCAATACTGTCTCGTAGTCTACTTTCTCTACTCCATCTGTAACATTTTCTACCATCTTCTGGACCTCCTTATCCATTCCTTCTGTATCATTTTCTACTCAATAATTTCTTTATCTGCTCACACTTCATCTCTAACAGTTTTAATTTTACTTCTACATCATTCATTTCTTTCTCTATCTTACTTATTCTCTGGCTAACCATTTTCATTACATTACTATTTTCTCCATCCATATCTCCTGATATTCCACTAAAACCATACTCTGTCATATCTTCCTTAACTACATTTTACTCCCTCTCCCCTGACTTTCTCTCTAGACTACCTACACTTAGAAACCACTTTCTCACCTCTTTAATCATATTTACACACTGACTACATAACCAGAAACCTGTTACATACTTCCTATTCTTATTCAAACATTTCAAGTGATACACCTCAGCACACACTGTACACTCTACTAGCGCCTGGTGGCGCCTTGTATGGCAGATATGGTAAGACTCTAACTATCAAAACACCGCGACCGTTATAATATATATATATCTTCTAACTTAACTTTCGGGATCAGTGAAAAATTAATTAACTAACAATGATGGAACAGGCTGACTATATAGTTTTATAAAATATGCAAATTATTGCCAACAAGAAATCAATAAGTATATATATATGTGCTTTGTGCACAGATAATGAAGCTGTTAAACATAAGTAATATTATAAAGTTACCACCAAGCACTTTCAGGACAGTTTTCTAATGAAATAAAGCCTTAACTATTTCAATAATATGCAATGAGAAATGTAAATTATAAAAGTCAGATGTTCCATTTTTTTTTGACAAAGGGATTCCTGTTTTGAATTAGGGTCTTTTGCAATAACTCATGCCTTCTTGAACTTTCTCTTACAATCATGCTTCTCTGTGCTAATGGTTTTTAATAATAAAAGGGGAAAATTGTGATTTGTAGCAAGCTTGTGCTCCAGGAAAATTGACTTATTATTATGTCTTGCTTTGCCCTTTTATAATGATAAAAGTGCCGAGTGATTCTCATAGGTCTATTAACTCGAGACTGCCTATAGTATGCCATTCTATACACTGGAGATCAGCATGAAATTTTATAAACTATTTGATGAGCATGTTCGAATGGATTTTTATCTTTAGTATTATTCAGAAGATTGTTAAAAGGGGACAGTGTTCTAAATGCTATTCGAACATTGTCTGAGAAAATTTTTCTGAAGCTTTGTTAATATGCTAGGAATATATATGAGGCTAATCCATGGCTTGGGTTGAATATTGTTGGTAATGGCTTTGTCAGTGTTTCTTTAATTTTTTTTTTACTATTTTTATTAATGTCAAATATTTGTAGTCTATGCCTGTAAGATCTTTGATATATTCTTCAATATTAAGTTTTTTATTAGCTTCACATTTGTTTCAATCAATGAGTAAATTTTACCTGATCTTATCAATCCTTAGAAAATCATAGTATAGACCCAAGTTCTCAAAAAAAAAAAAAAACAATCATTCAAACACATGAGAAGTGTGTAGACTATATTGTAATATGTGAACAATTAACATTGATAAGGCATTTGACAAGTATCTTATTGCTTTAACATTTCAATTTTATGAATTAAAGTCGAAAGCAACTGGAGTGAAAATAAATGGAAATTATTTAAGACAACTAGATTTTACAGGTAATGTGATTGTTTAACAAATAATGCTTCAAAGACTGAAGAAATATTGCAAGAATTATTAGATAAAAGTAAGGAAGAAAAGGACTAAAAGCTAAAATCTAAAATAAATTTAAGTAATGTTTAGTGAGTTTTCAACAAAGGCAAAATAAATAAACATATATAATAATGAATTAGCAGGAACTAAAAAATTAAATACTTGAGTTAAATTGTAAAAGTTTATGTCAAGCGTTGGTGGCCTAACGGTTACATAGCTGTCTTACAAGCAGCTGTCCCAGGTTTGCTTTCTTTTCAATGCTTTGACATATTAAAAAAAAAAGCAGAACTTGAGTGGAATGTTTTTAATAAAAATAAACCAGTATTAAAGTCAATAAGACTTTAAGCCAAAAATAGATTAATAAATGGTTATTTGGTCTGTTAATAGCTGAACAATATAGAGATTATCAAGCACATAGTAAAGGAACGAAGAGGCATATATGAATACTAACAAGTAGATGTTGAAAGTGACATACATGGATGAGAGACTCTACTTTCAGTAATATATTGACTGATTGAATAAGTTGTGGAAAAGATTATGAATGAATAGAAAATTGAAGTTCTAGATGGAACCCCAAAAGATATTTAAAAAAAACCTAAAAAAATAATACATGAATAGATAATAAACTATTCTAGTAAGATTATGAATGAATGGTAATTAAAGTTCTAGATTGAATTTTAAGAGATATAAAAAAATGTAAAATCAGAATACATGGGTAGCTAAGAGAATATTCTATTGAAGAGATACTGTAGATTGGAAATATTGTATTAAATTCAGAAATGTCTTTACTCTGCAATAATATATTATGATGATAATAATAACTTCTTTAGTAAATATATACATCAGTGTTGTGGAGATTTACAAAAAATTTTAAATTCAATTTTATTAAAGTTATTTTCCGTGGCACTAGGAATTTTTAAGAATCTAGATTAGTAAAGTCAAATATGACTAGATTAGTAAAGTCAAATATGAAAGTAAATGCTGATTGTTTAAATCTTCTTCAATTATTAAAACATCACATGATCAACATTTTTCTCAGATCCAAGGCTCCTCACTAATGAAGACTACAAGCTAGAAACTAGTCTGGGGATATTGGGATAGGCACTAAATAGAGATTTTGATAAATAACCTTCTAGTATCCATTGATTACCATGGTTTGCATTGAGTGACATACTATATGGAGATAATTTAGATATTCTCTATTTCTTGGTAGGTTAGATAAAATTTGATATACAAAATATACATAGCCAATTTGATAACTTTTTAGCAATGGAACACTATAAACTCTCTAAAAAGGAAGTTGGATGACAGGTGGTAATATTATCATACAAATTGGCAGAAAATTCTCCATACTTATTAATGAACATTCTTGATTGCACTCAGTCAAAGAATGCAGTCATGGAGATGGATATATTGATGATATTTCCAAGTGAACTGGAAGATTGGTAGAGGATTCTGAGTTAGAATGGGACCTGGATTTATAAATCTCCTGTTGTAGGAATCTGATGCTGATAATTCTGTATATTTTCTTGATAGTTTGATATAAAAGGAAAGTACAGGCACATTTAGTCACTTGAATTCTGGTAGGAGTCAGTATATCTGTTGTTTTCAAATTCTTGAGTTTCATCTGAAATTGATAATAATGTCTTGATGGCAATAATACAAAGTTGATCAATGGGTCATTTCAGTATGTATCCATTGATAAGTTTCTTGAGGTAGTGGAGTTTTATTAAATTTCTTCAATCAGTATTTAACTTTCCACTCTGGCTTATGGTTGGCATAGAATCAAACTTGTATTCCATTTCTTATGCTTAACTACAATGTTTTACCATGTGATATACTTTTCTTGAAATTTATTGACCTTAGAATTCCCAGTCGAATTCGAATTTGATGGTTTTGGTACAATTCCTCTGGAGTTTTTTCAGTGTTGAGTGAAGTAGCTTGATATTAAAAAAATCTTTCTTGGACTTTCTGCTACATAGATACTGGTTGTTCACTTATTGTAATCAACAATTTTATGAGTCTTTTCATTTTTGTTTTAGATAACCTGTTTATAGCCAGATAGCTGGAGTAATCCATTTCTTTTGCAATATTTCTGAAATTTTTCATTGGTAAATACTGATGGGTTATTGGCTATGACAACATCTGGAAAAACATTGGAGAATTTCTGTAGTTGACTGTAATGTCGGCATAGCTGTGACAGACTTGATTTTCACTCATTATGATTTTGAATCACTGACATCCATGTCTTTAAATAGATATTTATAATTTATTATCAATACATTGAACAGTTTGCTCATGACTCCTCCAAAATATGAAGAGGTAATTTTGAAGGATTGTGTTTTTACATTGGCACATGCACTGCACATACTTGTCAATTATTCAATATTCTTCTCAATGATGTACCAGTGTATGTAGTATTGGGATAAAATGCTTTATTTTTGATATCCAACATGAGTATGATGTAACCGTCAAAGACCATTAATTGTAGCACTTCAACATTTTGGCCCTAAAAAACAAGATTAGTATCAATAGTAAAGTTGATTTCAGGATCACAATGTTCTTAAAGCTTTTTTCCAATTATTGATCATATGCTGACTTTCTTTCATCCATTGTTTCATCAGTGATTTTGCTCAGTGAATTGTACCGGTCAAAAAGAAGCCAACACATCAACAAACCTGAACTCAAAGTCGGATTCAAACTCAGGCAGTTCAAACTGAATTCAAATCCAACTTACGAGCTCAGATCAAACCAATGGATGACATATATCGATGGTACATGACTATGCACCAAGAAACTAGTTCAATGGTTGGTGAGGATTAGAGACCCCTGATCTGACTCTAACAAAGTATAACAAAGTAACTAATGATATTTCTAAGTCAACTAATATGTATATGTTCGAGTTGCCAATACAGACAGCGAGCATTAATATTAAAATAAACAAGAAAGAAAGTTAAAAACCAAATGTGTTAATAAAATGTTTAATAATAATAATAATTTTGTTCAACTTTTGGATTATGATATAGATTATCTCCAGTCTTTAAACGTAGTTTATAATTACAATAAGAATGGCAGTCCTTATTATATGCCAATACTATAACGCAATTCTATGAAGAATTATATATATCTATGCCCCGACGAGAAAGTAAAGGTAGATAAAGGTATTTGGCTGTGACTGAAATTATGATTGGAATTCTAAAGGAAAGACTGTGAGATTTATTTTCACAATCGCAAATCCATTCATGAAGAGCAAAATACGTGTTTAGGACATCTTTAATATTTAATAGGAAACTTAATTATAAATGAATATGAATTTGTTCGACTTTAATAAAATCAATTCATCACGATTTCCGAGCATTAGAGAGGGCTTTACTGGAACTGAGAAGTAAACGGTACTGACGTCTTATGAGCTATAAAAAAAATGAATATGAAAAATAATGGCTTGTCTGTGATTTGAGAAAATAGCAGGGCGGCTTGATTTGACAAGTCTTAGATGCCCTATATGAAGGATCCATAGAACATGGAAAACCAGGTTGGGTCGTAGCCTCGAACCTTTGGTGTTCCAAATATAAAACGAGCAAGTGAGGAAGTACTTTCTTCCTATGTAATTTAACGAACAGTAATATCACAGAGGACAAGCCTGAAGCAGGAGATGGCTCGCGTCAGCAACGTTCGGAAAAATGATGACTTGGTAATCATCTTTTAATTAATAAAGCCCATTTTATATAAAGAATGCTCTACGTGATGACCTGACCAAGTTGAATTAAAGTCAAACGAGCTTTAACTAAAAAGTACTTAATACAATTATAGACTCATATTAATCATGCCCCAAACGTCATGCTCTCCCTGAATATTGATACAGAAATACAAATTTAAATTAGAATATGTTCATTTTATTCCCTTTATCAACCTTTAGCAAAACATTTTAATATTATTAATGTGAATAAATGAATATTATAAACTCAGTAAAGTGGCCGAGAGCATAGGTTAGAAATTGAGCTAATAATTTATTATTATAACCATTAATAAAAATAGCAAAAATTGTATAACTCCTTCAACTCGATAATTAATAGAACTGTATCCAATGAGTTCTAGTGGGTAAGAATTACTATAAAAATTAATATAATGTTGTTTAACAAGGCAAACGCAACGAAGGAAATTATTATCGAGTTGAAGTTTTACTGGCATATAATTAAAAATAACATTAATAAATCACATGATAAATATATATAATAAATGAACCGCCATCGTAAGAAAAGAGAAAGTTAACAAATATTAAATTTAAAGACTAGAAATTAAGATAGAGAATTACTACATAATTTAAAATAGCATTAATACATTAAGGAAAGAGAAGAGCTTTTAACAGTATTTAATTTAAAGGTAGTGTAAAATAAAGTTCGAAGACCGGCCAGAAAGTAACGGTTCATATAAGAAAGATATTACCATTTCTTCATGGTTGGCTTCTTAGATTACACACAGCAGAATCCAGTTGGATGGAATGTAGATGCGCATTTTGGAAAATTATTTGAATGACATTTTGAAGGATTTCTCTAAGGTTTCGGCAGCTTACGATTGGTATATGAATTTTTATATTACAGCCACATTGAAGATTTTCAGGGGACTTGAGGAACCGTAGTCAGACTCCTGAAGTTAACCCCCCCCCCCATGGTAGAAACACTATTTTACTTCATAATTTAACTGGGCAGCTTCTTTAATGAAATATATATGGCTTCTCTCAATGAGGAATAATCGCTGCTTGGAAACTTTTCCTGGGCTCTTTATACTGTATTTAATGCCTTCAGGCTAGCGCTTCTTTCCTAATCAATCTTACAAAAATTTATTAGTTGTTTGTAGATACATTCCTTCGATAAGACTTTCAAACTCATTAACTTGAATTCATTTTCTAATTAGAAAATGAATTTTTAAAATCAGAAAATGATTTTAATTAGGACCATCCTTGCATTTTAAATACTTATCTTTTTCTAATTAATAAAAACTTTATCCATTGTTTTTGGAAAGGGACAATCTGAAAGCTTATCGAAAGAATGTAGTTTTTAATCACTAAAAATTTGAACAAACTATTTAAAGTAAAACAAAACATTCCCGACGCAATGAAACTTTAGAAGGAATATGTACATTTAAATATTTATAAATATATATGCACAATCCATGCAGTTATAATTTATATAAATTCATGAATAATTCTATCATGAATTTATTAATAGAAATGATTAGTTTAAATCTCAAATGAGTTAATTTTAACACACATTTATAATAGTTTTTCTTTAAGGAAACTAGCGTGGACTGAACGTATAAAGCCCCATTGCATCGGAAATTCAAGATTAGTACAAGGGTTTGAAGTTGGCTGCATGTGAAAGATCATGAAGCTAGGATCGAACTTAGATCCGACTGCTTCAGAATCTAATTTGATCATTTCCTCACACAGTTAATGGACTTCTTGACTGATTACAGCATCAGTCTAAGGAGTTGTCTGAATAGATATTCTAGATTAGCAATCAGAATTTGCATTGCTAGCGTCTTTCTTAATTTTCTCTTCATAACTGAAGCCTGAAAGAAATCTGTCATAACATTGAAGGTGCACTGAATTATTATGAGAGAATTTCAGGTAAATCTCAAATGGTTTTACAAACAAGTATTGATAAAAATAATTAACTGAAAACATTATAAAGATCTCTTTGGCAAGTTGAGAGTAATTATTTTCTGCAGGTGTAAGAGACTTCGAAGCAAATGCAATAAGACATTACTGCCATCAGTAATATGGGATAGCATTCACAAACTTCTACATACATTTGCATATATGCTAATTAATATGAGGATTATATGGAACCAACACTTGATCACTTGTGATTTTCAACTCCAGTATGATAAATGCTGTTACACTGAGCTATCCATTTCACTGTCATGTTTTTGCACAGAAGCAATGGTGTGGCCATTGTTGAAGCAATTGGAATAAAGCTAGATTAATACATCACCATTCCAAAAAATATCAACACACTTTAAAATTTGTTAAAGAATGAGGCAGCTCTGTAATGGCTTTCACTTTTTTGACATTTGAGTGGTGCCAAAACACATTTCATACCAATTAAAATTTAATAAGAATACATCAGATTATTGCTGATAGATTTCTAAGTCATCTCTGTAACTATCAAATGACGGTTTAAAAATGTGAAAAGTTTTTTCTTTAAGTTGAAATTTTCAAAGTTAGGGTTTATGGCTGGATGCAACTGGTTGTTATTTTTGAATTTGAAATAATTATTTGAGCATTTCCTTTTGTATTTCCAAAACAAGGTTTGTTGTATATCCATATTGCTTGACAATTCTTATATTTATAGACAATTTTTAAAAAAAGGGGGGGGGGGAGTTAGTACTGAAAAATAATAATGCAATCAAAGTTACTGCTGAGTCACAAATGTTAGACTGAAAATAGGGGTCAAAGGTTTTCACTAAAAAATAGAAATCGAAATTAGCATATATATATATTGCACGGTCAATATTTTCATTTTAAAACCACTTCATACGCTTTATTCACAAAATATTCACTTCACTGCCAGAGTTTTTGTACCTAAACTCTATTTCTTGATGGATTAGATGGATTTGATAAAATATACATATCCAGTTTGCTCTATAAAGCTATAAAAAGGAATGAGGGAGACAGAAGGTAGCAAATACCATGCAAATTGGCTGTAACATCTCAACAGTTAAAAATTCAGAAAATTATTTTTTATGATATTCACACAACAGAATCCAGGCAAATAAACCAAAGCTCAACAGAGTGGGATGGTAAAGTCTTGATTCAAACCAAGCTTGAACTTCTTTACTTTTGCTTGATTACTCAACACCTTATGAATGACATACCTGAAGTTACACTCAGTTACCATTTCTTCATGGCTGGCACAAAGCAGGGAGAAACATGAGACCCAGGGGTCATTTATCATAGAATGACTACAAAATTATAAAAGGCCAATGTTGTAATTACACATTAATGCAAGGGTTCTGAAAGCGCTAAGTCTATAAGATAGAAAAGCCTACTAATTAATAAACTTAAAAGTTTCACCATAACACAATTAGTTTTAGTGTATCAGTAATTACAAAGTAAGGGTGAAATAAAAATTGTTATTACAATATCATTCATATATAATATAATAATTAAAATGGAATTGGATTGAAATTAGGCTATGAAAAATCATAGGAACCAAGGTAGTTTAAATCTACATTTGAATTAGTAAAACAAATATAAAAGAACATAATTCAAAGATGTGGTGAATGCGTGCAGGCATCACAGTAGATGAGAAAAGCATCAGAATATAATTCAAAGATGTGGTTAATGCATGCATGCATCACAGATCACTCCCATCTTTGCATATTAATTTAACAGGAGTGTGTGTATATGTGCAATCACTTGGATTATGTCTTTAGTAGAAATGCCAAATCCTATTCCTAAGGTTGCAGTTGCAATTTCATAAGTAATTTCACTAGCCTTGAATGAATCAATTATTTATATGGTTATAGAATACATATATTTTATCTAATGTGAGTGTATAAACCAGTTCACTCAGTTGTAAATTGAACCTAAGAATCAAGAGGTGAATTCAGACTAAGGCTGAATATTAAATTATAAGGAGGTAGAATTGGCTGCTATGGATTGCCAACATGGGCTATATCACTGCCAAATATTAATAATAAAATGATCCTGAGGATAGATTATGTTCTTTAAGGGGTCTTGTTACTAATGTTGGTACCTTGAAAACAAATGTTCTGCTGCTTAGGATGTCAACATTTAGAGGTTGAGAGTGAGGATGGCTTACCTGCTTACCTGGCATTAAACTTAAAGACTTATAATGCACATCCCTGAAATAAGAGAATGGGAAGGTCTTACTAAAGCCCCAGTATTTAAAAAATGCAGCAAAACAATAATTATTTGTTTGTATTTAATAAAATCTAATCATCCAACTAATAAGGATATAATATATTTAAAATGAAAAGGGCTTTAATGATAGCTTTATTGGTTTTGCTAATAGGAGCCAATTCTTAACTAATGTTATATATATGCTACTGATGAGAATAATTATATTACTGATCTTGTTAACATGTTTCAATCTTACACCTTATATTAATAATCATTTAAAAAGGGAAAAGTATATTCAAAAGGTTTTAATTGTCCCCAAGGCTCATTACAACATTAATTAAAATTATAAATCAATTTTGGAAGCAAACCACATTATGCATTTATATCAAAGAAATAATTAATAGTAATAAGGAGTGCATAGCGATTCGTTATTATTACAAATATAGGATTTCAAAACAATGTGCATGATTGATAGCATTAAGAAAAAATAATTATATGAAGATAATTTAATGATATCTTCTCTAAAAGTTAGTAAATTTAAAGGCATACTGTTCCAAGCATTGGAATATAATGAATAATCAAAATATATTTAAAAATAATCTTAGAGAAATTATAGGCATAACCATAGTGATAGGTAATAAGAATTATGTAAGACATTAATTTGATTTTAATAGAAATAGAATTATTGGGTAGGTAGACAAGTTACATAATTTAAAGGTTAACGAATTTGAACAGAGTTTAAAGTAACATTAATTTGAATGTTCACCAGTTTATTTTACACTTGGCTAGATTTAAAATTAAGAAATTGATTCAGAGCTCTGTGTTACTGGATTATTAGATTACCAATTCTTCCTTTCCACTGGAGATCTATCTTCCTTTCCACTGGAGATCTAGGCACTTGGATTTCAGGCATGGCGGTAATTTTTTTAGGATGGTTCATGGCATTTTCTTCTATTTCTGGCAAGGGCAACTGTTGCTGGAGAATTTTATCTCTGTGATGCTGTTTGTTAGATGTATCAGATGGCATGAAAACTCACCATTCTTCCATAGAGAAGCAGCAAAACTCTACTTTCTTAGCCGGACATCAAAATTTTAAGCGGCATGAAATATAGTGGCAACCTCTCTTACAAATATTGCTATGTTTACAAGCTCACAATAAGACCTATTTATAGATATTCATCCCAAGCTTTTACTTGTTGAGAATTTATTTTGCCTGGGAGTATAAGATGCATTAAAATTCTAGATTTTACAGTGTTCACCTCTCCCTGTAATTTCTATAGTGCAACTCCAGTGATTTTGCTGTATAATAGTTTTTATTGTAAACAAATTAGAATACAAAATTTGCTACATTTAAATTGATTTAACCCCAGGTGTGGTGGCTAAATGCAAATTTTATTTACAAACTATTTTACCTTTTTTTCATGTGTCAAAGCATTGGCTGGGAAGCGAACCCAGGACAATTTCTTGTAAGGCAGCTGTGCTGACAACTTAACCATCAATGCTTGATTACTATTTTACTTTTAATTGATAAGAGCGAACTTTTAACAAAACTAAATCATGACATCCTATATATGTATCATGATATAGGTTGGAATATATACGAATTTATAACTAAGCAAATTAATATATTGACTTTTATTTTCTAATAGTAAAACAAAATTAATCTGCTGTAATATTTAGCATAATTGGTATTAGCAGTGTCTGTTCTTATGTATATATAAATATAATGTGATGCACATAGCCATGATAGTACTCATTTTGGGTTTAAACCCAGCAAAGACAGGGCGAATAATCAAAAAACTTGAGATGAAACAGTAAGAGATCAAAAACTACTATTTCATATCCATGAACTTACATCTATTATGATAATTTAAAGTTGTAATTATAAATTTATTTAAGCCCTTCAGCTTCACCTAATTATATAGAAAAGAGGTTGAAATAAAGAGGGGTTCCCCTCTTTTCTTTCAAAATGTAAGCTTGTGGTTAAGACCTGTAGAGGTACCTATTATTGCAATCTTATGTGCACATTCTTGAGGTTACAGTCTTAGTAAATATTACAAAAAACAGTAAAAAATTACTTGACTAATAATTGTACAAATGAATACAATCATGAAATTAAATACTTAATGAGATAAATGATTTAACTACCCATGTAATGTACTAGCAAAAACTGACCTGTTGCATTGTTTATCTTTACTGACCTGTTGTATTGTTCACCCACCAACTACTCTGATATAATTTCTAAACATATATAGTTAATAGGAGATCTACAAGTCAATAAAATATATGGATGTAAGTCATGGTTAGGGTGGTATTAGGGTATTTTTTTGACTAATAACTAATATAAATATTGTGGGGAGGGGGCAGATCCCTCAATGACCTAAGTTCATCATTTAAGTTGGATAGAGGGGTTGTTGATAAAACTGTGCACATTGTGTATACCAGTTACCATCCTTTGATCCTCTAGCATAAAAGAATTGTTTTCATGGTACTGTTTAATCATGTATAGTCCCTTGTAAAGGGGAAAATTTTTTGTATTCATTTAACCACTGGTTATAGGGCCATAGAGCTCAAATCTTTACACAATCTCCCACACTGAAAATATGCTGACTCATCCCTCCTTCTCTCCTCACTGCTGCATTGTCTACTTTCCTTTTCTGTTGAAATACAGTTCCCTTTCTCACCACTCTATTCATCTTCCTCTCCATTCTATTCATCTTCCTCATGACATCTCTCATTTTGATATTTGTTTTGAAACCACTGGGTTTTCATCATACTTTCCCTTCATCATATCTGGGTTACTTTGACCTAGCACTTCCAGTTGCATTATTTATCCTCTTTCAGGATCCTCTGCTCATATATCTTCATTTTTTGAAGTTCCCTATTCACATCTTAATATATCTCAACAGAACTCACACCCCAGTTCTTTAATTCCTTCCTCAATTCTATCCTCTCCAAGTTCAAACTACCCATTCATCTTCCTCCTCACTCACAAATACTCTCAGCAACCCCTTCATTTTGAAACCCTCTCTAATCTTGACAACACTGGAGATAGTATCACCCTCAACCTCTAAATTCACTGATTCATCCATCTCTCCATCTTCATCACCCTTCATTCTTTTACCCCTGCAGTATTTTTTCTTAGTTCATGTATGCCATTTGTAATTCTACTCCTTTCTTCGGCTGCAACCTAATTAATCTGTACTAAAAATTTTTCCCTTAACTCACACATTTCATCCCTTTCTTGTGCTTACTGTAGGCTCTTAACTGGCCCCATGCTCCCTTAATTTGCAGATAATATCCTCTTCTGCTCTCTCACCAGGACTCCGGACTGTTTCTCCAACTTTAACAACAATTTGGGAGTACATTGGGCTCAGCATAACTTTCTCCTTAATGGACTTGGCCATCATTGAATTGGCAAAATCTCTGTTTTCCCTTCCAGTGCTTTCTTTCACTTCTGCCCCCCTTATTTCTCATGTCTCTCAATTCCTTTGTGGGTGATAAGTTATCCTTAGCAACCTTCTTGGTACTGTTCCCTGTCTTCTCCACAGGTCCCTGCATCATTTTCCTGTTTCTTGGCTCCTGTTGAGACAATATTGCTCCCATTCTTGCTTCTCACTGGCTCTTTCATTAATTCTCTGGAGCTCCTCTTCTATATATAAGATATCTTTCCAACACTCCTCTTCCAAGTTTAAACATTTTCCTTGAACTCATCCAATTCTAGAACTTCTTGTTCTTTTTTACTGGTCCAATACAAATCCTCCAGTGGTTGGAGGCTGCCCTTCCCTTCCTTATATGGAGCATCATCTCTCTGAGAACAATTGACATTTCCTACCCTACCTTCAAATAGATTGTTCTACAGCCTCTGATGTGTCACATTCCAATCCTTTTTTATACAGCTACCCATTTTAATTTTTTTAAAATTCTTGTTCTGTTCTCTTTCACTTTGATATAATTAGTTTTCAAACAATTCTGTAATATGGTTATTTGCTGCTCTTCATAACAGAAAATGGCATTCCTTACCATCTTAGCTTTTAGTCTACCTGATTTTTTTCTGCCTATGCATTTTTCTCACTTAATTTCATACAATAATCTTTTTTTATATTTTACTTTTAATATTGTAATATATATACCAAGATCTTTAAAAAGATGCACTTAGATAGAAAGGATGGAATTATGGTGCTAAATATTATATAATGATTTAATTGCTATTGGGAAAGAAAAAAAATTTTTTGAAATGTATTTTTCTACAGCAACCACATTCTTTAGTATATTTTATATCTACTTTATGAATCTCCATTCCATGTAGAAATGATTATTTTATATGTGTATGAAGATAATTTTATAGGTAAAGAAATATAAAGGGTTTAAATAAAATTTAATGAATTTTTTGAATAGATAACAAATAATAAATTTGTCTTTCTAGGTGTATTAAAATCAAATAAGATTAAATCATTATTTTTAACCATTAGCAATCCATTGCAGGATGAAAATCTCTCCAAGTTTAATCCATCTTCTTCTATTTCTAGCCTCTTTTCTCCACATCACCCCAATACAGTTTCTTATTTTATTTATCCATCTCTCATGTGATCTTTTTGTAGGTCTTTCACAGTCTCATGGAGATCTAGTTTAAGATTTCAGTTATCCATATATTATCTTTTCTAGCAAGATGTCCAGCCCAACTCCACTTCAGTTTCTTCATTATTTCAATGATGTCACTATCACCTGCTTGTTCTCTCACCCATATATTTCATTTTCAATTTCCTCTTGTTATTCCTAATATGCATGTCTCCATATTTTGTGAGTGGTCTGAAGTCTCTGTATTGCTCTTCTGTTAAGTGGGCAAGTCTCAGATCCATAAATAAAAACTGGTAAAGTACATTTATCAAAATCTTTTTTCCCCAAACACATAGGTTTACTTTCTTTTAATATTAAGTTATTTCTATCAAAAGCACTCCATCCAAGTTTAATTCTATGATTAATTTTATCCACTATGCTTCCATTTGTAGTAATAATCTGACCAACAAACATATTTGTAGTAGTTAACTTCTTCTAACCCATCTTTATCAATCTTTATTTTCTTCTTTTCAGAAAATCAATTAAACATTATACTTAATATTTTTAACATTTACCTTTAATCCTATTTTCTTGCTTTCATCTGATAACTCTTGCAACATTTTCTGAAGCTCTAAAACATTATTTGCAAAAATAACTACATCATCTGCAAAATCTAGATGATTTAAGTAGACTCCATTTACTTTTAAACCTTAGCTTCCTAATTTAATCCACCAAATATTTCTTGGAAAACTGCTGTAAAAGGTTAGGAGATATGAAGTCACTTTGTCAAACACTATTCTCAATGTTAATCTTTTTGGTATCATTATGTAATCTAATTGTTGCTGTGGCATTTTGATAATTATTAATCAAAATATGACAGTATCCTGGGTCTATACCTTGATGATCGAAAGCTTGAAAGTGAAGAAATGCTTATACAATCAAATGCCTTTTCATAATTTATACATCTAAAGCATAATGACAACTCATATTCATTGGCTCTTTTTATAAATTCTCTCAATACATGAGTATGATATACTAAAACTACTTTGAAATCCAATTTTTTTTGATTGGTTAAAATCCAAAATTCATTGAAGACGACTTCTAATTATTTTAATAAAAATTTTGTTATGAACTGATAAAAGACAATAGGTCTGTAATTTCTAATATCTTTCTTATCACCTTTTTAAAATATTAATATTAATACTACATTTTCCCAATCATCTGATACATCATTATCATTTAGACATTTGGTATATAACTTTGCCAAAAAATGTCTATCTCTCCACTTGCTTTTTTTAAGATATTGATTGTAATTCCATCATTATCTCAGGCGTTTCACTTCTTCATAAATTTAATTGCATATCATATTTCTTCATTTAAAATCCTGGGCAATTCAGAAGATATAGTAATTGTAGGATATACTTTTCCTTGTTCTTTATTACTATATAATTCTTGATAGAACTATTCTGCACATTTCATGATACCATCTCTTTTTTTAGAAATAATTTCATCTTTTTTCTTATTGCATACCAAGAAGTTGTTTTACACCTTTAAGATTTTTATTTTTTTCTATAGCTTTCTTTGCTAGTATATAATTATATCTTCTTATATAATAATCAAATGTTTTTGCACCATTTTACAAAATTTTGAGATATTCAGTCCTTTTTAATGCATCATTTTTATATATTTTCATATTCCTTTTTTTCTTTATAAATTGTCTTGTAACAGTAGAAATTTTTCTGGTCAATTACTGCTTTTTTGTGTTAGCTATCATTGTTACAGTTTTTAAAATAGCATCAGTTATCTTCCTATTGATTTCATTCAAATCTGAAGCATGTTCAAAATCGGTTAATATTTGAAAACAATTTACTAGTTCTAATTTAAATTCTTTGGAATATGTAGATAAGATTAGGAATTCCAACCTTGAATACTATTTTTCTTTTAATAATTTTTGTCTTTCTAGTTTTGCATTAACATGTATCATACAAATCATTAATTAATGACCACTTTCTGTGTTGAATGTATTAAGAACATTACATAATCTTGACATATTTTTTGCTAGTCAAAATATAATCCAATTCTGCTGTACCTTCATTGGGATGCTTCCATGTCCATTTCTGTTTAACATTTTTTCCAAAACAAAGAATTCATAATATAAAGTTTTTCTTTTTCTGCAAACTTCACAAGTCTATGCTCCCTTTCATTTCTATCAAAATAACCAAAATTATCTACAGCATTTTCATCTTTCAATTATTTACCAATTATAACATCAAAGACCCCATGACTTTTTTAAAATGTTGTTTGCCCTCATCAAAAGTCTTTTGTACATCTATATACAAATCCTTTACTTTTTCTTCATCCCAATAAGAACTTCTTGGATAATAAACCTGAATTTCCAGCATTTGATATCTTCTATTAAGTTGAATAACTAATCTTGCTACTCTGTTTGATATATCATCAATCTCCACAATGTTGTTCTTCCACTTGTTATTTTAAATGAACCTTATTCCACTTATACTTAACCCAATAAACATCACATGATCACCATTTTTTATGCTTGCTCATAACTGTTATTAGAACAGGCAAAACTTTCTATATGTATTGCCATTTAACTGCAAGCCAGAGTAATCAATGGTTGCCAGAAGGCTTGTGCATAAAATTCCCATCTAGTGTCTACTCATCCAATATCCCCAGACTAGTTTCTAGCTTGCCTAATAGGATAGCGGTGACTATGGTTATTAAAGAACTAAAGTCACCAAAATATATAGGTACTAAACAGCGTTCAGACCTATATGACTATATAAGCTAATGAGCTTGGATTGAAAATACAATGTTTTCAATTTGAGACTCATAGTTTTGTAGTTAAGTAAAGATAAAAGGTGATTGCTGAAGGATTGCATTAGATCCTAAGATCTAGATACAGTGCTCTCAGATCTAAGGCTCTTCACTGACAAAGGCCACAAGACAATAACTAGTCTGGAGATATTGGATGAGTAGGCACTAAATGGAGATTTTATGCACAAGACTTCTGGCATCCATTGATTACTCTGGCTTGCACTGAGTGGCACTACTATATGGAAAATTTTGCCTCTTTTAATCCACTTGTACTTCCAAGGTTTGTGACTTTTTAAATCAATTGTCTCATCTTTTTTCCAACATCACAAAGCTCAATAATGTCACATTTGATATGAGACAATTAATCCAATTTTTGCAATTTTTTTACACTTGAAAGTGATCTGCCATTGTAAATATTTAAATAAAGATCATCATCAAATGGCATCCTGACTCCACAATCAGGAGATTCTTAGTGCCCTCTCCTTCAGATGCCACTTCCTGTCTTGGCTGATGACTTTACAGTCTTTTGGGAATAAAAATCATGATTTATTTTTGGCTGTCATAATTGTAAATGTCTATTAGAAAAAATATTCATTCACACACACACACACATTCATTCTGATTTCATGAAAACTTGACTAAAATTTCAGTTAAAAGCTACCAAGCAACTGAGAAAAAGACCATTATATTTCTTGATCTTTAACTCAGAGGCAAAATACCACTAAACTCACTAGGCTGGCCAATGCATGTTGGTGAGAAGCCCATCTATGTTCATATACTATATGAATAATCACACAGTATGGAAGTGGACATTTGGGAGTTGCCCTGCTTGGTTCCTTTAAAGCCTCTAAGAGAAATCAAAAGTCTCTTCAGTTAACAGAAAATTCCTTTTTGCAACCTAAGATTAAATGCTATTATTTTTAGAATAAAGCCCAGTTAGCATTATAAGATGGGAGATGTGTGTATGAATGTATAAACATAATGCAAAATCCAATTTCTTAAATACATGCTTTTGGAAATGAATTGAGTAATTAATTTTGAAAAAATTATATTGATTTTGGAAATATCAAATTATTTATGACTTTGTTCCATTTAAATAAAGTTAACTTACAATGGCTACAAGCAGTAATTGATCAATATTTGATTGTCCTAATTTCATATTACTTCTTAAGTTAAACAGGTGTCTCTCTCAGTACTTTTCTAAGTATGAATCTATTTTTCAAAAATGAAATTACTTTGAATTTAGCTTATGTAGTTTAGATTTTATGCTTTCCTTTTAGGTATTGTTATCTCATATCACTTGTAGTTTAAACAGTTGTAAATTTTTTTCATCTTTTTCAAACAATCACTTTTTTGCTACTTTTTAAAACAAATATAAAACTTAGTGTAACTAATGGCAACAATAATAAAAAGCAAATTTATTTCATTATAACTGATTATAAGAAAGCAATCAGATAAATCCAGTTAAACAAAAATAATTTTATTTCTTCATTTTTGTGATTGTATAGCAATATTTTTTGAATTTTTTTACACAAATCTTTTAATATGCATTGTAAATAATGCTCATAATTAAAAAGATCAAATTTTAAATGATATTTTTATTAAATAAATATTCTTCTTAGGAGTAGTAAGAAATATTATTTGTAGCATTTATGAGACTAAACCATGTTGTGACCAGTATGGTTTAGAAGAGAGAAAATATTGAATCATTAGAAATCATTTTATAGCAATAACAATTTATAATTTATCACCAGTACTGTGTATAGTTTGAATTAATCAAAGTTGAGTAATTTGTGGAGTGATTAGGAGAATTAAATATGAGTTGTATATTCATTTCCATTGTGGAATTATGTAATCATCTATTATTTGTTTATCATTGAATATACTTACTGTTAGTCATGTTCATTCATTGAAGTTAAGAGAAAAGTTTACCAGGGATTTATTTTTAAATTGTATTTATGGACAGATAATGTAGCTCTTTATCACTAGTCCTATATAAATGTTTGAGTTAATGAACTTAAATATTATATTATTGTTGAAATGCTTTATATTTTTGCTAGATACATTTAGCATTGTCCTGCTCTATATGAATTGTTACTTTACATAGCTTGCATTCATGGTTGAAGATCATTTTCTTATATATACTTGGTCATATTTAATGCATATAGATTGATGACTTGAGCATATATATTTCTTAGTGATTTTTATTGTTTAATTCTATGTATATTTCCAATCTGCTATCTTTTGTGTTGTGCCACGTAGGAAATGCTGTTAAAATGATCTAAAATAATTCAGAAACTATAAAGTTTATAAACAAGGCAAAACTCTTTCTCCATACAGTAGTGCCACCCTGTGCTAAACAGAGTAATCAATGGATGCCAGAAGGCTTGTGCATAAAATCCCTATCTAATGCCTACTCATCCAATATCCCCGGAATAGTTGATTACTCTGTTTAGCACAGGGTGGCACTACTGTATGGAGAAAGAGTTTTGCCTTGTTTATAAACAATTATGTGCTAGTATGAGATAGTGATCATGTGATGCTTAGTGGTTAAACTATAAAGTTATGGACAAGAAATCATGCCAGCAATAAATGTGTAAAACATTGGGGTAGAACTCATTTCCAAAACAGTGTGCTTCAAAATCATGAACCTGCACACACATTAATTAAATTTACAATAGTACGTGTAATGTATTCACCATGTTGTTAGAGTTACATTATAATCAGCAATATAATGAGTTTTAGAATAAATAAACTTAGTATTTAAATCTGAAAATCAATACAAAAAATCATTTAAGGAGTTTTTAAATTAAAATTAATATATCTTGTTACGACTGGATCGTAACATTGTAAACCTGATAATAGTAAAATAATTCCTGTGTAACTATAATATGTTTGTTACGCTAAATTGAAATAGAGGATAACCAATGATGACATTGTGAATAGTTTGGCATATAAATATATTTATTATGATCATTATTAAATAATGTTTCTTAGATGTGTTTTTTATTAGAGTTTCATTTAATACATAGATCATAGAGAATTATGATCTACTGACCTATTCCAGAAATAATGTGCTATGTAATGTTTATGGACAGAAGAAAAGATAAGAAGCCTTCAAAGATAATACTTTGTCTTTTATCACAAGTTTATTTATAGGGTTGAAGGAGAATATTGTAGTTATTATGTCATTCATTATATTGAGAAAAGTCAAAATCGAAAGATACACTTCCAAGAAGATTGAGGTTTAAATCCAATGCAAATCATCTTCCAGGTTTTGATAGAACCTGATAGCATACAATTGAACTATCAAAAATGCTGAAAACAATAATACATTTATAGTATCTCTCTTTTTCAGCATTTTAAGTACTCAGTGATCATATTGGGAAGTAACTTCATTTAGGTTTTGATCATTAAACCAATAAATGAATATTTGATTTAAAGAAAACAAAAAATATTCTACTATTGAGATTGTGAACTTATATAATGACAATAAAGTCAATAAATATTAATGTTCATTTCAAAATGATTATTTTTTTTCATAAAAAAAAAACATCGGATGATTACCATTCTATATGCTTACACATTCTGTTAATAAGAGTAACAAACTCCATACAGTAATGCTACCAAGTGCAAACCTTTGTAATCAGTTTTATACACAAACCTTCCTGCATCCATTGATTACAAAGGCATGCACTTGGTGGCCCTACTGTATGGAGTTTGGTATGCCAAGAACATTTGTGGTTTGAAATAAGGTTGGGAAGACAAGAATTGATGGTGGCTATAGTTTATATAGCTACTGGAAATAATCAAATTATAATGGAATGGAGCAATAGCATATATGAGTGCCTAGTTAATGATATACAAAGTTTTAAAGAAAAGGGGAAGAGAATAATGGTTATTGGAGATATGAATGGGCATATTGAAGAAATTGATGATGTAGATAATAAGAATGGACAGCTTTTGAAGAAATTTTGTCAGAGTGAATTTGATCATTGGAAACTTATCAAATATTTATGAGGGACAATACACATGGTCTAGAAATAATATATCCCACACAATATATTATGTATTGGTAGAGAAAGAGGGAATGAATAAATTACAGAAAATTAATGTGTTTGATAATGAAGAGAGAGTATGTAATAGTGATCATAATTTCTTTGTAATTGAAATGGTTAGTAATGACATGGAGAATAGAAATAAAAGTAGAAACAATAGTGAAAGGTGTGGATGGAGAGTGAATGATAAGAATAAATTGGAAGAGTATAAAATACAAGTTGAAGAAACTATGGAAGAGTTGGTTGGAAATGAGCATGGGGACTGGTGTGATGAAATAGAAAAAGTGGCAAATAGGATTTTAGGTGAGAATATTCAGAAAAATAAAGTAATAAAAAATGAGAGTTAGTGAAAATGTAAAACAGAGGGAAAAAACATGCAGAGAATATAAGGATACTATTAAGAACAAAGAAAGTGAAAAAGATATAAATGCTAAATGGAAAAAGTACTTAGAAAAGAAGAAGTTAGTTAAAATAGATAATTATATAGAGAGAATGAAACTGAATAGTAGATTATTGGATGATATTAATAAAAATGGAAGAGATGGGAGTAAAAAATTTTGGAATTACATTAAAAGGGGAAATGTAGGGGGGGGGGAGAGATAGTATTAATGAATGAAGAGGGAATAGAGTGTAGCTCTAAAGAAGAATTAGAGAGAATCTTGAATAGGCATGTAATGAATATAGAAAAGTTGTTAGATGTGAAGGACAGAGGGATAGAAAATATGAAAGCATATAGTAATGGGAATATTAGGTTTACAGAAAATGAACTGAATGAAGCAGGGGAGAAATTGAGAAGTGGTAAGGCAAGAGGTTTAGATGGATGGGCAGTAGAGATGGTAATGAATTTAGGGCATAGGGAAAAAGTGAAGCTATTATCACGTTTTAATAAGATGGAACAGAAGAGAGGGTTTCTGGATAGTTGGGGTAATATGAGAATAAGATTAATATTTAAAGGAAGGGGTAAGGATCATAAAAAGTTAAACAATTAAAGACCTATAGCGGTAACATCAGCTTTATATAAAGTTTTTTCATATATGGTGGCTGGAAGAGTTGCAAAAGGGATGGAAGAAAATAATGTAGTGGGGAAAATGCAAGGAGGTGTTAGGTCAGATAGTCATATAGGAGATAGTTTATTTGTAGTTACACAACTTATGGGTATGAGTAGGAATTCAGGTAGACAGTTATATATTAGTTTTCTAGATATAGAGAAGGCATATGATAAGAGTTAACAGAAATAGATTATGGATAAGTTTAGCAAATTTGGAAATGGATGAGGCTTTAGTGGATGTTATTAAGAAATTATATGAAAATAATTACTATATATATCAATTAGGGGATATGGAATCAGTTAAAGTTAAAAATGGGGTGGGACTAAGGCAAGGATGCCCTATGTCACCTATTTTGTTTTTGTTGTATTTGAGTGAAATGGAGAGAGCAATAGAAAGACTATGAAGAGGCATAGAGATATGTTAATAGGTGGCAAGGGATTATATACATTGTTCGGTTTTTTTTTTGTGGATGATGTCTTTCTGTATGCAGAAAGAAGAGAAGATAGGGAAGTTATGCTGAGGACATTCGCAAGGGTAGGTAAAGATATGGGGATTAAATTAGTAAAGAAAAATCAAATATAATGATGGTTAATACTGGAGAAGAAGAAGACAAAGATTTCTTATTGGGAGATATAAAGTTAAGGGTGATGAATAGATATAGTTATTTGGGAATCATATTGAGTAATCACAAAAATTGCTTAGATGAATGGGAGAAAAAATTGATAAATGAAGAAAAGAAAAGAAAGGGACTGATAAAGAAATTAGCAGTGTTTTCATATAATAAATATGATGTAGATAGAATTGTATGGAAGGGAGTGGCAGTAGCAGGGTTAACATATGGCAATGATTATGTGTTATTAAAGGGGTATTTGATTACTTAGAAAAAGTACAAAGGGAAGTAAGAAGACATATATTAGATGCAGAGGTGTGGACAGCAAAGGAGGCAATTCAAGGAGAAATGGGATAGTCAAGTTTTTATATGTGAGATGCAAAAAGCAAAATGAAAATGTTCAGTAGATTGCAATTTATAGATAATAAAACAATAGTCAAAATAGTATTTAATTGGGTTACAAGTAAAGGGCAGGCAACAAGATGGATGAGAAAGGTAATGTGGTATGCAGAAGATTTGGATAAAGAATTTATGTCAGTATACTTGTACAAAAGGTGGTATGATTGTGTTAGGAAAATTGTTGAGTGTTATAGTGGTAAGGAGTGAGATAGAAGAATAGATGTATTAATAAAGAATAGGGAGTAGGAGAGATGCGGTATGCAGAAGATTTGGATAAAGAATTTATGTCAGTATACTTGTACAAAAGGTGGTATGATTGTGTTAGGAAAATTATTGAGTGTTATAGTGGGTAAGGAGTGGGATAGAAGAATAGATGTATTAATAAAGAATAGGGAATAGGAAGAGATGGAGAACTAATATGAGAGTAAAACGAGTTTAAATATGTATAGAAGTGGAACATTGGTTGTGAGTTAGTTTATGATAATAGTAAGGAAAGTAGTTTATTGTTTAAGGCTCGAATGGGATCTTTAGTGACAAGGGAATATACATGTAAATAAAAAAATATGGGTGATGTAGTCTGCAAGTTGTGTAAAGAAGGCATAGAAAATATTAGGCATCTGTTACTTCAATGTAAATGCTTGGAAGCAGAAAGGGTACAAACAATGAAGATATGGAAGAATAAATATGACTAAAGTGATTATACAGAAAGTGAGTTATTGGTTTTAATGCTGGGTTTGGGAAAAAATAAGGGGGATTTAGATATGAAGGCCATGGAGTTGACAAAGATTATGTTGTGGAAATGAGATGGAACAGATTATGGGAAAGCTTAGGGTGGAGAATGGAAAGGGAAGGTAAAATGGTGAACAGGTTTTTCTGGGCATAGTTGCTGAGAGATTCCTGACTCTGTATAAGGAGAAGTCACAGTGCATCACATCACATCACTCTTATTAAAATAAAAAGGGTTATTTCCCCCCTAATTATTTAGTATTTTTCTTAGAATAATTTTACATATCAGATTAACACATTTTGTGTTAATGATTTTAATAGCAGATTCAGGTCTTTTGAATTTATCATCCATCACTCATTCCATCTTATCACAATGCCAGAAAAAATACAAACTAACTTCTCTCACTATGCATTCTGTAAACAATCTTCAGTCATCAGGTAAGATCAAACACCTGAGGTTATTTTTTTTTAATTATACCACTTTTATAAAAAGTAGAGATTAGTTTCTTTTCACTGTAACTTATTGTACTGTAGATATATATATTATAAATATGTAATATATAGGGTATATGAGCACAGACTTTCACATGACCCAACACCCTCCACACTATCTCATAATATGAATACACTTGAACACATATACGTTGAAAAGATAAATAATCACCAATATACGTATTTCATGCTAAAACAGTTGGTCCAGATTACCATCTCTACACATATATGCTATAAGTGCTCAGATATATATTAAGATAGTCAAACCTAATACTTTAATGGACATGTTTCAATACCCTCCACACTCCAACTCTTCAACCGTCCATCCAATTGAAAGTCTGATGATGGAATGCTCAAAGGCCACCCAGAGGCCGAGATTCTTGTCACACCCATATTGACCTAAGGCCAATCTGACCCCTCATGTACAGGACATAATTCAGTTATAAATATGTGTATATTGATTTTTTTTAATTGTATCTCACAATGGCTTCCATGACTAATTTTCATTTTTTTGTCATTCATATGATATAAAAAATTATGCTCAATAGTATTAAATATTTAAATAATAATGAAATTTATTTCACTTTTGCTTCGTATTTATTTGTACAATGAGATATATAAATTCAAGTAAAATAGATAATAAAATAATTAAGTCTAAATATTTCTTTTACTTCACTTATATCACTTTATGTAAATTTGTGAGTAATTAAAAAATGCCAGATAGTGTTGCTTAATCAATCCTAGTCTATGTTTTCCTAGTTTCTAATTTATGGCTTTCATCAATGAATAGTCTTTTGAATTTATTATCCATCAGATCTAGTGCACTTGGATTTTTGGATCTAATTTGACTTTCTTCCAGTAGTTTTTTACACTGAATAGTTTTTATTGGATTCATAATAATCATAGGCAAAGGATATAAGTGATTGCAGTTATTAAAGATCAGAGGACACCAAAATATATATTGATATTGAACTGTTATCAGATCCATATAATTATGCAAGAAACAACCAGTTTCAATTGTCCCAGAAACCTTCTTCAGAACTTCTATTTATATCTCCAAATAGAAGTTCTGAAGAAGATTGCTGGGCCAATTGAAACTGTCATATTAGGTTGTAAAAAAAGCATTGTAAAAGTAATAATGAAAATAAATGATATTAATATTATATGTAAGAAAGTTAGCTTAAATTTCAAACTTTATATTTTTGAACTTCAGGCTTATAGCTTGATAGTAAAAGACAAGGAAAAAAGCAGTAGTAAACTCCAGTGACACTCAGCGCAAGCTTTAGTAATCACTGGATGAAAGAAGGCTTGTGTATAAAATCCTATGTAGTGCCTACTCATCCAATATTTGTAGGCTAGTTTTTAGCTTGTGATTTTCATTAGTGAGGAGTCTTGGATCTGAGAGCACTGAATCTAAATCTTAGAATTTAATACAATTCTCCTGAATGCATCTTTTACTTATTTAGTTAACTATAAAGCTATATGCCCAAGATGAAATCAAAATAATGTTTTCAATCCAAGCTCATTCATTTGTATAGTCATATAGATTTGAACCCAGTTCTGTATCTATACATTTTGAGTCTTTGGTTTTTAAAAACTTTAAGTCATCATCATCCTATGGGAAGGACTGGTATAAAACCACTAAGACATCACATTATCATGTGATGGTTTAAAAAAAATAAGTAAATAAAAGTTATCATTGGAAGAAACTATATCAGATAAAAAAGTTCAGTTGTATTAAATTTAAATCCCAAACTCCTTTTTGATGAGAGTCAATTACTGGAAATTAATATAACATTCTGATTATTTATTGAGTGTACAGTAAGGCTGTAATTAGAGAGAGAAACGCTTTTAATCTTTTTCACATGCACCACTCTTATCTTTATATTGTCCCTATTTTGTGTCGAGTTCCCTCTATAGTCAGAAACTATATTGTTTGGCGTTTATACAGATGTTTAAGATACAAGTGGAAAAGGTTAAAAGACTTTCTCTTTCTAACTAGAAATTAATCTGTAAATATGGATAAGCTAGCGCTGAATAGATATTTATTAAACACTACTATCTGATATATATATATTTATATTCTAACTTTGAACTTGTGCATCTTCACTTCCAGATAATATGATATGAAATAAAACGGGTTCTAGCTCAGTTAAGAATTAATAAATGAAATATTCAGCATTAAAATTAAATGTTTCACTAGCTCAAATTTAAAATACGAATAAGGTTCAGTTTATAAAATAAATTAAATAAATATTTAATATTTTCATGAGACTTGAAGTGAAAATACAGGTGACAAGATAGATTACATTGAGCCAATATCCTACAGGATACTACCTCAATGGCATAAGAACACTATTCCCCCTTATTACTATTTCAAATAACAAACTTATAGTATTCTTACGACTTTAATAACTTCTACTCACTAAGATTAAACTAATAATTAAATCTTAATCTCCTATTTGTAATAATCTAGCTCAATAAAAATCTCAGGTTCATAAAGTTTATTCTAAGTTAATAAAAATACGGTAGTAAAATATGAGAAGGGAATTTTATGTCATAATCTACTATTCTGAAACTAATAATAATAAATAATAATAATAATAATATTCTTCATTGTTTAACTAATTCTGGATATCTTTTCTTTTCGTTATATTTTTATTACCATAATAAAATAATTTTATATAATCTTTTATCTTCATGTAATAATATAATAAATACGTGGTAGCATTTGATAATCTGATAAAGAAATATATGTGTGGCAACTAATAGCATATAATTCAATATGCCATTATGATAACTTATTTATGACCAATAAAATAATATAAATTATTATCATTTAATTAAAAGAATACCAATAAAATATTTAAATTCTTAAAATAATTCTCTATTTATCTTTCTGTGCAAAATTATATATTTGTTTCAATTGTTATGAATATATCGTGATTTCATGCAGTGTAGTGGAGAAATAAACAATTCAGACACAAAAACTTTTTTGAAAAACAAATTTTAACAAAGTTTATTAACAACAACAAAATAAAATAAATAATTTATGTACACTATTTACAGAGGATATCCTTATTGTATCGATCCGGTGGAGTTGGACTTAACGTAATCTGCACTACAGGGCGCCTCTAGGCATTTGAACCTAGAAAATTTATAAAGTAGGCAGATACGTAAGTCAAAAAAAACAAAACTTTTTTTTTCTATTTTGATTCCGGTCGTTAGCCCATGTCACTAGCTCAGTGGAATAGCAGAGATTTATATTTATAATACTAAATTCTTATCTAGAATATATATTTAATATTAAGAAAGAATAAAATAAGCCACTGCCAGTAATTAACATACAAACATTTATTTACGCATATATATATATATAAAATTTAACATTATTATTTTAGTATGTTTATTCTAGATTTTAATTTGATTTTAGAATTTAAATTTACATTTTAATTTTTATAATATAATAAGTTTACATTTTAATTAAGTTCGCACAGATAGATTTATGAAAGTTTGTTTTATAATGTTGAGTATTGATCGGCTGCATAGATTCCACGGTTAAAAACGCTTCAAGACAAACATACCCGATCAAAATACAAAGTCATTGATACCGTCAATTGCAGAGGGAATATAAGAGACCCAATGGTATTCATCATAAGATACTCGCATTAACATCGATGACCTATATATTCTAACCGAATATGAAAATCACAAACACAAGTAACCGATAATGAATCCATGCAACGTCCATACTCAACTTAAATTTAATGCATTTTTATTTATAGTGTCAAGTATGAATAGACTACATAGATTTGCATTTGAAAATAAAACATTCTATCCCTATTTAACCCTAGGCTAAATGTTCGCAGTCAAACTGACTTCAATCCACCTGATATATTGATGCATTCAATGTAATACGAAATACGGCAGCACAAAAAGTTAAAAGAAGAAATTGCCTCTTGTCAGATAGGAATACTACATCTATCTGATAAGAAGAGCAAATAAAAAGAAAACTCCATAGAAAGGAACAGCATTCTACATCTTACAATCCCTTCCATAGGCAAAACGGAAATGTGTGGCGTTAAAAGCGATTCTGCCCGTAGCGAATCTCGAATTACATCTACTAGCTACATCAATATATTCAAACCATTGACCCAATTTAACTACGAAACAAATAACCTAAGATTACCTTCCCCTACTATAACTTTACAAATCTATATAGCCATTCACGCCCGACTTCAGTTTAACATTTATTAATTAATTTAACGAAAACAAAAATCATGATAAAAACTTAAAGAACAAAAAATAAATTAATAAATGGAAATGATTTTACAAAAGAAATACATCAAATAAAATTATAACTAATTAATAAATAATTTAGTTTGGTCAGATAGGATTCTATTGCAATAAATTAAATACTAAGAAAGTTTATATTTTAGAGTTCTATATTTTCAAATGAATATAAAGTTCTTACGATTTTAAAAGGTCCATAATTATCTGTTGCTTGCCATGAACATGAATTCCCACGTCGTCCTAAAAAGGGTTGATATTCTGTAGGCCGATTTATTTATCCATCCAGAGGTTTTTGCTTTAACTGGTCCTCAATGTAGAAAACGATAGTTCATTTCTCTTTCTTTCTTAGCAGAATTGAAGGAATTGAAAGTGCGTCTTTCAATCCCTTCACCTTCACTTCCGCGCTAGCACATATCTGTCCACTCCTAATAATCATCCTCTTAATAATTTCCAAACCTTTCCTTTTATATTAATTTGAAGGATTAACTCAACACTACGTCATGACAATGGTAATCCTTTCGCTTTATACAACTTAGATATATTTTTATCTTTAAATCTTTACTGACAATTTAGTTTTAAAATACTTTTTCTTTAATAAAGTTTTCGTTTAATAATTTTTTTTTATCTGTGCGATTTTATATATATACGAGTTTAAGATTTTCAATTTTTATGTAAAAAAAAAGTTTTTAAATGCGAACTTTTTACTTTAATTTCATGTTTAATAATAAAAAAAAATAATGTAACGTCGTCTGTGCTTGTTACATTATCTTCTACTTTACATTTTATCTACTGAGTTATAAAAAAAAAAATTTATAGTTTATATTTTAGTTATATCTTTATTTAGACTTAAGACAAAATTTAAAAGAAATGTTATCATTTGGTTTCTCGTTATGGTTAACTTATTGCAAATATTTTTACTTATTTTATTAGCAAAATATTTCATCCTTAATATTATTAAAACTAGCTTATTTTTAAAACATTCATAGGAAAACATTCTACAGAAAAACAAAATTAACTTTATAATGAGTATGGATTTCTTAAAATATTAAAAAAAATTTCATCTTGCAAAGTCAAAGATGTTACATAAAATATTCATCCAAAATTCAGTACTAGATTTTAGTGTTTTATCACACAATGTTTACTAATCATAATATATTCTTATTTAGCCTTACATTAGTATGATATAAGTGTAATAATCAATATATTCCTGTTATTCAATAAACAAAAAATATACTATGCATATTGTTTATATAATTTACTTTGTACTATTGTATTTTAAAAATATACAATACTTATTTTTCTCTTAAAAATAATAACAAAGCATTCAAAAATAATTAACATTTTAAAAAAAATATCTTGTTTAGATACTCTATTCCAAAATTTATCTTTCATTTCCAAAATAAAATTCAAAATGTATTCTATGATTCTTTTCTTTCCTTAGGATACTTTGGACCTTTTGGACCTTCAATTTCAAATTATAAAATTCTATTCTTTCTAAGCAAATAAACCAATCTTATACAAAACGATAGCATAACTTAAATTCTAAATTATTTATCATTTCTTTTCAAAATATCTTACTGAACGATGCAGTTACATGAAATAAAGATAGCAAAACAGATGTATAGGATTTAAGGAAGAAAGCTAGAGTATCACTCATAATATATCTCAAAAATCATGGCACAGTGTATAAAACAAGAAATGGAGATTTGACCTTTGACTGTCTAATATCCTCCAATATATAAACTATGTTAAAGCTATTTCTTCAGCTTTATTAAAACATCAAATGTTTTAAGAAATATAAGCACTGTCCAATAAACTGCGTATCAGTCATAGGGCTTCGTTAACTATGCTGACATTTACACAAAAACTAAGTATTATTTCTATTCCTTATCATATCCTATTTTAAAAAAATACATCATCTTGGTTTCCTGTTCACTAAGTACTTCCAAGCCACTATCTCAACATTATTTCTCAAGATTTTCCACATCTTACATCGATAAATAACTATCTGCATTTACAAAACAATAAATAAAATTCATTGATAATTAAACAATCCCACTGTTCTACAAGAAAAGTCTGTCTACTTCATCATTCTGTATGCTTAATTATATAGAATCTAATCAGATAATATTTGAATATCCAATAACATGAAAATTTTAAAAGAATCATATAACTATTTGTTATTATGTTGGATTATATTATTAATATAAAATTGTCGTATGCATATTTCCAAATTAACCTATTCTCATAATGTTTTTAAAATGTTGTATGAAAAAATGCGTTTACATTTATAATTAAAAACTTTTACACTTCATTCTTATGATTCATAGATGATCTAAAGAAAACAAAAATATACATTATAAATTATTAATAGTTATTACTATTACCAAAATAACTTTTATCTGGTCATCATTTTAGTAGGCTTCTTCATCCACTAGATACCGATCATTGCAAACATAAAGAAATATACATTCATACACTTTATTTTAAAATGTTCTTATAAAATTATTAAATTATGATAATATAAAATTCTAATATTAATAAATTAATGTTTTATGTTTTCCTAATCTTATAAAATAGAAAAATTTTACATTTAAACTAAGTTAGTAAAAAATAAAAATTCAAGACTATAATTACTTTTTCTTCATTAATTCTTTACTTGATAAAAGTCCTTAATAGAGTTCATAAAGCTTATTATTTCTCTAATTTTTTTTTTTTTTAATGTTCCTCCTAAAATGCATTGTTCTTCAAGAGCATCCCCCCCACTCTGTTGCTATGTTGATGAACAAGAACAATACATTGAGGGTGTTTGACGAGCAATTTTTAAAAACAATAGTAAAAAAAAAAAAAAATTCGACGTCTTTTTAAATCTTAAAAATATAATAAAATCCTTGTTAATCCATTTTAGTAAATTTTATAAAACAATAATCCTTGGTTTTACTTTTTAGAATGATAATTATTAAACTGTAATATTAAAGAATTATTCCCACAAAGTTTATTCAATATTCTCTGCCGGCGTATGTGATGCATCCTCCATCTAATTTAACTTTAAAAATATTTGGTAAACTTTTTTTTTTTTTTTTAATATTTCAATGGATTCATTTTTAATCAAGTATTATGTATTCATTCTTTTATATAGGTTTCCATCCTTGATAAAGCGCTTCAAAAAACAGATATTTTTAAAAATGCATTTTAAATATTTCTGAGACTAGAAGTTTTTTTAATATCATAATTCCTTAACAAAATCTTCTCTGTAAGCTCTTTTTAATTCTTGTAAGATATATATTTTTTTAAAAATGTTTCCTTCAAAAAGGACTAAACATTCTATTTTTTTCATTATTGTATTTTATGATAATTCATAAGATATAAGTATTGAGCTGATATTTTAAGTCAGCTCATATATATATAAGCTCACATATTTATAATTTGTCATAAATATTTTGAAGTTAAATAGTTTGTAAAATGAAAAAAAGAATTAATTAACAAATGGTTTTGATTTAATGGAAAGGGTAAAAAAAATTTTGAACTTTTATTTTGAGATAAACAAATAAAATTGAATATAATTTATAAAAAAAAAAAAAATGTTAAAAGTGTTTAATTAAAAGGGAGAAAAATTCGAGAGATAAAAGGGTGGGGAAAAGAAAACAAAATTAGATTCTTGGTAGTAATTATACTCTATTGTTGAAACTTTCACAAAGTAAAAATATTTGGTTAGTAATTGCTATTACGCTAATTAAAAAAAAAAAGATAAGAAAGAGTGGAGATAAGATCGCTTTTAGAGTTAGATCAGTTGACTTGACTTTTAGAGACCAGCAAGGACAATAAAGAAAGCAGCTGTGTTTCAAACAATAAAAAAATTATTATTATTGAAATTTAATTTTGCGGACTCTTGTCAAATGTATAGCGGCTAAAGTTATCACAACCTTCCCCTTTGGGGAATTGACCGCCACTCCATCTGAATGAAGCTATCCAGAGAGTTATGGAATGGAAGAAACGGATATTGCTAGCTGGACAACCAAAGGAACACTCATGGAATTCGCATATACAAGGACAAAGGCACGACCAATGGAATGTAAAACCTATGAAAATCAGGCCACTCCGCTCTGATCGATCAGGGTAATTATAAACTTTTCCATTAAAGAGAACTCTAGTTAAAAGCATAATAGAACTTTATCTTTAATTTAATTTTCATTTATTATGTTAATTACGAATGTTTCAACAATAGAGGGGGGAAATAAATTTGTTTAATATTGCAATCTATTAATGTTAATTTTCGTTCAATATTTTTTGAAATATTGGAATAACTGTATTTTAAATTATTTAATATCTATTTGATCTAGAGAGTAACAACAGGGTGGGGGTATAAAAGTGCGTCACCAAGTAACAGAGAACCTTGGGGCGTTACTCGTTTGTTAGTAGAAAATAAGGGAAGAATTGAAAGTATAAGAAAACGAAAGACACTTATACGTTCATTGTAAGATTTTTGCA
This sequence comes from Epiperipatus broadwayi, assembly GCA_028023455.1. NCBI lineage: Eukaryota > Metazoa > Onychophora > Udeonychophora > Euonychophora > Peripatidae > Epiperipatus > Epiperipatus broadwayi. The sequence goes on along the minus strand of JAQFVV010006221.1, from coordinate 5,126,958 downwards.
ATTTATTTATTTACCAAAGAAAGTGGAGTTTAAAAATAAACTTCAGGAAAGATTAAAAATACTATAAGTCGTCTTATATACACGTCTGCTAGAATTCGCAGTATTAGTGTAGGCGCGAGTAAATCTATGGTAAATATTTGGGAAGCATAATTAGAAAGTAAACAGAGGGAAAATCAGAAATTGTAAGTCAGTTCTTTCTGGATCGAATAGAATTATAAGGTTATTAATAATAAATAGTAGTAAAAGAAATTAAAAGTTTTTTTTTGTCCAACGTATTCTTGAATTCTTGAATTATTTATAATAATTAGTTAGTGTTCTTAAAGGAAAACTCCTGTGAGATTATAATCAAAGTTTATAATCAGTGAATCATCGTTCGAAAATAAATAAAGACCAGGTTTATGTAAAGTTACGTGACCAGGTTCCAAGAGAGAAATCCTTGGTGGCGCCCTCGACGACGATTCTAATAACTAAAATTCAGTTAGTAGGGGAAGAAAGAAAGTTGTCGTGTCACAGAGGAGTGAGGGGGGGAAAGTTAGAAAATGGCGCTTCCAACGTGTCGGGCTCGTTAACAAGAGAAACGCCCAGAGATTAGAGTTAAAAGAGAGAGTAAATTTTTTAGTAAGGGGGTGGATTTCAGATGGTGGTGGTACATCAGTATTCTCGTAGGGAAGGTTATGAGTTCGAATATAAAATTAAATAAAACAAAAGAATAAAATATGAGTGAGGACGAAAGTAGCATGGAAAGCCCGGTGGTAACATTTAAAAACCCCGAGCGGTGTCAGTTGCAAGAAATATTGAAAGCTATCGCTGAGCTCAAAGAAATTGTAATGGAAGACCGTAAAGAAATAAAAGAAATGAAAGGCATGATACAAGAATTGAGGAAAGATGTGAATGAATTAAAAGAGAGGGAAAAGAATAGGAACAATAAAAACAAGAGGGAAGTCGTAGACCCAGAGGACCATAAAGTCAGTAAAGAGAAAGAAAAGGTAGAAAAGGAAGAGACAGAGCAGTTTACAGGGGAAACTAAAGAAATCCCGAACAAGAAGGCTATACAAATAAACCGAGAGATAGAGGTAATAAAAAAAAAGCTCAACGAATCTGGAGAAGAAGAGTTCGATAGGGTCACGTTGGCGAAATTTATACACATAAAAACATTTAAAGGGGAAAGGGAGGAAAGCCCCTTTGACTACCTGGACAGTCTAGATGATTTTTTCTACGTCCATAGGTCGAAAGAAAAAGAGAAGATCATAATAGCAATGAGCCATTTGAGTGGTGCCGCTAGGGAATGGTGGAAGGCGGTAAATTACAAACCCCCTACATTCCAAGAATATCGAACTATGATTTTGCGAGGGTTTTGGAGCGTTGAGAAACAAGAAACCATACGCATGAAGATATCGCAAGAAAAGTATAAAGCGGACAAAGACGGTACGTACAGTCAGTTTTTTCAACGTCAAGCGGCAAAATTGAGAGCCTTGGAGGCATATCCGATGGATCAATTCCAGATAGTGCGAACTATCAGATTTAACCTTCCGTCAAGTGTGCAACGTAAGTTGGCCGAAAACCGTCGGTTATCCATTGAGGAAGCATTAGAAATATTACAAGATATAGAATGGGAGGACCAGGGGGTAGGTGGAGAAAGTAAAGTTAGATGGGAGAACTGTAACGAACCCGTGAGTACGAGTAACTATAACCCCAAGAAAAGTTGGGACAAGTCACCGTGGGGCAATTAAAGTTTTTTTTTATTGTTTTTTATGACAAATGGGGCAATGAGCTGATATTTTAAGTCAGCTCATATATATATAAGCTCACATATTTATAATTTGTCATAAATATTTTTGAAGTTAAATAGTTTGTAAAATGAAAAAAAGAATTAATTAACAAATGGTTTTGATTTAATGGAAAGGGTAAAAAAAATTTTGAACTTTTATTTTGAGATAAACAAATAAAATTGAATATAATTTATAAAAAAAAAAAAAAATGTTAAAAGTGTTTAATTAAAAGGGAGAAAAATTCGAGAGATAAAAGGGTGGGGAAAAGAAAACAAAATTAGATTCTTGGTAGTAATTATACTCTATTGTTGAAACTTTCACAAAGTAAAAATATTTGGTTAGTAATTGCTATTACGCTAATTAAAAAAAAAAGATAAGAAAGAGTGGAGATAAGATCGCTTTTAGAGTTAGATCAGTTGACTTGACTTTTAGAGACCAGCAAGGACAATAAAGAAAGCAGCTGTGTTTCAAACAATAAAAAAATTATTATTATTGAAATTTAATTTTGCGGACTCTTGTCAAATGTATAGCGGCTAAAGTTATCACAACCTTCCCCTTTGGGGAATTGACCGCCACTCCATCTGAATGAAGCTATCCAGAGAGTTATGGAATGGAAGAAACGGATATTGCTAGCTGGACAACCAAAGGAACACTCATGGAATTCGCATATACAAGGACAAAGGCACGACCAATGGAATGTAAAACCTATGAAAATCAGGCCACTCCGCTCTGATCGATCAGGGTAATTATAAACTTTTCCATTAAAGAGAACTCTAGTTAAAAGCGTAATAGAACTTTATCTTTAATTTAATTTTCATTTATTATGTTAATTACGAATGTTTCAACAATAGAGGGGGGAAATAAATTTGTTTAATATTGCAATCTATTAATGTTAATTTTCGTTCAATATTTTTTGAAATATTGGAATAACTGTATTTTAAATTATTTAATATCTATTCGATCTAGAGAGTAACAACAGGGTGGGGGTATAAAAGTGCGTCGCCAAGTAACAGAGAACCTTGGGGCGTTACTCGTTTGTTAGTAGAAAATAAGGGAAGAATTGAAAGTATAAGAAAACGAAAGACACTTATACGTTCATTGTAAGATTTTTGCAATTTATTTATTTACCAAAGAAAGTGGAGTTTAAAAATAAACTTCAGGAAAGATTAAAAATACTATAAGTCATCTTATATACACATCTGCTAGAATTCGCAGTATTAGTGTAGGCGCGAGTAAATCTATGGTAAATATTTGGGAAGCATAATTAGAAAGTAAACAGAGGGAAAATCAGAAATTGTAAGTCAGTTCTTTCTGGATTGAATAGAATTATAAGGTTATTAATAATAAATAGTAGTAAAAGAAATTAAAAGTTTTTTTTTTGTCCAATGTATTCTTGAATTCTTGAATTATTTATAATAATTAGTTAGTGTTCTTAAAGGAAAACCCCTGTGAGATTATAATCAAAGTTTATAATCAGTGAATCGTCGTTCGAAAATAAATAAAGACCAGGTTTATGTAAAGTTACGTGACCAGGTTCCAAGAGAGAAATCCTTGGTGGCGCCCTCGATGACGATTCTAATAACTAAAATTCAGTTAGTAGGGGAAGAAAGAAAGTTGTCGTGTCACAGTATCTTATTCTTTTTAAAACTCCTGGATAAGCTTATAAATAATGAAAAACAAATTTTTTTTAGCCGGCAAATAACTTTCCATTTAAGCTTCCAGCATAATGTCCCAATTATTTTTGTACCAGAACAGTTCTCCAGTTATGCATTAATAAAGCTTTATCAAAATATTCCAAAAACATTTTTACACTATTAGAATTTACATGCATTTTATTCTACAGTATATCCATCTTTTCATTGTGAAGTTTAGATTAAATTTTAGATAAAATAATCCTGGTAAGTATACTTAAAATTAGCCAATCATTTTCACGAAGTTCCCAAATATATTTGATTTTAAAACTCTCTTTTTAAAGTATATAAAAGTATAAGAAAGTATTAAAAAATTGACTAAAATAAAAATTTAAAAGTACTATCTCTTTGATAGCTGCTAAATACCTTTCTCTGGTTTCAATCCATTATTAATCTCTTCTGATACCCCCCATGCAATTCATATTTATAGTCCAAAAAATACGCCATTTGATTGGTCACTTCTTACTTTTAGTTTGAAAACAAATTTACATAATTCCGTTTTACAAAATTAAATTCTAAAAATAAAAAATTATGACGTAATTAATTTATAAAATATTACTTAAAATACCACTTTTAAATCAATTATTACTTTATTTAAATTATTTAATCATTTAAAATAACTTTTAAAATAACATTTTAATATTTATTCCATTCTTAATATTCAATTTATCTATTTTTTATTTAACAAAATATTTCATTTTTTATTAACTGTACTCGTCTTTATTGCATTGTTTAAACATGTAATAACAACAGTTAACTTAATATTTATTATTAGCCTTATGATAGGTAAATAATTATATCCAACTCTATAATATAACTTTAAAATATTTCAAACTTTATTATTAATTCAAACAAGCAGTGTGTGTGAAAGTATGCATTATAAGTCACATGATTAATATAAAATTGAGACAGACGATTTTCAATCTATTTCTCTGTCTAAATTAATAAAATTGCTACACTTTATTATATTATATAAAATAATTATAAAAATTTGGAAAAATAATTTAAAATATAGAATCAAATACAATTTTCACCATCATAAAGTTTATTTTTAAAAAATATATGACATTAATTATAATTATTATAGTTTATGATTTTAAATATAACATTTATTTAATTTATCAGTTTTAAACTATTAAAATCGAATTTATTAAATATACTTTTAACTATTTATAGCTGAGTTATTTAATATGGCCAGCTTTTACAACCATATGCAACAATATTTAAAGCTTTACATAACTATTTTTTTAAATGATTTGCTATAATTTTATACACTACATATTTTCTTTAGCTTCAAATTGTACTTTATAACATAATTAACTTAATATAATTAACAGATTAAAAGAACACATCCTAAAATTTAAAATTTTTTAGTAATTGACTGTGATTGACTATTACTGACCTATAGAAAAGGGCACAATATATATATATATATATTACACTATTATATTATCATTATATAAAGACAAATTAAAACACCACTTTTTTCTTTTAAAATATATATGTTCTCCAATATTACAAATAAATACATAACTTCTTATTTCTTTCCAAAAACTTTATTTTCATATATTAACTTATGAACATATATGTAAATCCACATATTATACACCTTCCAACGTTCAACTGTTTTTTACACCATTAAACGTTGGCAGTTGTATATTATGCGGATTTGTAAATATGTTCATAAGTTAAAAATTTTGGAAAGAAATAATAAGTTTATGTATTTATTTATAATACTTTCTAATATCTATTGATTACTCAAATTTACACTAGGTGGCAGAACTAAAGTAAAAGAAATGGAATTGGTTATTGATAAGTATGGTGTAAGCTGGTATTGCGTGATGTTTTGTAACTTTAAAATAATTAAGTATTAATAAATGTAAAAGTTGGAGATGTAACTTTAAAAATTAATATATATATATAATGTGTGTACATATTTAGCATGAGCCGGTCTTGATTTTGATGACGGTAGGCTGCGGATGACTAAATGCATTGAATGCTGTTTTTAACAGTCTTCTTGGAAATGATTGTGAAAGTTTTTATTCTGCTTGTTTGCTAGTAATATCTATTGCAATGGCCCATATGTTTATTTATATAAAAAAAATTTAATGATTCTTTAAGCACAAACTGATCTTTTGTTGATTTCTTCCATTATCAGTATTGTTTTAAGCAATTCTATTGACAGATGTAATTATTTTCATTTTGGCCATTGATATCTGTTGTGTATTAGAATGCAGGCACTCAGAATCCTAACAAATAAATCGATGAATGAAATTTAGATAACAACTGGATAATGATGAAACATTATAACTCACAAAAGTTATTGATGCATTTCAACACAGTATATTCACTTATGGTTTAATTCCCATGATGCTCATAACAGATTTCTGCTTTCTGAACAGTTTCCTTTGACCCCAGTTCCTCAAACTAATGGAGTTCTTTTTCTTTGTTCAGCTACTGCTGACAATCACACTGGCTCCACACTAGAGTGCTGCCCTATCACTTAAGCTTTTTTCAGCTACTGTTCTTAAAATCTTCCACCAACAGTCACTTAGTAAATCCACTGGATGCCACATGATCACCATTCTTATGCTTGCTCATAACAGGTATTAAAACAAGCAAAACTATCCATACAGTAGGGCCACTCAGTGTAACCTGGAGGGTTGCTTTAGATCCTAAGATCTAGGTGCAGTCTCTCAGATCTAAGGCTCCTCACTGATGAAGGCCACAAGCCAGAAACTAATCTGGGGATATTGGATGAGTAGGCACTAGATAGGAATTTTATGCACAAGCCTTCTGGATCCATTGGTTACTCTGGGTTACACTGAGTGACACTACTATATGGAGAGTTTTGCCTGTTTAAATCCACTGCTTTGCTGCACATGCTATTTATCCATGCAATTTGGCCACCAGCAATCCCAAGTTCCTGTTTTCCTCTTGATGTTTTTAATTAATCGTTTCCATTTCTATTGTATTCTCTTATCATATATTACGTAAATATTTTTTATTGTTAAATCCTATGAATAATTAAACATTAATTAAACCGTTTAACTTTCTATCTGACCTAATTATATAAAGTTCACTTTTCTTAAATTACTTTACCCAAACATTTATTAATTTTACTCTTATCAGTTAGTAATCTAAAAATATATATATTCCTCTAATATATTTTCCTTACTTTTTCTGGAGTACTAAAAGACTTATAATTATTGAATTGTAATGTACATATTTATTCAAACATGACAATATCTAATTTAAAACTTATGTAGAGGATCTGATTCTTAGGAAATATACTTTGCATTTAAATAATCATTAAGGTTTTTTAGTATTACTGGCATCAATTTAAGTTATTGTAACTTGGGTACTAATATTTAGTTGATGCTCACAGTCATTTTGAAATCTAAAGACCAGCCAAAACCATTGCTAACACATCCCAGCAACCCCATGTGGATTATTCAATGTCATTTATCACTTGGAAGTGTCAATGGTGGTTTTAGTTGGTACCTTAGAATTCAAAATGACACTGAACTCAAACTAAATCAGGACCCTAACTTGTTTATTGTCTCACCTTAATGGTCTAAACAATCTTTTTTAGCTATTGGAATGTAAATCTATTAGTTTTATTTGGAACTTCTATAGCTGCTTCTTCTGTTTTTTGAATCTAGAGTTTGTGATGGTTAATGTTTTGTAAAGCTTTAGTGGGAGATTCAGTGAATGAGACATTATTATAGATTGTGAGATTGATAATCAATCTGTAATATGATTAATTGATCAGTTGAAATCTAACTGAATAATTTGCAGTTTCTACATTTTTTCACCATTACATAGAGATCTAGTCTCACAAAAAGAGGAATCGTTACTTCCTCTAATCTTTGCTTCTTTTTAAGTAAACAAATAAAACTGATTGCTAAATAAGATTTAGTATAATCATAAAAATTGGATATATAGTTTTATTTCTACATAACTTTTACTACTAATATAATATTGCTAAAAATATTTGTTCATCAGCAATATAACAAATTCAATGAAAAAAAAAGATTAAGTGATTTTTATATAAGATGGTAACCTTTCTTATACAATTGCAATTCATATAAGTGCTAGGAACACTGAGTAAGAAAAGCATAAGAATAAACGTTTTATTATCTTATTCTGATCAGCTTTCAATATCTTAATCTTGATATCATACTCATAGCAATGACTAGTGGATGAGAAGGTTGTGGCTATAAGATATAATGTAAATTTTATGTAAATATATACAAATGAGTTATATGCCCATTTGTTAGAGAGGATGAAACAGGATTCCTTTTTATTTATTGAGTGAGCATTGTTGGTGGTATGCCAAGCTTCCTTATCTTGCATTTAGAATCATTCTTTTCTATACATACAACGCTAGCCAATATAGGACCAAATGTGTAGCTGAGTTTTTCATGCTCTAGAAATATGGATTTGAGGTCTGGATTGTTTATAGTTCTTCTTTAAAAGTATTGGTGTTGGGACAATCTTGTTGCAAAGTTGGCACAGGCACATGATTATCTGAAGCAAATAGCATTGCAGCTAGTATGATTGCAAGAAATCTTATAAATGGTATGGGATGTGTGCTTAGTGGGAAATTTATCTTTAGATTTATTAATCAACAGGTCTATAGTGGATGGGGTTCAAAAGCTGAGTGTTTTTAGCAATTAATTGATTTTTATAAAAAAATTGAAATTAATAAGAAAAAGTAACCTTAGAAACACTATGGTCATTAAGATTATATTGCATTTCTAAAATATTTGATTGTAGATTTCTTACCACTAATGAATTTTAAAAGTATCCCTTCAGAGCAATATTTAATTAATAACATACAACTTTGACATAATTCATATATCTTTTTTTTAAGTTTGGTAAGTCTATTAAATAATATTCAATAAGTCAAAATAAGTATACTAAATTGAATAATTATCTTCTTCTCTAATGGCTTCATTAAATTTTTATATTGCGCCAGTTCTGTTAATAAATAGAACAATATAACAATATATCGGATACTAAATTATTACTGAGACTCTTTATCTATGACTACATTCAGCTCAGCTCAGTGGGAGGTTATAGGAAGTTCATAAGATACATTATTATAAGTAAACAAAGGAAGAAATATTATAAAACATTAAGTATAATGTAAATCTTTTTTGTTAATTAACTGCATGATAAAGAATCACAATGTTTATTGGTACAGCCTATTAAAATATCCTTTCAACTTAATTTCTTCCTTCATCCAAGTATAACATATATCAGCTTGGTATAATTATATCACAAACAATTCTATGACTTGGCATATCATCATCTAAACAGCTACCTTAATACCAATCAAGGAATATACAATAAGATCTCAGGGAATTTCAAAACACAGTTGAATTAAAGAAAATACATTGGCCCATAATTTATAATTCTAACTTATATTACATTCAGATATTAGCCTTTTCAAGCTAATTGAGCATGCGCCTATTGAGAGTGTTAAATAAATGAATACTTTCCTCCCCAGTCCAAGATATAGTATTTATGCAGGAATAAAGTATTCATTTATTTAACACTCTCAATAGGCGCGTGCTCAATTAGCTTAAAAAGGCTGATATCTGAATGTAATACAAATATAGACACGTCGCTAGATAAAATAATTGCTTAATTCTAACTTATAATAAAATGTAATGAGGTAAACTGACTAAATGCTTTACTGTGTTTAACAATTAGATAATGACAGAAATAGGGTATTTTAATCTCACATCATCATCTAACAAATACATTAACTAGGTAACCTTTCTTATACGTTTATCAAGTGGCAACGTTTCTTATAATGTTTGGATTGAGGAAACAATATTGTCAGACAACAGCAAATTTGATATTATAACTATAAAATAATATATCTATTTTATAATAGGTGTATGAAATGTGGAAATGCGGAAATTGAAACATGAATGTATACAAGAATAACTCAAGACACAGTTTTTAAGATTTTAAACAAATAAAACAAATCATTTATTACACTGAAAATTTAATTTAACATAATTATTTTACAATAACACTATTTGTCTTAATGATTTTTAATTCTCAAACAAACCTTGGACATCAGTTTGGGATTATCCCTATTATATTACATTATTCCCTATTCAGACCTTTTTTTAAAGCAAATTAACAACAAAACTTGAATATTCTGACTTTGAATACCTGTTTTTTTACTTAAGCGTTTCATCTAAACATAACATTAACTAAATAATATATTATTGGCACAATAAATATTTTTGAGAGGATATACTATTGATTAATAAAATTTGGCCATCAACAAACCAACTTTCTCTAACTAATTAAATAATTATTTTTTAATTACATACAACTTTCAAGCATAGTAATAAAATCATTTTCATTCTGATGATTTGATGATTTATAACTTTATATTAAATGAATATAATGTGTTTTAAAACATTTATTTCCCATTTTAATTCCAATAACTCTTCGAGGTGTCGGTTCGTCCGCTTTGTTATTACCCTAATACTAACCTTAAATTTCCGATGAATGGGGCTTTATACGTTCAATCCACGCTAATTTCCATAATGAATAATTTATTTCAAATGTGTATTAAAATCAATTAGTTTCAGTTTAAAATTGAGCAATTCTCTTAATAAATTCATGATAAAATATTCTGAATTTTATATTTCAATTGCGTGGTTGTGCGTATATATTTGTAAATATTTAAATATATATAATTTTGAAGTTTCTTGCGTCGGAATCTTGTTTTTTTGTCTTTTAAATAATTTGTTAAAGTTTGCGATTAAAGCTACTTCCTTCCTGGGCTTTCAAATTCTCAAAAACAACAGTAAAGTTTTATTAATTAAAAAAGATAAGAATTCAATTTCTAATTAGAATCATTTCAGATTTTAAGAATTCATTTTCTAATTGGGAAAGAATTAAAAAATTAGTCTAATTAGGAAAGGAATTCAATAATTAGTTTGAAAGCCTTACCGAAGGAATGTATTGGAAAACAACTAATTGATAATAAAATGGCGCTAGCCTTAAGGCATCTGGACAATATATAGCCCTGAAAAGTCAGAAAAAGAAAGATCAAGCTTGTTGTAGAGTAGTGCAGTGAACTCTGTGCGTATAATAATTGTATTTCATCATGATAGTCGGCTAAAACATCAGGAATCGGCTACGGTTCCTAAAGTCCCGAGAAATCATCACTGGAGCTTCCTTTTCGGTCATCATTCTGTATTAAAAGCTACTAAATCATTCCAATAATCACAAATGTGCCTCGTTTTACAACTGGGGTGTGCTTAAGGAACGGAAGGGGTAATATATGTTTCTATAATGAACGTTAACTTTTGGCAGTTGACTTTATTTTCCTCCTCCTTATTAAGAGCTCTTTTATTCTTTAATGTAAAATCTTTGTAACACCCTTTATTTCTAAAATGCTACTGTAAATATATAACGTAATTCTTTAAATCTCTAGTCTTTAAACTTTTCTTTTCTTACCTGGCGGTTCGTTTAATATATATATGTTAGTGTGTTTTTTTAATGTCGTATTTAAAAATTTATCATAATCTTTCGACTTCGATGAGCTCCTTGATTCCATTTGCCTAGAATAATATAATTAATTTCAAATATAATTCTCCCATTAGAACTAAATTGTAAGTTCTATTAATCATAGTCGAAAGAAAATATTACAGTTTACTATTTTTAATTTAGCTAATAATAAATTATTACTCAATTTTTCCTTCCCCAGTCTATCTAGTTATGTATTATATATATTTATTTAAATGATTTTCTTGTTCCACTATATTTATTTGCAAAATATCTAATGTCTTATTGCAAAAGGGTCGATAAAGGGTTAAAGATTTTAATTCCCTTTGTATTTATATTAAATTAGAAGGGCATATTAAGGAGTTAAAATTTCCAATACTTTCAAATAGTTTTCTTAAAGTCGTTTGCTTTAATTAATTGTCAATATCCGTAAGCTTCTACATGGGTTTTATTTTGATACAACTCTCCAACTTCGTACCATCTTGTCGTTAGTTTGTTCTTCTCTTATTTAAATTTTTCCAGGAAGAAAGTATTCCTTTCCGATTCATTATCAAAGGTAAGACTTCAATAATAAGATTATCATGACTACATCATCTTTAAATTTGACTTTCTTGTAATTCGCAAACGTTGTTTTGTCGGTAAAAGCTCCGTCTGTAATTAGTGATGAAGTGTTTAAATTAAAGTCGACAATTCTCAAATATGTTTAATTAAATAGTTTTCAAATAAAGATTAAAGTTACCCTTAAAATACTTTTGTCTTCATGAATAGATTTCGAATGTGAAGATAAATCTCATATTCCAGTAATAAAATTAGAAAATCATTTGTTCTAAATAAATACCTTTATCACCTTTATATTTTTTGTTGGGGGCATAGACATAGAATTCCAATATTGGTAATTTCCATTGGATATGATAAGGACTACTCTGATTATATTTATAAATGTTTTAAAGACTAAGGTAACTAATGCTATTTATATTTTATTGAAAAAAAAATTATTATTAGTATTAAATATTTTCTAACATACTTGGTTTCTTAGTTCATCATTCTTTTGATAATTATTTAAATGTTAATACTCGCTGTCTGTGTTGGCAACCCGAACATACATATGATTCGATTTATAAGATTATTCAAAGTATATAAATTCTTAGATATGAGTGTTACTCAGGAATCTCTAGTCCTCACCAACCGTTGAGCTAGTTCTTGGCGCATAGCACTGTGCCGTCGATTTCTGCTATCTGAGCTGTTAAGTTGGGTTTGAATTCAGTTTTGGTTCAGCTGAGTTTGAATCCGATTTGACTTGCGGTGGTGGTGGATTTCGACCGGTACAATACTTTTATATTCGCAATATTGTTTATGTTACGTGTGTGTCCAAGCAACAATAATAGAAAACAATCTTTTCTACACACTATCCATTCATTAAGAAAATATTAAACAATTACTTCATTTCGGACAATGTCATAAACCAGCCGACAAAATAAGACACTATTATTATATCAAGAATTTAATTTAACTATTTATCTGACCACATTTTAAATAACACAGAGCTATATTTTCATGATTATATAAACTATACGTTCCAAGGGAAATTCACATGAGCAAATAAACTCTTTACTTACACTTCTACAATAACTCATCTAATTCTGAAATATACTACTGGTGTGGTATTTTTCCTCATCACCAGGACCATAAGAAAACATCACTAAACTTCAAAAACTATCATTCATAATATGCATACAATATAAAATAGGCTCTACTCATGGAAAATTATTAAAATATACTACTTAGGCAAAATCTCTTATCCCTACAAACCTAGAATGCATTCAGAGTAATTTCCATTCCCAAAAGCTCTTCTACATATCTAACATTATATATACATGCTGGCAGATAAATATGTACAGATAACCTACTAATCTGTTCAATTCTTTAGAGTACGACAGCATCCGAAATTTATACATAAAATATTCACAAACTGAACTTTTATTAAACAAATGTTATAATTGCGCAAAATAGATATACACACGCATGAATAAGAATATACAAAAAAAATTAATTCAAAGTTATATACTATGCAAGCAACATGGTAATTAAATAATACATTAAGGTATAACTTTTAATTCAGAATAGACTTTAAATTGTTTTTAAAATTTAATAGTTATAATTATTACAAATGAGATTTCTTTACCATCTCTAGCAGACTATTTCCATTATATGTTCATTGATTTAAAAGCCAAAATTCTCACTTTGAGATAAGAAAATATACAAAATAAATGTAAACCTCTCTCTAACAATATAATAAAAAAAACATATTTCTTTCCTTTACCTTCATAAAAGAAAAATAAAACATATTTGAATAAAATCAATATTTTTTTTTACCAGCATATCCACCATTCGTGAATATGATTTCCGAGACGATCTAGGAGCTCATAATAGCACCAAAATTATAAACAAAACATAATAATAAATATGTCTATCTATCTATCATATACATTGATGACAACAAGTAATAAAAAGAAAGAAAGAAAGAAAGAAAAGTCATTTGTTCTTTGACTTAAAATAAAAAGTTCACTTGCAAGGTCCTCCTTCAAGTTTCTTAAATGATACGGGAATAGATTCCAAACTGAATTCGAACATAAAATGAATTTCTGTAGGATAACAAAAAAATAATCATAACTTAAATTTGATCTTGCATCCCCAATGTCCGTAGTGTAACTATTTGAGCTTACTACATCACATATAAGTAATCAATCTTTATTATGATGGAAATATGAAAGACATTTTTAGCTACAGTTGTACAAGAATTATTTAATTCACTCTGTAGTAGTTTTAAATTAGCAAGCAATTATTCTTAATAAATTTCTTAAATAGCATTTGTTTTTCCGACATTTTATAATCTAGTATACATACAGTTTATTTTTAAATATTGCAAATTAATACATCATAATCCATTGGTAATTCCACAACTAGTAATAATTTATTTTCTAAATGCCTCCGTATCGAAGAGAAAAAGAAATACACCACATTCCCGTCCTTCCATCCGATTTAAGTACATATTTAATGAGTAGTATTCTTTGGTTATTTGGAGTAATTCACATTTTATTTCTTTCATAAAAATACACATCATTTTTAGGAATACTCAATAAATAAATACTGTCATTTCTCCGTGATAAATTTAAGTATGGCATGATATATCAAAATACACATATTCTTTAAATTTTATATTTAACTTTTATAAAAGCAAGACATAAAATATAGTGAAAAATTAAAATAAATTATGTAAAACTGTTCTGCACACATTTCCAAGAGATATTATATGACACATGTAGATTAGTTAGATAATTATAAAGTTCATGCATTTTATTTTCCTTCTTAATGATAAGTAAATAAAGTAATTCAAGCTTAATATTATTGATATACATTTTTAAATAGTAATAAGTATGAGATGGTTAACTCAAACGTTTAAATTAGGGAAAGAAATGAAAAACTGATATACCTTCTTAAATTCTAGCCTTGCATTCCAATTGAAGACCTTTCCGTAATGAATTTCCTATGACTTTTCCAGAAGTTTACTCCAATGCTTTTTAAAATTAATTTAACTTCAGGAAGAAATATATATTTGTTATAGCAGGGAAGAGTAATATACTGGCTGCAATTATCAACTATAATGAGCAATTTTTAATGAAAACTATCTGTTAAATAGATATCTCCCCCCCCCATCAAAAAGGTCATTTCCCTTCAAAAGGTTAACTCCCACCTTTTTTTACTTAAGCTCATTACATATGCAAGAAATCTTTTCTTTAAAAAAAAATCATTCTGATTTTTACAATTAAATCAAGACAAATAATAATAACAATAAAAATATCTTTTACAAACTTGAAATGAATGAATATTAATTAACTGTTAAACAAAAATAATAATTTATTTAATTTATAAAATAAACCACTGATTCAAATATCCATTAATCATTGGAAAATAATATATATATATATATTTGTTAAATTATTAAAGATAATTACTGTAATTTAAATGTTTTTATTGTAAATGTACTATTGTTTGCTGTTATTAAAAGATGAAAATGAAATGAAACATAATACAGATATACTCTCATGCACATACATTGTGATATAAATATTAAATTATCTTGACTAAATATAATTGAGATGGCTATTAATGTTAATAAAGGGATAGGTATCAATGAATAAGGGATTAGGAAACCATTCAAACCAATACTAAACACTAACATAAAATAACTGCATCTTCCTGACAAAATATACTAATTCCTATAATAAATAACCCCTCTTTCTTGCATTAAATACTTCATTAACTATAATAATAATAATAAATGCTTATAAGGTGGTTAATCAAATGCATAAGCAATCAACATCTAAAACTTTAAACAATTTCCAGTAAAAAAATCAAGTCATATCACATGATCTAATTTAATAAGCTTATATTATAAATGCTATCTGATGACCTTGCCAATAAGTCTTAACAAGCTTTTCAGAATATCCCAAACCCCAGACTAGTTTTCAGCTTCTGGCTTCCTCAGTGAGGTGCTATGATATATCGTGCATCTGAACTTAGTTCAGTCCCATATGGCTATTTAAGTTAGATAGTTGGATTTGAAAACATAAGGATGTTTGAAAATTTCAAATTTTCTACTTAATAGTTAACCATTAGATAAATTGCTGGTCTTGAACTGGTATTTTAAATCTAATGCTTGAATATCCTATCACCTCATTGAGGAAGCTAGAAGCAGAAACTGGTCTGGGGTTGGGGATATTTTGAAAAGCTTGTTAAGAGCTATTGGCAAGCACATTAGATGACACACACATATATATATAATAATTAAAACAAGTTATAAATTTCATAACTTGCTTTTAAGCTTCCTTTTATGATCAATAGATGGAGCTTTACCAATAGCTCTAAACAAGCTTTGTTTACATAAGTGCCGAAAGAGATATAATTCTAGTCTCCCAGCCCTTTACTAACATGAGCTATTAAGCTCGAAACCAGCTGGTCTGGAGGTAGGGAGATTTGATAGAGATTTTGAATTCTATCTTTCTCGGCACTTATGTAAACAAAGCTTGTTTAGAGCTATTGGTAAATCTCCATCTATTGATCATATATGTATTCAAATTAATGTCTCATTTTAGTGGCAATTTAATTTAGTGCTTGAGACATCTACCTTTTCTCCCCACCTATGATATCAACCTTGTATATGTATTTAAAAAGTCACTTATTTTTAACTACCACAGTGATTTATCATTACTATTTGGAAATTATAAAGTTTTATATTGAATTTGTGTAACCAATTAATTTTATAAATTGTAGAAATAAATGAAATATTGTAATGAGCAAAACTATTTATTTATCCTAAAGTAATGATCTTAGTCAGAATGTTCATATTTTGTAGTGACAATAAGAACATAAAGTTCTATTTAATCAGTAATTCTAAAATATTTTAAGAGCTGCATTATATTACAACTCGCTTACAATGAACTTTGGATTTTAACCAACCAAAAGACCAAGCTGGATTTAAAAGTGATATTAGTGCAGTGGATTGTATCCAAGTACTGAGAGAAGTTGTAAAAAAAACCAATCAATATGAGTTGCCATTATGCTTTGGATTTGTAGATTATGAAAAGGCATTTGATTTTATAAGCATTTCTTCAGTGATTAAAGCATCGAATCATCAAGATATAGAGCCACAATACTGTCATATTTTGAAGTCTATTTATAAAAATTCAACAGCAATAATTAGTTTACATAATGATACTAAAAAAATTAATATTGAGAAAGGTGTCTGACAGGATGATTTCATATTTCCAAAACTTTTTACAGCACTTTGCATGAAATATTTTGTGGATTAAAATGGGAAACCAAGGGAGTAAAAGTAAATGGAGATTATTTAAATCATGTAGATTTTGCAGATGATGTACTTATTTTTTCAAACAATGCTTTAGAGCTTCAGAAAATGTTGCAAGAGTTATCAGATGAAAGCAAGAATGTAAGATCAAACATGTTAAAAAGACTAAAGTAATATTCAATGAATTTTCTCAAAAAAAGAAAATAAAGATAGATAATGATGAGTTAGTAAAGGTTCACAACTACAAATATTTGGGACAGATTATTACTATAGATGAAAAAATAATGGATGAAATTTAATCATAAAATAAAATTTGATTGGAGTCCTTTTGGTAGAAATAACTTAATATTAAAAAAAGTATGCCTATGTGTTTGGAAAGGAATATTTTTAATAAATAACTTAATATTAAAAAAAGTATGCCTATGTGTTTGGAAAGGAATATTTTTAATAAATATGTTTTACTAGTTTTTATTTATCTATCTGAGATTTGACACTTAACAGAAGAGCAATACAGAGACTTCAGACCACTCAAAAAAGTATGGGGAGAGATACATATTAGGAGTAACAAGAAGAGATCAAAAACAAAATGCATGCATGAGAGAACAAACAGGTATTGCTGATGTCATTGAATTAATTAAGAGACTGAAATGAAGTTGGGCTGGACATATTGCTAGAAGAGATGATAATAGATGGACAATTGAAATTTTAAATGGGATTCCAAGAGATAATAAAAGATCCAGAAAGAGACCACATGTGAGATGGATGGATGAAATAAAAAAAGGTGTTGATGTGATGTGGAGAAGAGATGCTAGAAATCGGAGGTGGATTGAACTTGGAGAGAATCCTGCAGTAAATCAATAATGGTTGAAAATGATGATGATTATTAACAATTTTTTGTATTATAATTTATATTATTATTAAGAGGCTCAAGATGCAAAAGTAGCAATCCCACTTGCCATGCCTATGACTTGCGTTCTAATTCAGTAGAAGTGAAATTGTTTCCAAGAGGCTTAGAAATTTTCTCTCGAGTAGTTAGCTCACACTCAACCTAGCTAACATCCAACATTGGTCGGTAAATGGGTACCTAGCTACATATTTAAGTTGGGGATAAAAGAAGTTGGAAAGATGCTAAAACTTTTGCATGTGATGTGATGTGATGCACTGTGGCTTCTCATATGGAGTCAGAAATCTCTCAGCAATGAAACCTGTTAGCCACTTATCTTCCCTTTCCACCACCCCCACCCCAAGTTTCCCATAATCTGCTCCATCCCATTTCCACAATATAATCCTTGTCAACTCCATGGCCTTCATATTTAAATCCTCCGTATCTTTTTCCAAACGCAGCACAAAAACCAATAACCCACTTTCTGTATAATCACTTTGTTCATATTTATTCTTCAATAACTTCATTACTTGTACCCATCTGCTTTCAAGCATTTACATTGAATTAACAGATGCCCAATATTTTCTATGCCTTTCTTACACAACTTGCAGACTAAATCACCCATACTTTTCCATTTACATGTATATTCATTTGTTGCTAAAGATCCCATTCGAGCTTTAAACAAGAAACTATTTTCCTTGCTAGTGTCATAAATTAACTTGCACCCAATATTCCATTTACTTCTATATATATTTAAACTCTTTTTATTCTCCATACTATTTCTCCATCTCTCCAACTCCATATTCTTTATTAATGCATCTATTCTTCTATCCCATTCCTTATCACTATAACACTCAACAATCTTCCTAACACAATCATCATCCCACCTTTTGTACAAATATACTGATATAAATTCTTTATCCAAACCTTCTGCATACCGCATTACCTTTCTCAACCATCTTGTTGCTTGCCCTTTACTCATAACTCAATTAAATACTATTTTGGCTATTCTTTTATTATCCATAAATTGCAATCTACTGAACATTTTCATTTTGCTTTTTGCATCTCTCGTATAAAACTTGACCATCCCATTTTCCCTTGATTTGCCTCCTTTTCTGTCCACACATCTGCATCTAAAGGATGTCTTCCTACTTCCCTTTGTACTTTACCACTCCCTTCCATACAATTCTATCTACATCATATTTATTATATGAAAACACTGTTAATTTCTTTATCAATCTCTTTCTTTTCTTTGCTTCATTACCATTTTTTTCTCCCATTCATTCAAGACATTTTTCTGATTACTTAAGATGATTCCCAAATAACTATACATTCAGCGATTGATAAGTACTCCCTCTTCATCGTTGTTTCTCGGTAAATGACTGTCGGAGAAGCCTGTGCCCTTCAGAAAGCTATTTATTAAAATGACTGTTTTATTTTTTTAAATTGACTTTTTTTTTTTGACCACTTTACTCAGTCGGTAATGAAATCAAGATCATTTAGATCGTAAAATGGTCACTTTAAATATTTGCGCGTGTTATTAAATATTGTAAACATTAATTTTATTTATTCGTTTATCCTGTAGATGGCAACAATAAAGCAGCAGACAACGCTCAGTTCATTCTTTTTATCCTATTCGAAATTTATTTTATCTTTCATAAAAAATGTAAAAACATTAACGATTATTTAAGCGTTTACTGGGAACAAGCGGTAAGAAAAAAGCACACAGCAATATGTAATTAATATTTGTTACATGTCAGCTAACAAATTTACAATTTTAGTATATTGTTCGCCGCAAATTTGAAAACAAAAAGTCTCGTGTTAACACGAGTAATTTAAATTAAATTGCTAGTTAATAGTTTTAATATTTAATGTCTATTCTTACGCAGTTCATTTTCTATGAATAGAAAAATGGGTAGGTATATATAATTTATGGTGCGAACTATTCTTGTTTTATTTATATAATTGCTTTTTACTTTTCAATGCGATTAAACGAACTTTTTTTTTTTTAAGTTTGGGTATGTGTTCTTATTACAGTAATTCGGTTGATTTATGTAATGCATTTAATTAAGCTATCCCGTTGTGTTCTATTACTATGTTAGTTGCTTTAAATGAATCGCTTCCATGTCTTATTTACATCATATAACACTTGCAAGTAATATTACGCACGTTTAACGTTCTAACTCTATTATTTGAGCTATATATGTTGATTGACTTTTGAGCAACTATTTGCACAAACCAGTTTTTTTTTAAAAAAAAAAAAATACAAACTGAATATTACTTGATTAATAAATTAGTAGTGTTTTCTTTTGTAAATGAATGATTTAAATTGTTTTTTTCCCCCTTTTGTTCCATAAGTTTAGTTTACAGACCCATCACTTAATTATATCATGTCTCTTTTTTCTATACAATGTTTTTGTTAGTGACGTGAATAATAAAATAGCTTGAAATTGGTGATCTTTGATCTAATCTTTCGTAAGTGGAATAAAAAAAAAAAAAAAAGAAATCATTTAAATTTTATTGTATAAATGCAGTGGTACTATTGTGTGCATAAGTATATGGAAAGAGACAGAATTCTTGTAACTTGCATTTCCAGTGGTTTAGTATAAAATTCTAGAAAGAGAAGGGGGTTACAAATAAAGATATTAATAATTTGGAATGTTGACAAAATTTCAAACTAAAATCTAATCCAGTTAAAATCAGAATTTTAACTTGGATTTCTAGAACACACACATACAAAATATGTGATGTTATTTAAAATGACATGAAATGGCAAATGGTACTTACGTTCATATTATATATCCATTAACAATTCGTAGTTTTATTTAAATGTATAATTTAGACATAAATAGATTGGAGATTGTACAAGATACACCCAAGCCCACAGCCAGATATTTTGCGATCTTTTAAAGGCCAAGTACTTGCAGACTCCCCATCCCCAATAAATAAATAACTCGCCAACTTCAATATTTAAGAACAAATATTTTGTAGAAAAAAAATTCTTTTGAAAAAAAAAAAAAAAATTTTGAATACAATTTCACCGTACCCCTCACTGAGCTCTGGGATCGCAGTCTGTTGCCCAGTTTGCTTAGTGATGTCATTGGTCCTAGACACATTTTAATTATGCAATAGTATATGTTAGTTTTTGAAAAAAAAAAAATTAAAGTTGCTTCAGAGCAAAGTGATCTTGTTTATTAATAATAATTACTTCAACATAACTGAGCCTTGCTCTAGTCAATATTAATTACTAATTGAGTAATATTATATATGAGCTTTGCTCATAGTTATCCAAGCCATATACCTACATTTATTTAAAAGATGGTGGCCCAAGGTGTGTATCTATAGCTATTTATAGATGCCTGCCTACTTCATGTGTCTATATTTAAATATGATTTCAAAACAGGCAATCTGATGTTTATTGGCTTAAATATGATTTCCCAAAATCACGTATCTAGAACTATATCTAGCTTTATGTACTATTGGTACATTATTATTGAATCTCACTGTAATTCTTGTAACAGATTGCTTTGCTAAATTACAGCTTTTTTTTATTTTGTTATAATATAGACATTGACTTAAAAGGAAATATAAATTAAGTGATTGTTCACTTTGATTAGTCTTTTGTTATTACTGATCTATTTGTCTTTGACTAAACCAATACCTGTTCAATTCTATAAACTGAATCTTTCTTTAATTTAAAAATTTTGCTGAATTCATTTAAATTAGATAATATAAGCTAATTAGATGAGTTCACTCATCTAATTAAATATATATGTGTGTATTTTATATAATATTTGCAAATATAATTATGACAAATTATTTAGGCAGTAAATATCACATGGAAAACACTAATACTAATTATTAATTAATAATAGGATAGTGTGTCCATACATGATATAAATATTTTTTTAAATAATTTTTATGGCTGGAGAATTTAATAAAGAACATAAATGAAAAAAACTTTAGAAAGATAAAATTTGTTTATGTTATCAGATGAATAAAAAATACGAATTTGGAAATTTAGTAAATTTTGTTCTACAGAGATTTATTTGGTATGAGATCATTATTCAGTAATGAGTTTCCAAATCTCTGATATTGTTGAAAGTGTAAATAATGAATTAAAAAAAAAAGCTTTAATGAAGCCTTTGGAGTCATCAAAACTGTTATTGAAATAAAATACAGATTATAAAAAAGCATTTGTTTTATTTACCTTGAAATTTTTTTTTTTTTTTTAATTTTTTTTTATTTATTTTTTTTATTTTTAAAAAGCTATTATACCTCCAAACAATTTTAAAAGAAGATAAAATTGCAGTAATTATTATCATCATCATCATCACTGATAGATCAAGTTTTAAATTTAATGAACAACAGATTAAAGCAATTAAAGTGAAGGTTGGTCAGTCAGATATGAAAACAAATGTAATGTCAGATGAATCGTTTGGGATTTCTAATCAAGATAACACATCTAAAAAATCATATGCCTTTTATTTGAAAGATTGTGCAGGTAAAAAAAAGGATGGTTTTAAAACTGTAAGCGTTGTTAGCCGAGAGGTCATCGCACCTGCCTTGCAAGCAAGTAGTTGGTTGCAGACGGGTGTGGGTTCGCGTCCCGGCCGATGCTATGACATATGAAAAAAAAAATATTAAAAATGCAAGTACTTCACCTATTATAGGAAATCAGGTTAATCATGTTTTAAAAGCTGTTAAGACAAGAAAGAAATTTAAAAAATTTTTTCTAACTAGAATGGATAATGACACCTCTGTTGAAGATGTGACTGCTCATTTGAAAAATGTTTTAGATATAAATAGTGTGTGTTATAAACTGAATACAAAATCTAAAAAATATTCTTCATTTTATTTATCTATAGAGGAATCTGAATCTGATAAAGTTTTGGTCTGTAACGTTTGGCCTTTGTCAGCGGTCATATCGCCCTTCTATGGAGATTTAAAATATTTAAGAAATTTTAATGTTGATAGTACACAGGATAATGCTATATTAAATATTAATAAGATTATTGAAGCAAAGACAGAAGATATTATATTGACTGATAATGTTGATGAAATTAACACTATAGTGCAAAATTTAAATTTGCAAAATAATCTGTGTAATAAATAGCAATTCATGAATTGTTATTATTAAAATGTTGTGATTTTAGAACTAGGACAATTGATTTTAAATTTGAATTGTTATTAAATGAATATAATATTGTCTTTTTAACAGAGACTTGGTTAAAAGAAAAAATTGATAATATTAGTATATTTGATGATAGGTATTGTGTGTATAGATGTGATAGAAATTATAATTATGAAACAAGAGGAGGTGGTACTTTGATTTCTATTAAAAAAGACATAAAGCATAAACAGATAATTATTAATGATAATAATATTGAATCTTGTTGGATTAAAGTTAGTTTAAAAAATAAAAATAAATATTGTTAGGTACTATATATCTTCAACCTACTTCGTCAATGAATGATTTAGATGCATATTTAGTTA
Source organism: Epiperipatus broadwayi (assembly GCA_028023455.1). Taxonomy (NCBI): domain Eukaryota; kingdom Metazoa; phylum Onychophora; class Udeonychophora; order Euonychophora; family Peripatidae; genus Epiperipatus; species Epiperipatus broadwayi. The sequence goes on along the minus strand of JAQFVV010006221.1, from coordinate 5,103,705 downwards.
AGGTTGAGGATATATTGGTAAAATATAAATATGATATTATTATAGTTGGGGATTTTAATGAAGCTGATTATTCAATACATAGTAATAAGACTGCTGATAATAGTAAACTTTATAGATTAAAAATTTTTGTTGAGTTGGTTAGATTGATTCAACTTAATAGTATTATTAATTTTAGGGGTGGTATGTTGGATTTATTGTTTAGCACTGAGGATGATTTGAAGTGCAAAGAGGCTGATCAAGCTCTTTTGTCCCCGGATCCTTATCATCCACCTTCGGAATTTGTAATAGATGGTTCCAATGAACATATAAAGCCTATAGTAAATAGTAAGAGAGATTACAAACATGGTGACTATTATGGCCTTTATAAAGCTTTTGGGGATAATGATTGGAATGTAGTTTTGATGGAAAATGATCCAAATATAGCTGCAAATAATTTTGTTGGTATAGTTCAAAATTGTCTAGATCAATATATTCCTGTTAGGCATTATTTGAATACTAATAATAAATATTCTAAATGGTTTTCTAAGGAATTGTGTAAGGGTTTGAACAGAAAGCATAAATATCATAGGTTATATAAATTAACTAATGATAAAGAATTATATAAGAAATTTAGTGGTTTGCGTGCTTATACTAAGACTCTTATGAAAAGAGATTATAATAATAATTTAAATAGAGTTGAAAATTTTTTTAGGAATAATCCACAATTGTTTTGGAATTATATAAAAGATCTTAATATTAGTTGGAGGTAAGAGTTGTAGATATAATGTAATTATACCTTCTATGGATGATCTAGTCAATCATTTTATAAATATGTATTTAGATACTTCAGATAATGATAATATGGTCGATATTAAATTTAAAAAAGAGAGTTTTTGGAATATAGATGTTAATAAAATTGTAATTCCTGGAGTGTTTAGTGCAATTTCTGAACTTAAATCGAAATCTTCTATGGGATATGATAATATTCCTAATTTTATTATCAAGGGTTGTGCTGAATGTTTGGTAGCACCATTGTATTATATCATTAATTTATCAATTGAGAAAACTATTATTCCTGATATATTTAAGATAGTTTAGATTATACTAATTTTTAAGAAAGGGGATAGATGTTATTCTGGTAATTATAGACCTATTTCAATTCTGTCATCTTTTGCTAATATTTATGAAAGGTGTATTTATAGTAATATTATTGTAGATATGATTAGGGTATTACCAAGTTATCAGCATAGTTTTTTACCTGGTAGATCTGTTGAAACTGATTTAATGGTGATATCTGATCATATTGCTCATGCCTTATCTGATCAGCAGCGATTAGATGTTGTATATTTTGATATGACTCAGGCATTTGACAAAGTTTCATATATTAGACTTTTGTATAAACTTAAAATGTTGGGTGTTAATCCTCATTTAGTTGAGTGATTTTTTAATTATTTGAGGGGTTTTAAATCTTATGTACATATGGATAAAACCAATTCTCTTTTTTTTTTTGATAATATGATAGGTGTTCCTCAGGGTGGAATATTGGCACCATTATTTTTTAATGTTTATATGTGTGATCTTGATCATAGCATTAAAAATAGTATATTTACTTATGCTGATGATTGTAAGTTATTTAAAAGAATTATTACTTATAGTGATCATATTGAGGTGCAAAAAGATATAGTTTTATTATATGATGTAAGTATAACAATATGGAGATTAATATTAATAAAACATGCATTGTTTCCTATACTAATAAAACTGAAAAATCTGTTTATCAATATAAAATTGAGAATAGGGTTATTAAATATAAAGAGATTGTATCCAATTTGGGAATTATATTTTGTAGTAATTTTACTTTTAATGCACATATTAAATATATTATTAATAAAGCATACAGAAAGATGGGCTGTATTTTGAGATATGGGAGAGATTTATCTATTTCCATAAAATATAGGTTATTTTTTTCTCTTGTTGTTACACTTTTAGAATATAATTCTTGTATATGGAACTTCAATCTGATTAATATTCAGTCTAAAATATATAATATTGAAAAAAGATTTAATAAATTAATAATGGGTGAATGTCAAATTGTTAAAACAGTATTAAAAGAAAGAAGAATATTGAAAGATATGATATTGTTGAAAAAGTTGATTGATGGGGAAATTGATGTCAGTAACTGTATATCAAAAATAGAATTGAAAGTACCTAGTCGTTTATTAAAAGAAATGCAAACTTTCAAGGTTAGTATATGTAAAAATAATTTCTTTAGTAAGTCAGTTATTAATAGATTGCAAATAGTATATAATCTAACCTTTAATAATATTGATATTTTTTGTGATCAATTTGTTATGAATGTTAGAAAACAACTAAATTTATAATTATTAACATATATGTATAATTTTATATTAATATTAAATTTAATAGACTCTGTCCCTTTAAAATTATGAAAAGAAACTACAAAAAAGGAAATTATTTGGGTCTTTGTTTACAATTATCTAATTTTAACTGGGAAAATTTGTATTCTTCATCTAATGTAGATTTCTGTATGAAGTTTTTTGAACAATCATTTAGTGAACTAATTGACAAATACATTCCTAAGAAAAAAATTTTAACTAACCATTTTCCTCTCTGGTTTTTAGTTTCTCTTAAAGAAATTATTAAAAGGAAATCATTTCACCATCATAAATATTGGAAAACTAAGAATTTAAATTATTATAACAATTTTATTAATTATAGAAGATTGTCAAAGGTTATATATCATAGAGATTTTCAAAAATTTATACAAAATATTGAAAGTCATATTTCTGATAATCCTTTGCAATTTTAGTCTCTAGTTAAGTATTTAGATATTACAAAAAAAAATTACAGAGTAATAATTCTAATCTAGTCACTGATAATTTTTCTCATTATTTCTCAGAGCTTTTTAAACAATCTCTGTCTTTTACTAATTTAACTGCAAATAATGATCTAGTTGAAGAAAGGATGACATTTGATTCATTTATTGAATCTGATGTTATTTTTGATATTAGGCAGCTTAAATTACATTCTAGTGTGGGCCTTGACAATATTCCAGCTTTCATTTGTAAAGGATGTGCTGAATACATTGCTTCTCCTCTTTTGCATATTTTTAATTGTTCTTTAGCAAATGGTACTTTTCCTACATCCCTTAAAATTGCTAAAATTGTTAAAATTATCTTGGATGTCTCTAAGGTTTTGGCACCAGAGCTGCATGGATTTTTGCCTAATAGGTCCATTGAAACAAATTTGCTAACTATTTTTGATCACATTTCAAATTCAATTGAGAATCAATCTAGGCTAGATGTTGTTTATTTTTATATATCCAAGGCTTTTGATAGAGTTAATCATAAAATTCTTCTTCAGAAACTTTGTAGGTTAGGTTTTTCCAAATTATTAATTAATTGGTTTGACTCTTTTTTTAGGGATAGAATGTCTTGTGTGATGTTTAATAATAAATTGTCATTACCATATTATTGCTTCACTGGGGTGCCTCAAGGCAGTGTTCTTGCACCTTTATTATTTAATGTATACATTGATGACCTAAAAACATGCATTAAATTTTCACATCTATGTTATGCAGATGATTGCAAAATTTTTAGGCATATTTATTCTATTAATGACTGTTTTTTACTTCAAAGTGATATAGATAATTTCTTGAATAGGTGTGAATATAATTATATAGATATAAATATGGATAAGCACTCCATTGTCTCTTACTCTAAAAAATCTGAAATCTTAAGGTTTTCCTACTATATTGGGGATTCTAAAATTATAACAAATGATCATCAAAGAGATCTAGGAATAATATTTTCCAATAATGGATCTTTTCATAATCACATTAATTTTATGGTGAATAAATCTCTTAAAATTATAGGAGCTATTTACAGCTATGGAAAAGCATTTAAAAAATTTATAAAGATTAAACTTTTTATATCCTTAGTTCTTTCCATTTTGGAGTATGGTTCAATTATATGGAATCCTCATAACAGGACAGATATAAGAATTCAGTCTGTTTTTGACAAATTTTCAAAATTGAATAGTTTAGATAATGAACACTATATTGATTTATTGCTGAGACGAAAAACAAGGAATCTCAATCTTCTTCATAAATTCATTTCCCAGAATATTTCTGTATTTAATTTGCTTTCTAATTTAGGTATTAAGAAACAAAATTATAATACTCATACTCACAATATTTTTGAACTGAAAAATTGTAAATCTGATGTATTAAGATTTTCCCCTTTATTTCGTTTACCTAGAACTTATAACAAAGATTTTGGTAATGATGATGCTTTTAATCTGAATTTTAAACAATTCACTAAAGTCCTCATAAAAAAATATTATCCTTAATTTCATTTGATATATTGCCTTTTTATTTATTTGTGCATTTTATTGTTTTTCTATTTTATTGGTATTATTTTTTGTTTTGTTTTGTTTTTTTAATGCTTATTTAGATTTGTATATGATAATGACATTACTGTGCAATCTATAATTGGCTAAATGTGTTGATATGTACATTAAATAAATAAAGAATTGAATTGAATAATTATTATTATTATTATTATTATCATCATCATCATCATTATTATTATTTAAAAAGCTGTTCGTGTGTGTGTATGTTAGGGAGTGGGTATTATTAAAAGTTTTTATATTTTTTTCATTTTTGAAAAGAAAATATTATGTTCTGTATTTTATATTTGTAACTGATATATATACTGTTATTATAATTTTTCTGGTAATGTTTGGATAAAACTATGAAGTTGTTTTGTAAATATAAAATTATTCAATCATTTTTTCCTACTTCATATTAAACATATTGTTCAAGTACTAGCTTGAATTTATTAGAACTTATTTAATATTTTTCATATAAAATTATTTATTATGTACTTGTTGAGTATATACATGAATTGGTGATATGGATTTTGGTGATTTACATATACATGATAAATTGCATTTAACAGAGGCAAAATTCTCCATACAATAGTGCCACCTAGTGCAAGCCAGAGTAATCAATGAATGCAAGAAGGTTTGTGTACAAAATCCCTATCTAGTGTTTACTCAAGATAATAGTTTGTATATTTAAAAGTTATATTTTGCTATGTATATAAGGGGCACACACATATATAGAATTAACTGTAGAATAATTTGGACTTTTGAAAAAATAAAAATAAAATGTTAAAAGAATAGCTTTAAAATGATAGAAAGCACAATGGAACATTCTTAGATAAAATTAGTGTCTTAGTTTATATTAAAGAAAAATTGAAGTTTTGTATGTTAAACTGCTCATAATAAAATACAAGTAGATATTAGGAAATAAAAATAAAATAATAGAAAAAATCCTATTAGTATTTAAAAATAAGATTTGGAGGGGGGAAATGCATTAATTTTTCAAGGAGCTATGTATTTTTATCACAAGTGGTTTAAAATCTGTAAGAATTAGTTTTGAAGCTCAATAATTTAAGCACACATGTTCAACCTCTAAGATGTTGAAGTGCACCCATTACCCCAACATCTCTAGTATGTTGAACATTATTAGCGACGAGTATGCAAGACTCTCTATAGACATTATTCTTAACTATTGTACAGCGTATGATGTGAAGGTTTCTGTATTTTGAATGTCGAAAACTATATTATAACGTTTTTTTTTTTTTCTTTGGCTTCGATGTATTTTTTTTATTTTCGTTCATAAAAATTATAACGATTTTCCAAACGCTCCTGGTTTCGTTGTCAGGGGTCAGAATTCAGTTAATGGGGAGTGTTAGTCCCAATTCGGCAAAGTTCACGATCAAGTCGCACACTTTCCGACACTTTTTCGAGATCAAAACATTTCAATGGCAGACTACAGAAGCAGATGCGGTGGCCTTTCTTCAACAGAGAAATATTCTCCTCACCCAGAAGAACTGCCTTGGTGGTAGTTTAATGAAAGTAAAAAGCCAAAAAAAATAAAATAAAGAAAGTTACTTTAAAAAAAAAGAAGACCGTAATCAAAAGCGAAAAAAAAAAAAAGTTACTTTAAAAAAAGAAGAAGACCGTAATCCAATTTTGTTAAACAACAAGTTTTACAAAAAAAAATAAAGAAAAAAAAGGTTTTACAAAACGTATTAAAAATATATTTAAAAATCAATTTATTTATTTAAAAAAAAAAAAGAAAATACGGTCCAAAAAAACAAACAAACACGATAACATTACAAAATACTGTAATAATAATCAAACCAGCCCGGTAACGTTATATCTATTCGTTTTTCACTAGCAACAGCGCCATCTTATTACCCACACATTTATAGGAAACAATAATGGACAACATTTAAAGAAATAGTTTGAAATTTATGTAGAGTGTATGCTCTAATTAATCTTCATAAGCTTATTCCCAATGTTAATATTCCACTGATGATTGATAGTCATTCATGTTAAGACCAGTAGATCCAATTTAATATTTTATCTGTCCTTAATTGCACATACACTATCTTCTGCTGGAGAGGAAATAGATTAATATAAGTTTTCTTAAGGGTTGTAATTGACTGATGAATATATAAGCTGTATTTATAGGCAGACTCTTTTCCATTCATATTATTATATTGAATACTTTTAATTTATGTTACTGTTTTTTCTTATGATATTTAAATTCATCCTAAAGTGCTGAATACATATGAAAATGATTTTTATTTTTTTTATTCCGGTTATTTTTTCTTACTTGGATGTTTTTTTTTAAAATTATAGGTCTTGTGATTTTATTGATCAGTAGCAAGATGTAATTAGAGGGGATTTGAACCCAGACTTTCAAGCTTCCTTCAATCATCCATTTCATCTTATACAACTGATACACATAACCACATATATGTGAAAAAGATAAATGATTTTCAGTATACTTATTTCATGCCGAACCAGCATTCATCAGTTGGCTCAGATCATCATCTCCCATACTTATATATAATCAGTGGTTGGTTTATATTGGAGATGATGATCTGGACCAACTGATGACTGTTGGTTCAGTATGAAATATATATTGGAGATCATTTATCTTTTTTACATGTATGTGGTCATGTGTATCAGCTGTATAAGATGGAGTGAATAACTAAAGGAAGCTTGAAAGTCTGGGTTTAAAGTCCCTCTAATTACAATTAGCTTAAGTATATATATACTTGTATTTAAAGGTTATTAGCAAGCTATTATAGTTATTTTTATAAAGTGAGCACTGCTTGTTTTTTAAATATATATTTGCAGTTGTTATCTAGATAATTTATTTAACCATATCTAAAACATTCTGTTGATATATCATGAGTTTTTTTTTTTTTTTTTGCATTGCTCTTTCATTTTCCACAAATCTGACATTTTGGAATTGGCATATCTTTCATTTTATAATTAATTTTTATAACCATTTAATCACTTAAATTTTTTTTTCACAGAAAATTAACTTTCATTACTGTTGTGAATTGATATAATAAAACTTTGTTTTCATAATGCGTAAATGCACAACCCAATTTCATTTCCCAAAAGTGCTTCAACAAATTATATAATTGTTTTCTCAATTTTCTGCTTACAGGTATTAAAATTTATGTGAAGTCTTTCCTTAGATGTAAGTAGGTAGAAATATTCTGATAATCTTGACCTCACTTGTGAATAGGCATATGTTTCTGGAATGGGAAATTTCTAAATCTTTTGGCAGTGGCAGTCAATATTAGTCAATAAATAAGGAAATTTCAGGACTCTTGATCTGTTACAGTAGTATCAGATTTGAATGCAAAATAATTGTCCAAAAATTTGACATTCAATTCTATCCAGCTTTTCTGATTTTCATATGCAGGAGCTTTGTCAGGCAACACATGGTATGGTTAAATACACTTGATTTCCATTGTTAGAAGTTGTATAATAATTAGTTAATAGCATCACATAGTAAGAAAATGAGATAAATAAATTTAATATTGAAATACTTGCATAAATTAAAAACTGATACATTTATTAAGCCCCAAATTTACAGATGTTAAAACTGAATAATAATTGCCTCACATGAAGTGTTTGTAGTCTGCTTGATAATATTATGATCATTTGAACTTTATTTTTCTTATTGCATTGCCAAATTCATATAATATTAATATCATTTATATTCTTAATTACTTTTTACAATGCTTTTTACAATCCATTATTAACGGTTTCGATTGCCATGGCAGTCTTCTTCAAAACTTCTACTTATATTTTAGTAGAAGTTCTGAAGAAGATTGCTGGTGAAATCAAAAACATTAATAGTGAGTTGTAAAAAGCATTGTAAAAAGTAATAAAGAACATAAATAATATGAATGTTATATGATTGTTTAATGAGTAGTAGCCTTATTGAAATATTTTAGATGCTTAAGAGTAACATTTGAGTTCTCTAGGTATAGTAGCTTAATTTTTTTAGAAGTAATTGTTGAGCTATGGCAGTGGTCTTTTGATCAATAATCCTGCTATTCACTGAAAAAATTTCCTTTTATATCAACTTGCAAAATGTTCTGATGTCTCACTTGTTCTTTGAAAGCAGGATCTATAGATTTTGATGGGTTTCCATGTGTTTCTCTGCTAGTTTATTATTTTGTTGAGGTTTTTTTTCTTTATAAAAATGGTATCTTTTAGTTGGAAGATAAATTGAAAGCCTTATCATGGTATTGACCATGAATAAGGGGGTTTCACATTATCCAAACTCAAGGATGAACTAATTGAATTTATCATCATAGGATCTTGTGGTCAGTAAAGAATTCTAAAATACAGCCAGTTGGTCAGTTACTTTTTCTTTATCAGTGTATTTTGTAAGTCTTCTTTACAAGAACTAAAATGTTAATCAGTTGTAATATCCTGTCTTTTGGGTGGGTAGGTAGGGTGGATAAATAAATTAGTTTAATTGTGGATAAATAAATGAGTTTATTTTAAACAGTTCAGTATACAATTAAAATTTGAATTTAGTAAAAGATTTCTTTGTTTGCTTTTATTATGAATAATTATTTTTAAATATTTTTTTTCTGCTGTAATAGAATGTATGAAATTGCTTGAATCAGTTCAAATCAAAAATCATATGAATTTAGAAAATTATTTTGAGAACTGATATCCCCCATTCTCATTACCCAGCTACTGGTTTTAAAGATTGCTAGTGATTAAAAGCCAACAACAATCTTTGAAATCTTAGAGGAACATTTATAGTGATTAACAACATCTTTACTTTAGTCTTTGAGAAGACATTGATCTGCAGATAAGAAAACTGAATTGTTGCTTCTCATGCATTGGAATGTGTGCATTCACGGGTATGTTGTCAATAATATTATCAAATTATATTCAATATTCTGTATTCTGGACACTTTTAAGCTGCAGCGAAGCTCTATTTTTCAAAATCATTAGGATAAAAATATGACTGCCAGACATCCATTATTCTGGTATTGTCTAGTGTAGCAAAATACAATACTAATTCTATTCAGAACCTCTAAGCTGCTTTAACTTAGATAAAATCTATAAGAATTCAGAATTTCCTTTTATATTATAGTTGTCTTACATTTAGCATTGAGCATGTAAATAATTGCATTTCACATATACATATGCTTCAAGTCTATGAAATGATTATAAATTAAATACTAGGTTACAAACTTTATGACAGAAGGCTACATTTCTCTGTTTGTCTTCTTAATTTGATTCATCATGGTTTACAAATATGAAAAAAGAACCTAATTATTAATACAACTGTTTAACTACCAGCAAACAAAACTTGAACAGCAAGCAACAAGAAATATATTTAAATTATTTTTTACATCAATTCAGAATTTAAAAATGAGCCAAAATTTAAATTTAAAGTTTCACAACCATTAGGCAGACTTTTCAAGTGTAAAGTAAAACTAACTCCATACAAATATATACTGAACTGATGTCTTATAATTCTCTCTTACATTCCAATTACCTTTAATATCAAAATATTACCTTAAATGAATTTATACCTTCAGAATCATATATTTTCAATAATAGAGATTCTTTAATTCCTTTCTTTATCTCGTCCTTTACAAATACAATTTTAATTTGCTCAAACATAATCTTAAGGTCTGTACTTCTTTCATTGATAAATAATGCAGAATGAAGATATTTATTTTTTACTCTATTTCCTATAATGCTCACTTACATTCCAATTAACCTTAATACCATAATAACTCTTAATTATGTGTTCCATATTTATGGAAGAAATATGGGCAATAAAATTATGTTTGAGCAAGCTAAGATTGTCTTCTTTGAAAAGAATGAGATAAAAAAAAAAAAATTCTTGTCATTGAAAATTTATAATACTGAAGCTATAAACTTATTTAAGAGTTCATTTGATATTAAAGATAATTAGAAAGTGAGAATTATAGGAAATTATTATATATTTGTGGTGTGTATGTGTTATCTTGCATTTGTTAAGCCTCCCCTTGCAGTGAACCAATAGTTGTGAAATTTTTTCTTATTAAATAAAAAACTTATATTAACACAATATCTATTTACAATTTATACAAGTAATTAAATAAATGATAAATATGTTACAGTTTTGTATACCAAAACCTAAAGAATTAGATATTTTCCACTATTAAGACGAAAGGTTGCAGGCAATTAACTAGTTATCTTCAACTCAAGGAAATTGACTTGTATCACTGTAATAGAAGGAGACTCTAAGACATGTACCTCAGATGAGCAAAGCATGTAACAAAATGATTGATTAGCCCAAGGAATAAGCCACCCATAAGAATTAAACTTTTATTCAAGACAAATGTTTATCTGATAATCTCAAATAGGGTTATTCCAGGACCATCCCAGATTTGATTCATCGTCTTCCTTGGCAAGTATCTCAGACATTGATTGAAATGTTTCCCAATCACTATAGTTTTCTCAGACAGTTGAATTTCTTGTTGTCAAATATCATAGTACATCGTATATACCATATTGTCTTAAGGGTATGCACAGTCATCATTGCATTTTATATTTTAGCTAGGTTTTTAATTCCAACATAATTTGTTTATGTTATTAACAGGTTTAGCATTTGCTTTTGATATTCTAAGTGCATTTTGTAATATGTAAATCTGAAATTATAATTGTTGATATATTGAACATTAAATTGAAATATATTCTTATTTAAAATCAATTGAATACACTCTTGATTGGAATTCTTAAATAATAAAAATATTATGATCAGAAACAATGCATTTGTATATGAAAAAGGAATTGTGATTTAGTTATTATTAATCTTTTTCAAGCTTCCATTTTCTAAATAATGTTAAAATTACTTTCAACATAGCTCTCAGTCTATTTACTTTCTAAATATAATTAAAACTAATTATTACTTTTAATGAGAAACTAATATTTTAATTAAACAATATATTTGTGCAATCCCTTTCCTTCCAACCGTCATTGAAGCTAGCTATAGTTTTTAATGGAAGACAAATATTTTAAACAACTTGTTCATCTAATTTTTATTGGCTGTTTTTTTTTTATATAGCTTTAATAATATTATTAATAACATTAACTAAAATTATAAATTGTAATATATAGTATACCCCCCCCCCTGTATTTTTGAATACTTTTTTCTTTATGTGTATCATCTCTTTCTTTTTGTTATTTAATACAATTATTGATGAAGTCCTATATAAGTAATAAGATGCATTTAAAAAAAATAACAGAATGAATAATGAATAAAAAACTTTTAAACATTCAAAATAGTCTAAGAATAGAAAAATAGAATATATATGATTTGAAAAAAAAGAAAAATTAAGCAGTCATTTTATAAATAGTACAGATAATATGTTGAATAAATAGTGTAATTGCATCAGTATTCACAATTTATGAAAAGTTGTCCATTCATGTGGAAACATTACTGTCGTGTGAGTTTAACGAGATTTAAATATTAATGTTGTATTGCTACTGAAGATAGCGAAAGAAGCCGTAAGCTGGCTATAGCAAAGAAATTATTTTTTAATTTTACATAGAATTTTGTAAAGTTATTCTAGTGTATTTTGTTTAATATATTTATATGTCATTTCTAAAATTTGAATGAAGATAGCCATTACAACTCCAAAAAAAAAAAAAAAAAAAACCCCAAAGAGAAAGAGAGAGAAAAACTATTCTTAAAATGAATTTTGTGAGGACTATACAAACCAACGTATGAACCACAAATACACTCATGTATAGAATATGTTCATCCATTTTTCTGTTTTTTTTATTTTTTTTATTTTATGTTATCTTAATTTCTTCAGCAGAAAAAAATTCCCTCTGAAATTGTAGTTCTCAAATGTATTCTATTCTTAGCCATATCTTCCTAATGGAAACAATTGACATTGTGCTTCTTTAGAATATCTTTGAGATAATCCTTATATCTGAGAGAAGATCTATATCTTTCATGAAAACCCTGCCAAGTTTACCATAAACAGCCTTTTAGGAGGTCTTGCATTATCCATTCATTTTACAAGTCCAATCCAACGGTATGATTTTATAATAATGGATTCTATAATACATCCAGAAAGTTGTATAATTTTTCTACTTCTTCTTTTCCTATGTATTGATTTCTACTTTAACATATCATACCATTTACATTTTTCTTAAACACTTTATCAATACTTTTATTTATATCAAACTAACAGTTTTGCAAATAGAATTAACAAGAGCTCTGATGATGACTGCAGTACAGTTGAAACTGTTAGTTTGATATAAATAAAAATATTGATAAAGTGTTTAAGAATGGTGTAAATGGTATGGTATCCAGAAAGTTGAACATATTCATTGATTTTTATGATTTTTTTCATTGCATTTTTAAATTTTTATGAGCGTCCTCAAATGACCCTTGTTTAATGTCTTTATATTGCATCAATAAGATGTCCAAATCTCTCTTCCATCCAATAAATTAGGTCAAATAACAGCTCTATATACAGCTAACTTAGTTGTAGTAGTTATTTTCCTTTGATAAATTATTCTACTTTTTTGACATTTTAAAAGAAGTGACATATAGAGTCTGTGTTATACTTCAACTTCTAAGTTCACTTTTCTATTTATAAAACACTACTAAGGTGTTTAAATTGGTTTATGTTCTCAAGTTGATGGATAATCATCCAAGCGAAAAGTCTTTTTATATTGCATTCAAAAACAAGTACATTCTGTGTTTTCCTGAAGGCTTGTGATGATGGTGTTCTAGTTGTATTTTTTATATTGGACTATTTCTATTATCTAATATATGTATTGAATGTCTTTAGAAAAAATTAACTTTATTTAAATATTCCAAATACATTCAACTGTTAGTAATAATCAGGACAAACCTCATAGATAAGTATATGAAATTACTACAGATTGTTGCTTTTGGCAGAATGGCTTAGTTGGTTAGAGCGTTACCTTAAAATAGTACTGTCACTGGTTAGGCCAGCAACACCTGAAGAAGAGGGGAGAATAATACCTCTTGAAATGTGCATATACTAACCTGTGCTATTACTAACAGTTGAATGTATTTGGAATATTTAAATAAAAGTTAAATTTTTCTAAAGACATTCAATACACATATTAGATGATGGAAATAGTCCAATATAAAAATACAACAAGTACATTCTATATATTGTCTTTTGAATTGGAAAAAATAGCACAGTAATATCAACATACTGCAAATCCAGAATCAAGAAGAAATTCTTGTTTTCATTTTTAAAACAGGCAAAACTCTCCATACAGTAGTGCCACTCAGTGCTAGCCAGGGTAATCAATAGATGCCAGAAGGCTTGTGCATAAAATCCCTATCTAGTGCTACTCATCCAATATTCTCAGACTAGTTTCTGGCTTGTGGCTTTCATCAGTGAGAAGCCTTGGATCTGAGAGCACTGCACTTGTGGGGATATTGGATAAATAGGCACTAGATAGGGATTTTATGCACAAGCCTTCTGGCATCCATTTATTACTCTGGATTGCACTAAGTGGCACTACTGTATGGAGAGTTTTGCCTGTTTTGATAACAGTTATGAGCAAGCATAAGAAATGGTGATCATGTGATGTTTTCATTTTTAACTGATTTTACCTAAAAATTCAAATATCAAACCTGCATTATATTAGATTAAGGTACTTAAAAACAATTCCAAAGATCAGTATCATAATAATTGGAAACGATGGAGCAAATACACATCCTTGTTTAACCCAAAATTTCTTTTCAAATGCCTTTGATTTTCTGCCTGTAATAATAACACTTCTTCTCATTCCATCATGTAGAAGCTGTATAATATGAATTCAAGCAATGCCATAGATGCATCCTATTAATTAAATCAAATGCCTTGATCCAATCAATAAAAGTAATATATTAATCACTCCTTTGTTCTTGACACTTTACCTGCATTTACCTGGCAAAACAAAACCATGTCCGTAGTGCTTTTTGATTCTCTGGGACTCTCGTAACCATTCATGTATAACTGGAAGCAATCTAGTGAGCAAAATTTTTGAAAGTATCTTTACTGTAGTGGATAATAATGATATTTTCCTGATAATTACTGCAATCTTGTCTCTCTTGTCTATTTTTTCATTTTTAAAAATTGGAACAATAAAAGCATCCTAAAGACCAGGTGGCACAACTTTGTAGGCTCATATTTTCCACATAATATTCCAATATTTTTGAAACTAACATATCACCACTATGTTATTAAAACTTCTCCAGGTATTTTACCAAGATCTGCAAACTCTTAATTTTTTAAGATTACAAAGAGATCTTTAGATTTCATTAAGCTGAATATCTTTGTCCAAATCTAAATGAGTAGATAAAATAAATATATCGCTAAAAATTATCTCAATTCTTGCATCCTTATTCAAAAGAACATCAAAATACTCCTTCCAACTGTTCAAAATATCATTATTATTATATAAGAGAGTACCAGTTAATTTACACACACCTTCTCAGCAAACGACAGATTCAAATGCTAAAAGTGTAGGAATTGATTCCCAGTGCACACACACATACATAAAAAACCAGTCTGGGCAATTTAGTGGAATGGTTATGTTTAGCTTATCACATTGATGTTCAAATGCTGTTTGAACTTCTAAGCAACTAATCGATATACAATTGTTTGTTATCGAGCTATGACAAACATTATAAAATTTAACCACTGCCCTGATATTACAATGAGCTTTGTATTTAACGTGCAATTCAAAATAATTTATTTCTTTCATAATGATCTGAGTGAATGTGATTACCTTTTCTGATTCATAATATTATAGCTTGGATTTTTTTAATGTATTAAATTAGATAATTTATATTATGAGAGTATTCTTCTCACTACCTTTTCTGATTTATAATATTATAGCTTGGATTTTTTTAATGTATTAAATTAGATAATTTATATTATGAGAGTATTCTTCTCACCCTATGTTAGAGCCATCGATTATAAACTTGAGTAATCAATGGATATTAATGCTCATATTTTCAGAACAATTTCTGGCTTTTGCCTTCATCAATGATGACTTGGATTCAAAGCTGGAATTAGTGTTACTTATATATCTGACACCAGTCTTCTATTCCTTTATACTGGAATTGAAATTAAAAGGAAAATAGGATTTTGAAGCCAAGCTAATATTACTTGCATATTTGTATAAATCTGATTATCAGATCAGTTTCTATATAATTTAGAGATTTCAATTTTATACCAACTATCTTGATTTTTATAAATAAGTAAAAGTTGGCTGCTAGATGCATATGTGGATTAGTTTTAGTTTTGAAGGCTACTACTCATTAATGAAGTCCAAATCAAGAAACTGGTTTGGAAATGGTGGTGCTAGAACACTATACTATTTGGCACCCATTAATTTCTCAAGTTTACAGTTGATAGCTCCAAAGTAGAGTGACAAAAACTGTTTTTTGACAGAACATGAGAAAGATGAGATATTGTTAGCATTATGACATTAATATATGCAGCAAATATTAGTCAAAATTGTAGTTGATTCATCATCATCATCAACTATTGTCCTTCCACTGCAGGATGATGGTCTCTCCAAGTTCAATCCATCTCCAATCTCTCTTCTCTACATCACTCCAGTACACTTTATTATTTTATCCATCCATCTCACATATGGTCTTTTTCTAGGTCTTTTATTATTTATTATTTATACATATACATTGAAATGATTGTATATTACACCATTTTCACAATCACCTAAAAAAAACAATAATATAGTACTTCATATTCGAAGGGAGATACAGTTAGAGAAAGAGAGAAAAGAAAAATAGCTTAATCAATAATGGGTTAAAGATTTAGACATTTAATAATTTTGTATAGGTACTTAATCAATGTTTCAATCAGCTAGAATATATAATTATAAATATTAGTGCATGCATCCTTCTACAAGTAAATTAAAATCAACTACCAGTTTCTATTCAAGAAATAAATTAATAAATCATAAAGAGATATTAAATTTTAATAAGTGACAGATTATTAATAAAGTATACTGAAAATTACTAATAAAATATATTTGAAAGTTTTTATATGAATTTAAATAAATATTTTTACTAGTTTAAAATAAATATTTTAGACAGTAGCTGTTCTAAAGAGAAGTTCTAGTTCTGTTGAGTGTGAATTGAGATACATAAAACTAATTGACATTGTCCCTTTTTTACAGCTTTTTTTTTTTCATGTGTCAAAGCATCAGCCGGGAAATGAACCTGCAAATCCAGGACAACTACTTGTGAGGCAGCTGTGCTGACCTCTTGGCCACCAATGCTTGAGTTTCATTAAAACAATTTTAGTCATATTTTATTATTTATTAGAATATTAATTTTCATCAGAAGGGAACATCCTATGTATACATGTGCACTATATTCACTATATTGTTTTTTAATAATTCAATGATGTTGAGTATGAACGAAGAATACTCTCAAAGCAAGTCATAAGATAGAGACTTTGAAAATATAAGAACAGCCATCTTATCCTTCGTTTGTACTCAACAAAACATTGCTGAGTTATTAAAAACAATACAGCACATGTGTATAGGATGTGATTCCCTTCTGATGAAATTTGCATACAAATACTGTGCTTGAAAATTAAATAGTGATTAACAGAATATTATTAATATATATCAGCCACACTATGTCAGATCTTCATTACGGGCAAAATTACTTCCATTCTTATGACTTTCCAGGCAGCCAGATCTATTATCTCTTCTATGTAATAGAGCTACTTTATAAATACTTTGATGTATACCATATTTATTTATTTTTAAAAAAAGAGAAAATTAATGACTAATGATATTTCAAAATACTAATAACTAATTACCTTTGTAATTTGCATGTAAAAACTACATTAAAATATAATAAAATCAGCAAAAACATCAAATTGAATTAAAAGGTATTGGTTTTGAAATATTTGGAATAAACAGTTTTGTTGATATCTATTCTAATAATGAATATAATCCAACTATTGCTTGGATTATTCATAAACATGTTGATACTTACAGTATATCTTGGATTTTGGATTAATGTTTTAAATTCTCAAACAAGAATACTTTGCTTTAATGTCTTTATAGTGATTGCCAATCATTGGAGAACTTTGCAGAGAATTTTAAATCAGATATTTATAAATCTAAACAATATATATCTATAGATAAATAATAAATATCTTTATAGACTGCTTTAATAAGAAAAGATTTTGCATTAAGAGAGGCATAATTTAAGACAGATTACAGATATATAGCAGAGACATTAAAGTTAAGTTATAGAAAGTCAAGATTACAAAGTTTAACTAATACATCATTTTAAATCTATTTAGGGAGAATTTCATTTTAGAAAATGTTTCTTTATAGAACAATTATATGGTCAACTGGAATTGGAGAATAAATTAGGTTAGAAATGAAAACAATTTAAAAGATATTATCTAATTTATTCAGAGTCCACATTTGAAATTCAGGTCCGATGACCGAATTATAATTTGAAGTTGGCTTTCATGATTTCGGCACAGGAATAGCTAGCTATTGAGTTTTATTCCAGAGTTCAACAGTTCAGCAGTTCAAAAATCAAACATTTAACAAAATTTTTTTGGCTTCATGTTACTTTTGTGATCATACTCGAGACACGGGAAACAGGCTGGCCAGGTTTGTTTACCCCACCGTCATGTTCCTGCACGTATATTTTAAAATAAAACTGTGTGGATTTGCCATGCTCTTTCTCAAACAAATTGACTAATCATATTTCTATTGTTCTACTGGTCTATTTATACGTTTCCAGAGTACTTCTTAAAAAGTCTCCTTTTCATTAGCCCAAGGCAAAACGGATATATTTGACTCAGGTGATCATAATCATCAACCTAAAAATTTTGGTATTGTCTTCTTAAGATCCACTCTCCCGATAAACCCACTAATTTTATTGTTTCAAATTTATTTTAAGTTTAACTTAGACTTGAGGAATTTTTCTTTAAAATATCTTTCTTATGATTTTTAATTTAATTAAAAAATCCATTACTACTTTGCTAATGGATTTTCTTTTGTTTTACACTAAAGAATGTGATCAGAGTCTATCGCAAAAGTAAATCTCCAGAATAAAATACTCTGACTTTAAAAAAATATTATTTTTTAAAAAAATTATTTCTTGATTTTTACAAAAGTTTCCATCTATAATTATATATATATGTATCCACGCATATATATCTGAGTCCATCCAATATTTATAATTAAAGTTTTAAATAGAAAATTTTGAGGTTTTATTTACTTATTAACTGATCTAGAAATTCAATATATATACAAGATGGCAGATGGAAAGTTTTATGATAATCATTACAAGCATGGATCAAATTCGATCCTAGGTTAGAAATATAGAAAGACATGAAGCGTGGATCTGATCTACAGATTCATTGCTTCAATTAGTATACAAACAATAATAAAACAAGGTACATAAGCAATGAATTTAATACTGATTGATTACAAGCTCATATCAGTTATTATAGTTGAGATGTAATGGCATTTATACTCTGCTAAACAAAGGTGCTTTTCAAGCCTTTTTCCTGTCAAAATTTTAAATCACATCATCAAATTCAGTCGTTGTTGCAAGATCATAATCAATACTGAATCTTGCCAAATCTACTAGTCACACCTGTGATAAAGTCAATCTATAATTTTTTATCAGCTTTAGTTTTTTGAATGAATGCTCCACAGAGCAGGAATTGTTAACAGAATATGGAGGCAGACATATATATTTGGGAAGAGGTCTTCCAGCTTGTAATTTTTCAAGCAATTCAGTAGCTCCAATGAATTCAGTTAGCCCTCTCTAAAATTTCCTTGATGAACAGATGACAAATGACTTATCTCCATTACAAGATCTTCACTGATATCAGCAGGATATTGATCTGTCAGTAATTTTATTATTTGGGGGTTCTTGAGGAATTGATAGGAACTTCTAGAGTAGGCTGAACTTCTCAGAAATGTTCACTGCAGCATTGAAATAAACAGCCAGTCCACCAATAACATCCAATATTACAAAGAAGATAGACTTTCTGAAATATGCTACCTCAGGGGATTAATCTATTTCATCTTGTTTTGACAAATCTGCTTCTTCTGTAGCATCTTCACCATGGAATCTCTTTTGCATTTTGATTCACCCTTAGTTCTGAGAGTATCACTTCTATGCACAAATTAGAAGGAACATGCTTAGCTTCACTCCAAATACTTTTCCAGTTCTGAAGATTTGTCAGTTCTGAAATCAAGCTTTTTAAGTTGGACATTTTGACATCCAGTGTTGCATTTCTAGACTGAATAACCTTGTTATGGACATCGATTGGAACGAATACTCTGTACCATACAACAGACATTATTACATAAATGAAGGATTTGACATAATATAAAGTTCCATTAATCTCTGTTCTTGCTTTAGCAGTTAGGTTCAATTCAAGAGGTTTTATAATGCTAATTTGATGCCTGGCAGGTGGGCTACAAAGAACTTTATACTTTTAACATGGTCTGACTATCGTATGTTAGATATGCTGTGAATAGAATAGCTAATACACTTATGCAAGATTTTTCATCACTATGGACTAGAACTAAACAAGTTGTAAACACTTTGTACAGTTCCAAAGTATGTTTTGACTTCAGGAATGCATTCTGTGGCATTTTCAGACAAATTAAGTATGTGACATTCACATAGTGAAAATAAAGCTATCTCATATTGCTTAAGTATTTTTGCTTGTACCCCTTCATATTTTCTTGTCATGTTGGCTGCATTGTCATAACCCTGTGCATGACAATCTGGCAGTGGTATATCATGTTCTTTCAATGTTTCTACTATTATCTGTGTTATGTCATATCCTGTTTTATGGCTAATGGAAACAAATTGTAAAAATCTTTCTCTAAATTTCATACTGATTTTCATATGGTATTTCATAATACAAAAGAAATATTGTCTGTTCAACTTGGGATGAATCTGGCATGGAATCAACAATAACAGCAAAGTATTTTGAAATGTTCCTGTCCTCCAACATGGGTTGTTTTAAAGTGAGGAACATTCAGCAATTAACTCATTTTAGGAATCAGCACTGAGATAAAGTACTTGAAGTTATTCACCCTTTTTTGTGGCTCTTTAATTTGCAACACATGTTCTTTTAGAATTGTATCCAAATGAGACAACACAACTTTACAATTCCTAGAAAATTTCCATTGTCTTTTTCACCAGTGCGCTGGGGACTGCCACATACCAAGGATTAACACAACATCAATGATTCATTTCATAATGTTGTACCACTTGGTAGATTCTCTTTCAATTGATGCATCCAATAGGCTGTCAATGCCTTTGCCAGATAACAGGCATCATTCTAATTATCGCCAAGCCAGATAGCATTGCCTATGACTATTGCTTCTCTTATGTTCGGGGATATGAATACAAAAATTTTTGTCACTTTTTAACTGCTGACCATCATTTTATTGATGCAAGCATAGACTTAAATGCTGAGTTCTAAAATAATCTACAAGGAAATCAAAATAATGCTTGTTTAACTTCACTCCAGACAAGCCAATCTCAGTCATGTTTTTCATCATTTAAACTTCAAAATGTTAGAATACTTTAAAAAAAAATCCTGTATTCTATATCTTTAAGAAATGTTTTAGGAAAGCCAGTATGATCTTTAATAACATAGTTTTCTATACCTAATTGAGAAGGTACCCCTGTTATAAGAAGTTTAATATCAATTCCAGTATTTGACCTACTCTTCTCTTCACTATGTCTGCCATGCTCAGATTCTGTAGACATTGATTTACTCTCACCACTAACATTTAACTGTTTCTCTTTGAATTGAGAATTTACTTGATCTGATGTTTTTTGAAAAACCAAACTGGTCTCGTGAGATTCTGATCTTTGTTTCAATTCTGCACTTGTCTCACATTGTTCTGAATTTAAAGTTTCATTTTGATTAGTTTCACTTGTTTTGCATTTAACACCAAATTGAAAAAGTGTTTGTCACCCCTTTTTATGAATCTTGCCACTTTTCTGTTTTTCTTTATGTTTTTGAGCTCCAGATTTTTAGATGATATTCATAACCATTCAAAAACTAATAAAATATATTCATAAACAAAATGAAACTAAACTTGCAAACTTAAATAAATAATTAAAGAAATTAAAATAAATTACATAAATAACTTCTCACTGAGTGTTGAGATTAATAAAGGTTATGTCAAACAAGGTTGCAAGGTGGTTTTTCTGTACACACAAAGTATAGAGTATGAAGTATATATCCAATATTGTTTTTCTTTTTAAAAATTTGGTTTTGTAATTTTTTTTTAAAATTTTCCCCTTCACGGGCTCCCTCTGGTCTCCATGGGCCTCAGAACAATATATCAGCTGCATCCCCCCTCTCTTCAGGCCTGGAGAGAAGATGTTCATTCTTTTCTCTAAAAAAGTTTTGTCTTGTGCTTTGAATTGAAAATATTTCTTTTACTTAATAAACCAGTAGTTTGAGTAATTAATCTTGAAGTGTTACATAATATTAATCACTGGAAATATCTTTTCACTTTGAATCTATATTGTCAATGTGTGGATTGAATAATTTTATAAATGCCAATTAAAATAATATAAATCAATTTAAAAAATAGCTTTAAAAGTAATATGATTGAATTATCACTCTCATATTAATATACATTGATATGTAATGATCTGATAATATAAGGGATTAGATTAACCCAATGTCTACATGGATATGACTATAACACGAGGGATTAGATTGACATAATGTCTACATGGGTATGACTATAATATCAAATCCAATAAAGGCTTACAGCATTCCATCATTGGTTTTTCATTACAATAGACAGTTGAATAGTTGGAAGGGTGAGAAGATTGAAACCTGTCCATTAAAGTTTGAGAAATTATCTTAATATAAACTGAGTGCTGATTGTATTTATGTGTGGGAGATTATAATCTGGCTTAACTGTTGAGCACTTGATTGGCATGAAATAGTTAGTATATTGGGAATCGTGTATCTTTTTCACAGGTATGTGGCCATATGTATCGGTTGTTTGAAATGAAATGGAGGGTAAATAGACAGAAGTTCTGAGTTCAAATCCCTCTGATTAACCTTAATGTAAGTGATAAATATTTTACATTATATAAGAACACTTTCTATATTTTAACAACCAATGGAATATTTTTATTTCACACTTAACGCAGAAATCAAGTTTAAATATACACACTCCACATACCTTATCTATTATTACAGAATGTTGGTCGATATGTTATTTTTATTAAACATCTGAGCTGAGCTGAATTTGACATTCGCTTCATTATTTGGACTGCTTTTATTTTGAAAGTTTATTATAATTAGAAACGATAGGGATCTTGTAATTATATTATTAAAAAGGAAAATTGTCTTTCAAACTTTAAGTATTTGGTTTCATTATCTCATATCATCTTAATTGGAAATTGTTGTGTCAAAATTAGAAGTTAATGAGGTGCTTTCTTGTAAATTTATTTTTATTGAATCACAAATAAGATTTTATTGTTAATCGTTTTAATGCTGGTAATTATTTTTGCTTGTTCCAAAAACAAACTGGGTTCTTAAAGTCAAAAATTTATAACTCAATCTCATACTACACATTTATAATATTTTATTATCAGAATTATATATTTCATCCTCCATTTAAAATCACTTTTTTTATCAGTTTATGAAAAATCCTACTGTACGATAGGAAAAAATTGTTTGCTAGACGTCAACGTTGGATTTTTTTAATCAGCCTGTTATTATAACTAGTATTGTATTTATTTTGATGGGACCGAATATATCTAGTATATTAATATGCATCTTTTCAAAAGATTACTGATATACTGTATTTATATTTAAAAAAAATTCCATCTTGATTTTTCCCCCATATTTTATCATTTAATCACAAGAGAGGAAAAAAAGCAACAATAATTTGATAATTGCTATGATAATTTTAGAAAAAATATATGCCATATGAAAATTAAAGACCTATATTGACAATAATATTTAATTTAAAATCACAGCAGTTTATTCTCTTTTCTAGTGCAATCTATTATAAGCCTAAGTAATCAGTAATTATCCGATGATAATGCAATTTGAATCTCATCTCTAGATTGATTTCTGGAATTTGACTTTATCAGTAAGGACTTTGGATTCAAATCTGGAATCAGTGCAGTTATGAATCTGGAAGATCCTGAAATTTCTTACTTTTTATAAATCTAATAGTCTGAAATTAAAAAAAAAAACTAAGGTTTTGAATCCAAACCAACCTGCTAGTATAGTTATATAGATCACTGAATATTACATAATCACCATTCCCTAAACTTACAAAAGCTATTAAAACAGAGGCAAAACTCTCCATACTGTAGTGCCATCCAGTGCAAGCCAGAGTAATCAATGAATGCAAGGAGGATTGTGCATAAAATTCCTACCTAGTGCCTATTCTCCAATATCACTAGACCAGTTTCTAGCTACTGTTTGGAGAGTTTTCATCAGTTTTAATTATATAGATCTTAGATCAATAATTATTTTATTAACCTCAGTATCATTCTAGCTGCAAGAATGTTAGTATTAACAACACATGTCTTGATTTTTGCAGCTTACTATATTATAAACAAAAGCAATTTTTCCTTCTTTAGAACCATAAATTAATCATAAAACTATTGGATGCAAAATTGAGAAACTTATTTGGCATGATGATTAAATTGTACCCTAAACTCTGGAACCTCTGATTATGGTATTAGAATAGAAAAAGAACAGCTGTTGAAAGAATCAAATGTTGTATTGTTATTAATATTTCTAATCATAAGAAAAAGTGGCTACAATTAGAATATATTTTTAAAACATATACTTTCTGATGGTATCAGGTCTATATGACAATACAACAGGTTGGCTCAGATTCAAAACTTTAAGATCTTTAAAATTCAGGCTATTAGCTTGATAGCAAAAAAGAAGTCAAAAGTGTTTTTGCCAGATGCATAACCACATTGGTTTCAATTTCGAATCCCAAATCCTCATTAAAATGATAAAATCCAGAAAGTGGGTTGGAAGTGAGAATTAAATTGCATTTCTATCTGATAATCATAGTTTATTTAAATTTATAATAACTGATTCTAAAAAAGAGATCTCTTGTTTATATTACTGTAGTAAATTGAAATAAGAGATATTGTGATAGTAATATTTAGCCTTTCTCTAAAAATAAAATTCAAATCATTCACAAAACTTTTTTCTGATATTAAATTAACTGAGATTTTTTTCCTAATAAAGATAATTTTCGAAAGATTCATTAAATTATTCTTAGCATTTTTTAAAATAAGAAATATCTTTATATATATATATAAAGTATACCTTTAAATAACTCACTGCAAATGGCACTTTTGATAGTAAAGAAAAATATATCTTATTAGGCTTGTTAGTTGCTAATTGGTAGAGATTGGATTTCCATCGTTTCTTTTGGAAGTAGTATAATTTTCTTCTCCTTCCTTTTTTTATATATTGTTTTCTACTTTTATATATCGTACCATTTACAACTTTCTTTAACATTTTAACAATACTATTTTTTATATGAAAAATTTATTCCAACAGTTTCGACTGTCCTGCAGTCATCATCAGAACTATAATATCCAAATATATAATTATACAATTCATACATTTTATACACATATTCATATACATAATTAAATACATAAATAAAATATACATTTTAACCTAACCATTATAAATAATCATTTTCCTTTTTATTACTTTACTCTTAATTAATTCTATCCACATTTATTTTATATTACTTTTAAAAATTATTTATTATAATTTTAATTCTAAAAAACTTTTAACTTTTATTCTATTATTTAACATATATTATTGTATTTTTATTTATAATCCACTTTTAATCTTTTCTTATTATTAAATATTTCATAATTAACTATTAACCTTTTCCACATTACAAATTACTTTTTTTACATTACAAAAATTTCTCACTTCTTTACAATCCTATTTCCAAAATCCAACTGACAAAATTTTTATACTTGTTTAACATCTCCCTCTATCGTCCTTTTCTTCAACTTTATTCTTACAACCTCTTCCATATTCAAACTATTAATAATAATTATTATTTATAAAATTATTGTCCTAACTCCAAAATCCCTAGTAAGATTTTGTTTTATATTTTTAATCAATATTGCCTCTTTAATTTTCCTATCCCTTCTATTATTTATATAATTAATCATTTTTATATTATCTTTCTCAAACCTATGACCTGTTTCTAATGAATGCAAATAAATACATATTTATGTTGAATTAATCTTGTATAAATTGAATTTTTTGTTTTACCTACATAATTGGTTTTTATATTCTTACTTTTACATAACTTTTATTTACTCCATTTATATATTTTTCTATTTTTCTCACATATTATCTAATATATTAAGTATATTCTTTTTTCTTTTATTTACTGTCTTTAATTTTATCATATTACTAAACTTTTTATTAATTCTAATAATTATTTTATTCATACTTTTTGCAATACTACTATTATAAGTTTTAATATCTATATATTTATTCTTATCTATTTTGTTTTTTCTATATACTATCCCATTATCTGTATAAGGCAATAGAAGATATTTGCAGTCAGACACTGCTTATTAATTATTCACAATTTAAACTTCTTACTTAAAGTCTTCTACAATCCATTATCTTTGGTATTTATCAGTAGCCATAAAATAGAATTGTTTTTAAATAAATGATATCTGAAATCTTTGGTCATTGTACAGACTATAATTTGTGTAAACAATTATACTTTATCATTTATCAATCTTCATTATACTAATTATTTGAAAATGTATTGACAGCAATTCAGTCATATTAACATTGTTCACTACTTCAAAAAGTGATTTCTAATTATTGAAATGAGTTGTGTAAACAATTTTTTTTAATTAAGTGCTTTTCTATAATTGTCCTTCATAGGCATTGAGCCTGTCCATTAAAGATTGAAGATTTGCTAATTTACTATATACTGAGTACTGATTATATATGTGTGTGGGAGATGATGATCTGGCCCAACTGATGAGTGCTGGTTCAATATGAAATAAATATATTGGAGATCATTTATCTTTTTTATATGTATGGGGTCATGTGTATTGGTTGCATAAGATGGAATGGATAGATGTATGGAGCTTGAAAGTCCGAGTTCAAATCCTTTCTAAAATAATATGTACTTAGTAAAATTTGAATCTGAATGTTATTTTATAAAAAGTAGCTTAGTTCAGTGAATCATTGAAAAGAAACTTTTTCCAAAATTGGAAAAAAATCACAGAAATTATTTTTTGGTTTTAAATTATAAAATAATGTGCTTTTATGTAAAATATTGTATTATGCATTATACTAAATTTTTTCTTCATGTTTGAAAAATATTTGTTTATACTATATATATATATGACGGTTCTGCACCCTCATTGGACGGCATTTGAACCGGGTCCATTTGGTTAGAAACTGCTTATTGTGTTCATTTTGAACTGGCTATTTTGAAATACGAACTCTAATGTATTTATATATTAGTTCACAGAGGGTGGTACTGGATTTCTTAACCATGTGGGGTGATTTAATGTTTAATATTTGTATATTTATTTCAGTATAGCATTATGCACTGGGGTTATTTTATATATAAATATAGATTTTCAAACTCAAATGAAGACTTGTCTATTTTGTTATTAGATCTTTGCAAAGCTCTGGATTGTTAATAAAATTGTATTCACAATGTATTGTTGGAATCTTAATGATATTTAAGCTTATTAAATTTTATAATGCAGTTCTAAAATTGAACTAATAGAATAAATTGTTAAGAAATTGGCATGCCATGGATAGCTGCCATCAGTAATGATGAAGTATTTTTATTAATTGTAGAACTCTATTATTTATTTTGCTTGCCTTCAAGAAAAATATATATATCATGATTCATATCTTTGGGGAATTACAAGAGTGTAAGCCCCAAATCTTTTGCAATATATTGTAACCAGTTGGGTTACATAGCACATAATAATATAGTGTGTGTGCACATTTATATGTAAAATAAAGGAAAAGTAGAAATAAACATAGACATAAATTTTTGTAGATATTTTCTACATTTACTGGGAATAAAAATAATAAATAAAAGGTTAAATAACTCTGGGTTTAGAATGAAATTTCATTTTGAAATAAATATTTTAAAAAGCTCTAATAAGTATTATTATTTGTAATTGTGATTTTGAAATTTAATAATAAGCATGTTTTCTGATAATTGTAAAAATGTCAATTTTTGAAATCTTTTAATTAATTTGTAAATTTCTATTATCTAAGTAAAAACATGCATACTGCACTTTGATAAAACTTCAAACTTGTTTTCAAAAGGATTAGACAGATTGAAAACAGTCACTGTGTTTTTATCACATGACCCAA
Organism: Epiperipatus broadwayi; assembly: GCA_028023455.1. Lineage (NCBI taxonomy): Eukaryota > Metazoa > Onychophora > Udeonychophora > Euonychophora > Peripatidae > Epiperipatus > Epiperipatus broadwayi. Next base: position 5,075,854 of record JAQFVV010006221.1, on the reverse strand, counting down.
CCAAGATTATAAAAAGGTCTGATAAAAAATATCAGCAAGTTTGGCTTCAATTTTCTGAGAAGTGGTCAGCAGAAGAGTTAGCTGCAGAGCCAGCTGCAAAGTTGGTTATAATATTTTGTTGCAGCTTGTTGAAGTCTAGCTTGCAGTTTTTGTAAGAGCTGACCAGAAGGCTTGGCTAATAATATATTTGAGAAGCATAATAGCTATCAGAATTATACAGAGCTCCTATGAAGATCTAAGGGAGTACCAGTCCAGAATCTGCCCCAGAGTTTACTGCAGAGTTTTGATTCATGAGGCCAGGGGCACTTTAAATGGATCAACTAGCTGCTTAAATATGTTCTAGAAGACAGCTTGCCAATCCTGGACAGAAGGAAGCTCATGGCATGCTAACGAATCACCTGAATTGTACCTCTTCCTGATGATGACAACAAACGTGGATTACATTTTTTTAATGGACCAAAAACTTACCAAGAAAAAGCTTGAAGAAATTGGTGTACTTTTTTTTCCCATATGTCATAGCATCGGCCGGGATGCGAACCCACAACCATCTGCAACCAACTACTTGCTTGCAAGGCGGCTGCGATGACCTCTCGGCTAACAACGCTTGACAGAAATTGATGTACTTATGCTGCTGTTCATCTATACATGCAGGGAACCACAGATAAACATATCGCATGTATATACAGTGAGTTATTTTATTTTAATATTTCTTAAAACGACTTTTAAAATTATAAATTAATAACTTAAAGCAAAACATGTAAATAATTTGCTTGAGTCACATGTCTAAAACAATGACGATTTGACATGTATATATATTTTTAAAGAAATTGTTTTGGTAATTCCTTATAAAAAATGACTTAAAAGAAGAATATATAACTTAAATGCAAGCATAAAAAAAGGTGTTGATAATTAATTAATCAACTATCAAAAAATGACCTGTCATAAAATTGACTATACTCTTTTTTTTTTTTTTCAAAACTATAATTAATTAAGAGTAACCTGATGAGAAAACAAATATTTTTTTTTTAGAGTAATCTCAAAAAAAAAAAAAGAAAGAAAGAATATTAAATAATAAAATATCAGCAGTCAAGAAATTCATTGGGGGGGGGGGGGATATTAAACTTTATGAAAGAATTAAGCAACATGATTCTATATACTTTCAATATTGAATTAATTATGAAAAATGTGATATTATTGTAACGAGTTTAAATAGGTAAAAGTCAGTGTATATACACACACTCATATATGTAAAGTTTTAATCATTTATTATATAACCATTCAAATATGTCCATTTCTCAAAGGTACTGTCCTCTGTGAACATATTTATATATCATTGCATGTCAGATAGATCCATTTAGGTAAAAATTGATGCCACTTATTATTTTGAGAAAATTGAATTTGTGTTATTAGATTAATATAACGCACGTCTGTGTTGAAATACACGTTTTGAATAAACCTATTAGAACATATATGTAAACCTATGTATTTTGTATCATTTAAAAGTGACACTTAAAAATATTTATTTCTAACAAGTCAAATGTGTTCAGAAATTACAAGCACACATATGTATGTGCGCGCGTTTATATGTCAATGCTAGTCAAGTATAACATATATAAAATTTTAATTATTTTTTTATTTATTTATTAAATGTCAATTGAAATATATTCACGTAATTGTAAAATGCACAGCTGTGCGTATATATATATATGTGTGTGTGTTATATGTAAACTACCATATAGTAACTTAAATTTTGTATATTAATCAGTAAATTACAATGTGATTATTTGATATTTTATATAGTAATCAAAATCAGAAAGCTTATATGTGTGTAGTCTTATTTTTATAGACCTTAATTTCAATTTTTTGTTATTATTGTTAATAAACTTGTATTTAATTGTTAAAAATTGTTTCCATCATCTCTTGTCACAAACAGTAATAGAGCTTATGTTCTTTGAGCTAGATTCGAGCATGGGATGAATATATAAATGGGGATGTATTTAGAGCTTTTGGGCATCCAGAGATGATCAGTCATCATCCTGGTTGGCGCAAAAGAGAATACTCTTTAAAGCCCATGCACTATATTTTAGTTTAGTTGGCCATTACAAGTGGCCTAAGATGATCAGGATATTTTAATATACCAGAATTATTGTTTAGATTTTTCTGGTTATGTATTCTGATGGATTCACACTTAGTTTGTGCCTCCAACTTATGTTTAAATAATTTCCCAAGCTGGCAAAGGCTCAATAGTTAGCCTCGTATACAGAAGACCCATTTCCAATCCAGTCACCAGATTGACTGTTGATTTATTGTACTGATTTATTTTAATTGTTGATCATTCATGTTAATGAATGGTGTTTTGATTAGTACTCATACTTATTTAGACTGATTTTTACTTTTTGCTAATGCTGGTTGATGTATGATTGATGTATAGTTATTTTAGTTACTTTAAGGAGCGACTAGCTGATCTATAAGAAATCTCTTGATCTCATGCTCTCTTTAATATCTCTAATTGCTTGTATTTTTTGTGATAAAAAACATTACTTTAATAATTAATTTGATATTTCATTATATTGTTGACTTGGGAGTGATGATGATTTTCCATCATTCCAGGTTTAGCCCATTTTGTGACCACTTCCTACCACCCCATCCCGTTACAATATAATAAAGCCAAAATGTATGTTGCAACACTTACTAATCCAATACTTAGTGCTATCTCGCTTCCAAAATCATTGCTTATTTCAATTTTTTTTCTCATGTGTCATAGCATCAGCCGGGAAGCGAACCCGCTAACCTGGGACAACTGCTTGTAAAGCAGCTGTTGCTGACCTCTCGACCACCAGTGCTTGACATGCTTATTTCAATTTCATATGTCAAAAGATCATTTTTTTGTAGATCATGCTGTTGAACATGCTGATCTATAAGATCAGTATAACATCAAAGTCTCATTAGCATATCATTTAAAGATTTAAATAAAATATCTATCCAAATATCTATGGACAGTGCTATTAGTTGCTGAAACTCTAACCAAGTTCCAAAATCTTTGTGCTCTTTAATCATGTTTGAAAATTTTTAAAAATTTATTACACTTCCAAAACAAATATTTCTTAATGATCAATTGAAACTAAATCTTGAACCTACATGAGTTTTGTGCAATACATATCCAGAAGAAATGCTACAATTTTTTTAAACCTGCCCATATTTCTCATCTATATGCCTCTTTATGTTACATAAGTGCACAATCAACCTCAAGCAATTGCTAAAGATATATAAAAAATACTTCAGCCCTTTAATGCATCTGTAATTACTCACATCCTAACAGCTATGTGGCTCATGCACTGTTCCATAATATTTGATACTAAAAAATATAATGTATTAAAAAAATAAAAAAGACTGGTTTAACTTATACCTTTACTCTCTCAAATTTTTACCCAGAAACATCATGAGCAAAAAACTTGGCAATCAACAATCTATCTCAGTTGTGCTCTTTCATAGCTTAAACTTTTATTTCTATCACATTTCACTCTTGAAAATAAATATAAAGCCTCTTTTTCAGTGCAGTTATCATGATTAAAAAAAATAATAATAATAAAGTCAGATGTCACATGACCTAATTTAATAAGCATCATGATTATGTAATTCATTATGATTATGTAATTATCATGGTTATGTAATTTTAGAGCATGCCACTTGTCAATTTTGGATCACATTTCATTGGGATTAAACAACTTATGGTATTACCCATACTATTATGGTTGCAGTTTCATCATACTTTTGCCTATGTAACAAATTTATTCTACTGTAAATGTGTTAATATTTGTACAGAGTTTGTTATTAATAAAGCTTTTTTTAAGAACAAAAAAAGTTTAAGCTTTGACTTTGTTAATATTTAAACTAATAGTCTTTCTTATAAATTTAGATGTTGAATCACATATAACACTTTTATTAAAACAGACAAAACTCACTATACGTATTGCCACACACAGCAAGCTAGAGTAATCAATGGATACCAGAAGGCTTGTGCAATACATATAGTGAGTTTTGCCTGTTTTGACAACAGTTATACACAAGCATAAAAAGTGGTGGTCATGTGATGTTTGTATAACACTTTTGTATAGTTGGTGGACTTTTAAAAGTTTTTGTTTAGTGTGCAATTTAATTAAATAATTTATTATTTCATATCAGAAAATATAAAGTATTAACGGTGAAATCTCAATCCATTGTTACCACTTCTTTTATTTTCTCACATTTTTTGTTTGCTTTCTTTTTTCTAAGAACCAGTACTATAGAAATGCATTATTTTTTTCTTATCTTCTCTGTTTTGTTATTTTATCACATCGATTATTGACAAATTGAAATCCTGGTGCAACTTTTCTTGCATGAAGTTGTTTTAAAACTTGTTTATTTGATAAGAGATGGAAGCAAGGTATTTTTACATGGTTATTTTTGTACACTCGGCAGAATTCTAGGTTATCACTGGAGATAATTTTCTTCAAACTTATTTTACTATTTCCATTGTCAGAATTAGATATGGATCCAGAAGTTTTATCTGAGTGGCAATGTGATCTATAATCACATTATTACTTATTTGAACCATCATGGTTATCTTCAGGATGATCTGTATAATCACATTAAGAGCTCTTTTTGATAAATATTCATTTTTGCCCTTTTCAATATGCTTCCACTAATTTACATAGTGAAAAAGGCAAAATTAATATTTGCTGAAGAGCGTTTTTTTATGTATGATTATTATTACATATATTATTGCTATTATATAAAGATATTTTATATTATATTGATTTATTTAATTGATTTTATATAACTTTTTATAACAATGCTTTTTTTTAAAGTTTATATGGAATCTGTCACTATTGTTTTGTCTAAAAGTTATCAAGAGTTCTAATCACAAGCTGGTGAAGTAAATTTACCTGAAGGTTCATGATGATGGTATATTAGATATAATAGTTTGTTAGAGTATTTACATCATCTTTCATTAAATGTTGAATGTCTAGAAAATTTTCAACTTTATTTAAACTTTCAAATACAAACTGTTAGTAATAACACACAAATAGATATCACAGGTTAGTAAATACACAATGTTTCGAGTGTATTCTCCATTCTTCTTTTAATTAAGAGATCAAAGATGTATCTTGTTGCAATATTTCACTAGTTTTTTTACCTGCGTATGTTGAATCTGAAATATTATTTTAAATAAATTGGCTGTTGATGGGCAATCAAGTATAAAAATCAGAATGGACTATTTTTGATCTGAGGAGGGGTCTGGTCTGGAGATCAATAATGTAGGCCAATTGTGCAAAATAACATCTCACTGCTTATTGTTCACTGAACAATGCATAATATTTATATATTGATTTTTTTGCCAATTTTGATTTAGTAAAAGTTTTGAAGGTTGATTCTTAGTTATCTTAATACTTTGTCACTCATATTTACTGTGTGCAGCTAATCAAAATCTGTCTTGAAATGTTATTGCAACTGGTAGACTAAGATGCATAACATTTGCATTTTCTGTCATTTTATTAATAGTTCATTGTAAATACACATTTATGACTCATAACTATGCCAATACATTGCAAAAATACTTAAAAAACTAAAATTTATATATAGTATATATAGGGGATTTGAACTCAGATTTTTAAGCACCCTTCAACTATCCACATCTCTTACAACTGATACACATGACCACACACATGTAGAAAAGATAAATAATTACCAATGTACGTATTCCATGCTAAACCAGCACTCATTGGTTGGTCCAGATTATCATCTCCTACACACGCATATATATAATCAGTGCTCAGTTTATATTAAGATAGCAAATATTCATACTTTAATGGACAGGTTTCAATCTACTCCAACCTCCATTAAATTATGAAAATTTGCTATCTTAATATAAACTGAGCACTGATTATTTATATGTGTGGGAGATGATAATCTGGACCAAGATGAGTGCTGGTTTAGCATGAAATACGTATATTAGTGATCATTTATCTTTTCTACATGTGTGTGGTCATGTGTATTGGTTGTATGAGATAGTGTGGATAGTTGAAGGGTGCTTGAAAATCTGAGTTCAAACTCCCCCATATTTACAATTAAGCTCCCAGGTTTGTGAAGAGTGCCTGATTTTCAAATATTTATATATAGAGTATATGTAATTTTAAATAGCTTTCATCTATCGGAAGAAGTTAATAAAATTTGATTTTGAGTACTAATTTTTTTATCTTACTGGTTGCTATTATTTGACTTTTATATTCATTTGTAACTTAACATTTAGATAAATTATTTTACACTTTTCAATATATAAAAGAAAAATTGTTTTTTTTTTTTTTGTTAAAAAAAAAAAAAGTTAAATAGTATCGTTATTTATTTTCATAAAATACAGTTAAGTGATTTTTGAATACGCCTACATAAAAAAAAATACACTTGAGGGCAAAAAAAAAGTTCTCCAATTTTTATTACCATACAATCGTTCCACATTTCTTCTTCCTATCTATTTGGAGTTTTGATCACATTAAGGTTGTGAATTATTTATGAAATAATCATCGTAATTATTTTGGCATTAAAAAACAATGCTAATGGTAATTATTTGTAAGATGCAGGGGTGGGTCTTTTGGTCTAAAATTGTTACTAATAAATTTATAATCAGAATCTGTACTTCTGTTTAAATAATTGATTATATTTATAAAGTACAGTCTGTCTCGAAGTTAAAATTGAGTGAAACAAAAAGTTTTTTAATTCATTAAAGCATTTATGTAAGTATATATGAAAATCTGTGGATTCATGCATATTTACATCTGACCAAGCATACAAAATGTTTAAAATGTTTAATATATGGTATGGCTGAAGATCTATCAGCCCCATATAGCTATTTGAATTGGATAGCTGGGTTTGAAGACATGTAGATGTCTGAAAATTTCAGATTTTCCGCTCAATAGTAGTTAAGTGCTTGACTTTGGGTTGGTATTTTTAGATCTAGGGTCTGAACCTACCCTGACACCTCTCTGAGGAGTGCCCAAGCATGAAACCATGGTCAGGGGTTTGGTGGGGGGGGGTTCCTGACAGAGATATTTTAAGTGCTGGCTCTGGCTAAGCATTTATCATAAAGGTTGTAGAGGAATTGGCAATCCTCATTGTTTATAACTTACAAGCTTAAGAGATAGGGTCATGTGATCTATGACTTTTATTTTGACAATACAAAATGTTTATTTGTACACATATACCAGAGGTGAACAATATAACTTGAATACCAGGTAGTATTAGGGCTATGTTTTTGACATATACAAAAATGGAAATATATATCAATATATATATATTTTTTTTCAAAAAATAGACAGCAGTTTTAAGTGAAGGTTTGTGATGATGATATGTTAAATGTGGTAATGGACTTTCCTCCTCATCTATCATTAAATTTTGTGTGTTATTTATTACTAACAATTGTTTATATTTGGAAAAGTAAAATTTTCTAGACATCCAGTATTTAACGATAATCCAACATATTTCTAAAAGTTTTAAGATTGTAAGAAGTAATCTGAAGAAGTTAATTTCCACTTTCAACAAATTCCACTGGCATATCTGAATTGTCACTTTCAGCGAAACTGAATCTGCTCAATCTTGAAATCTGCTAGAACCATAATCAGAAATAGTGCTGAAAGGCATTTGCAGACACTAGAAAAAAGTGTATCCAAAAAATATAAAACCACAATAGAAGAAATTATTTCAGTTTTGCCAAAATAATTTATTATTAAGTTCAAACCAGAACACTTGTGGCTGAGCTGCCAATTCAAAGCCACTAATTCCTTGTGTTGCAGTGGATGAAGTAGTGTTGATGTGAGCATGAAAACTGAACAGGAAATGATCTAAAATATTTCATATCAAATGAATAATCATTTACACTTTTGTAAACATTAAGTTGTTATCGCCAAAAGAATTCCAGTAACTAACATACTTTCTCCCAAATAAGAAACATAATGGTGAATTGCATAACCATAACATTGTTTTATTGCTTTATTATTCTGTATGTACATATTGCAAAATGAAATTGATTGATGTTTTGAAGAATTGGGTACATTTCAGGTGGAAATCATTGGGTCCAATTACCATCTTCCATGATATCAAATAATGCTGTAATTATAGATTAATGGATGCTGATTTAGTATGCAGTCACAGCCATTTTGAATTATGAGAACTGCCCAAAATCCTGGATGACACATCCAAGCAATAAATGACATCAATGAATCTATACATTGTCGTGATCCAACCATTCATTACAAAATCACCATTTTCATCAATAATAATTAAAAAAAACAATTATCATATGCTTGGATATGTCTGCCTGGGTTTTGGGTTGTTCTTATAATTCAAAATGGTCATGAGTGCATAGTAAATCAGTACTGATTAATGATTGTGGGATATGGGATATTAAAGTCTCCTATTACCTCAACAACCATTACCTAATTTAAATATTGAAACTGTTGGTCATTTTGAAGAATAAATAGTAGATATTTTTCACCAACTTCTCATAAAAAACTCCTCCATCAGAAATAGTGTAACATTACTCTAGATACTATTTAAATATCATGTAATTCAGCCCATCTATAATAAAAGAAATTTATTTAATTGGTACCCTAGATTTTATTAATAAAGATATCACAGGTGTTTTCATTTTTTTCTCATCTTCTATATAAAATTATCCAAATAATTGCTATTAAGAATAATTGAAATTTGAGCACTTATGTGGTACAGTAGAACCTTTTCCAATTACATAGTTTTTTTTCTTTTACTCATTTGAAAATCCATTCAGAAACGCTTTTTCTTATCAGCAATCTATTTACTGAATCAAATGTTCATGATAACTGTCCTTTTTTAAACATTACATTAATAATTAACATTTTCTTATGAAATAATTGTAAGATGTACTGAATCTGGCCACAATATCAATATACATATGTATAAAAAGCAATAAATAGGGGAGAAAAAGACAAAGTTTTATAATATTGATTTCTCATTATTTTAGTTAAATTAAATGAAATAAAAATCATGAGTAAAATAAATTTAAAACATGAAATGCAGATATTTTAATTAATTAATTAAATATATGAAAGAGCTAAAAATCTTTTGTATAGGATCTTGCTTTATCTTTGGGATCTCCTTTTTGAATCCGGAATGAAAACACCAACAAAGGCTGAAGAAAACAGTATGCTGATGTAAAATGCCAAAAACTGAAACTAGTGCTGATACATTAGCCTATAAAGTTCAGTAACTATTATACCAAAGATTCTACAATGATGGTGAATATGACTATCTTTGTCATGTCTGATTAAGCTTCTGGTAGGTTTTCATTCTAACCTTACCACAATGTAGCTATCTAGCCATAAAGAGAATACCCTAAATCTGCTCTATAATATAATAAATATTTGAAGATAAGATCATCACTTTTGGAAGGTATTTGATGTTATCTGGGACATACATTTACAAAAGGCTCATCTGCTAAAACAATAGGATAAAAAGAAATAAAATATGTGCATATATAAAACATGAAAAGGAATAATATTGGATCTTGGTCAGCTGATATTTGAAATCATATTTAAAATCAATCCAGCTTTAGCCATTAAATCTTCCAAAGCATATGAAAGTGGACCAGGAGTCAATCAAACTGAGTAATTGCAATGGAAGTTACATAAACTATACATTTTCTGATATTCTTCTGAATTGAAGTTATTCAGAAGACTGGCTTACTGAACAGTTTTATAAATTCAAAGCCATGTGAAATCATGTCTCCACATATATGAAGGATTTTGAAAGACATAAAATGTGATCACAAATAATTAAAAAATTGGTAAGATTTTCTTATTACATTTTATTAATAGTCCTAAGATAAAATATATAAAGTAAATATAAAATATTACAATCCATCAAAATTGAATGATAAACATCATCAATAATATTCTGCCAAATGGACAAGTCCAGAGAGTAGTCATATCATCAATTCATACATTCCATTCTCTTCATTGCCCAGCTCTTCATTTCCATGTAACTTTTCTCATCTCTTGTATCATCCAACAAAGTTAATCTGTTTTGTCTTTTCTTCTTACTTTGACTCACCATTCCCTCCAAAACATCTTTCATTAAACTTTAACTTTTTCTTAACATATGTTGCCTAGTTTCTCTTTCTCTTATTTTCTCAATCAATTTTTTTTCATTTACTCTTTTTAAAACTTTATTTGTTATTTTATTCATCCAAATGATTTTTCCATTCTTCTCTATGTCTACATTTCAAAGGCTTTCAATTGATTTCTAATTTTATTACTCACTGTCCATGTTTTACAACCATACATTAGTACACTCCACTTAATAAATGCCTCATTTGCCAATGCTATTATTTTAACTTCATCTACACATTTTTCATCCTTATTCAGCCAATTACCCAAATATCTAAATCCCTTTAATGTTATCATAGATTTCAATGATAACTTGTCTTTAAATATATTTTTTTTTTTTTTAATTCACAAATGTCCATCAATATTTTTTTTTATATATTTTTGTTTTAATGTATTTTTTTTTTATTAATTAATTTTTTTTTTTGTATATGTCCATGGTTAAAATATGTAAAATATTCAGGACTAATCCAATTATGATTGTAATATAAAGTTGTTGCTAGTCCTTATGCAGTGATGCTCTAGCATCAATGTTTATATAATTGTGATACAGAAATAGATGTCTATTTTACTTTTTTTTTGTTTTTGATTAAAGGTAAATGATTATTCATGTTTGCTGTATTGACAAAAATGATTATCCTATGAAGTACTGTCATGTTCACCTGAGCCAGTTGTGGTTGTTAGGGTTTAATATCAAAGAAGCTAGGGAGGAGTTTGAATCTGTTCAAAAGATGTTCCTTATTATTGAGGTGGCACCCTAGTTTGCAGTATGACTTATTCATTATAAATAAAAAAAATGTCTATAGTAATCAGGGGTGGACCCCCTTTTTAATTGAATCTGTAAGAATGATAGTCCAGAAATATGACTTATATTAGTATTGAAAATAAATAAACTTATTAGATATCCAATTTGATCATCATAGTTAGTTAGAGTGATCAGTCTAAATATACTCAGCATGGTCATCCCTAACACCCATTAACCTCAGTGAATAAATCTTCGTATATTATAGTAAATATATTCCTTTCCAATATATTATAGTTATTGCCATAATTTTATGTGAAAGTTTTTCTTTCTAATAATTTCAAGAACTATATGTGGTGTTTCATTAATTTTAAATTTGCCGATATGTAACCATTTATGGTATAGTAATAAAAATATTTTTCATTCTTCGAAAAGCAGCAAAATGAAAATGCTTTAATTCTGTTAAATAAATGCTAATATTCCTTTATAAGCAATGCAAATTTAATAATTTGAACTTCTATTAGTATATATTATTATTATATATATATATTTGCAAACTATTTTAATTGTGTTATAAAATGGATATATTTCGACAACAGAATAGATTTTATGAACTTGTAAAATAATTGTTCACACATGCATGCATTTATCGTACATGGAATTATGTGTTTTTTCAAGAATACTCATCACCATTATAATCATTGACTTTTACATAATGAAAAATTATAGGGGGAGGGGGATAATAAAGATTGGGATGGAAGGAAGTAGTTTCATGGTGTCTCATCCTGTTGAAGGAATTATTACATTATTAGTTTGAATACAAGCAATCACCTGTTGAAGTAATTAATATATCATTAGTTTGAATATAAGCAATCAGAAATTCTTTTTGGATAAAAAAATTTAATTAGGACAGAAATGTATTATTAAACAAATAACTGTAGAAGAAATATGCAAAATATGATTATTTTATTATTAGGCCAATGATACAGTTTAAGATGGTTTCTTTATTAGTATAGTATTTGGTTTGATTGCATATTTGGTTTGATTTTGTCTCACTTTTTTTTTTAAGTCCCTCTAAATTTTGGAGCTCTATCATATCATCACCTTCATTGTTTGTTTATATTGTATTGTGATCTGATTTTGGTATACAATTTTTAGCTTAAATTTTCTCATTATTATTTATCTTTGTGTTTAATGCCTGAAATTCAAGATCTTCAATAGTCTACTTTGAGGACTATTCAGGAATAGTTGAATTCTAGATTTGACCTGTGTTTGCTGCAGCATAATGAAGTCATAATCTATTATCTTCCACACAGTTATCTGTTACCACCACTTAGTATGTTGTGTTCACCAATATTGAATCTAAAGCAGATAGTATTAACCTTCAATGATGATCATGATGTTAATTTGTATTCCAATTAGTTATTGGTGATATAAAATATATTCTTCAATCTTTCAATTTTATTGAATTTGGGTAGAAGAAAGTTCTTATTCATGCTAATAAACTAATAGTCTGCTATTTAAAGGATTTCTAACCTAAAAGATGGGGACATATGTATTTTTTACCTATAAATTAATTGGTTTGAATTCACCATTCTATGACAACTAAAAGTTTCAGGATCAATTCTTAGCTGCATAAAAAAAAATTCTATTTACTTTAACCAAAAAGAACACCACTTAAGCTTCCAATGATTACTAGAGATATACCTAGTTGTGTTTCTATAATTTATCAATTCATTTTATTCACTTTGAGCCTTAGTTTAATATTCACTTGGGTAGGGGAAAAAAAAACTTTGGTGTTGAATAGTAATGATGGGAATAAGTGATTATTTGTTCTTTTAGGATTTGATATGTTTCATATCATACCTGAAAATTGCTGAAGTATTAAACATATGTTTATTTAAAAAAAAATTCTCACAAAAGAAGTCTTATGAATATTTTTAATGTTAAGAGATATAGATTTTGAATCATGAAGCTGAAGTAGATAATTTTTTTAATCAGTTTCATTGACGGTTGAGATATGTAATTTGAAATTATTGCTCTTTGTGTTGGATTGCTTTGCTTTATAATTTCCCCTTTAATTACTTTAGAAATTTTACATAGATAAAATAATTTCCACGTATTCTCTTGCATTTTTGTTCTAACTATAGAGATTATTACTTGTTTTAGTATATCGATTAAAAGATTTTAAATTGTAACAATGAATAACTACTTTTGTGGTTTCTAGTTATTATCTAATATTGATTGTTTTTATTTATAAAACTTTAAGCATTTTTTCTTTACACAGAGGCTAAACTCTCCATACAGTAGCACCACTCATTGCAAGCCAGAGTAATCAATGAATGCAAGAAGGTTTGTGCATAAAATCCCTATCTAGTGCCTACTCATCCAATATTCCCAGACTAGTTTCTAGCTTGTGGCTTTCATCAGTGAGGAGCCTTGGATCTGAGAGTATTGTACCTAGATCTTAGGATCTAATGCAACCCTCCAGCAGTCTTGTTGAGATCATCTCACCTAATGTCTTCTGCTTTTTCCTATTCATCATGATTTCATTTAAACTTCATGGATTAATTTATTATTTTTTTTAAACAGTCATTCATTTTTCCATAGACAGTTTTACTGGGTGAAATAAGTGACAAATTAGAGTTTGTGCTTTTGAATTTATCACAGCCTCTGTAGTGATGCTAATATTATTTCTAATAAAAAATTCTACATCCGCTTTATGTCTTAACATATGAGATGCCTTTGTATGTTATTATTTTCCAATAGGAAAGTTTTTCTTTTTTTTAATTATGAAAACAATTTATCATTAAATGTTAAATTTTTTAGAAACAACAAAACAAACAAATAGTGGAAATTATCATTAAAATGAAATTTTATAAAACTAATTTTTTTTTATAATGAAAACTTAGATGACATTTTTATCTTTAACTATGTAACTCCAAGTAGAACAGCAGTTTCAAATTAGCATTTGTGAATCAGAAAGTAAATTGTTCCAAAACTCCATATGTGATACGATATTAAAAAAAAGAGCAGATTTAACATAGAATTACACACTATGTTAAAAGAAAATCTGCAGCAAAGAGATCACCAACTTTGCAGCATGTACAAAATCTGACAATCCTCAAGAAATTTCCTTGCATTTCTTGATCAATTTGGTTGTTTTAAAAAGAATGATGTATGACTGGATAATTTTAGGTCAAATCATAGTTTATATGTGTTAGATATAAAAATATTGAAATTTAGCTGTTAAAGTTGATAGCAGAGTCATAAGATGCCGAAAATGTTTAGGTGATAATGTTGGAAATGGAAATTTCCATTATGAATTGAACAGAGAACTGGAGATCAGAAAATAATGGTTTTGCAAAGATCCCTCATTTTTTTGCAAGCTGTTGCCAAGTTTAATGAATAAGGTAGTGTTTTAACATGAAGAAAACCATCTTATATTAATCAATGAAACATGATTTTGTTTAAGTCTTGCTGCTTTCAAAAAAAAATCAAAATAGGAAAAAAAATGGAAATGTAACTATTGAAGTGAAAATTTTCATTATAGTAACATAAGTAGCTACATTAAATAAATCTGTTAGATTTAAAAGTTTTATTTTCAAGAGGATCCATGCCAACAGGGATAGACTAACTATAACAGCATTTAGTGAAGAAGTAAATGATTTAAATTATTTTAAGAAAAAGCCATGTTTTCATGTAGAGAAATTAATGCACAAATTAATTGTGACAAATAGATCACGGAATTCAAAGAATTACAGGACTTAGTTTCCAATAATTAAAGCAAGTTAATAGCAGTCACTCACAGCAAATGGGCCATTATAATTTTAGGGGGGGACGGACCTTTTTTAAAAAAAAGTAAAACAAAAAGTTAAAGATGAATTTTGGATGGATATACAAATCAATTCACAAAATATAAATACTTCTACATGTGAAACAAGATGCAAAATTCTCCATATTAGAGTGCCTTTCCAGTGCAAACCAAAGTAATTAATGGATTCAAGAAGGTATCAAGTGCATAAATCTTTTTGCATTCACTGATTACTCTGTCATGCACTGAGAGATGCTATAGTATCGAGAGTTTGGCCACTTGTTTTAAATGTTTGTGTGGGCATAGACACCAAAATATATGGGTATTTAACCGAATTCAGACCTATATGACTATATAAGCTAATGAGTTTGGATTGAAAATGTTGTATTTTCAATTTAAGACTCATAGTTTTGTAGTTAAGTAGAGATAAAAGGTGTCTGCTTGAAGATTGCCTTAGATTCTAAGATCTAGGTGCAGTGCTCTCAAATCCAAGGCTTCTCACTCATGAAGGCCACAAGCCAGAAACTAGTCTGGAAATATTAGATGTGTAGGCACTAGATGGGGATTTTATGTGCAAGCCTTCTGGCATCCATTTATTACTCTGGCTTGCACTGAGTGGTAATACTGTATGGAGAGTTTTACCTGTTATAATAAGTTATAAGCAAGCTTAAGAAACGGTGATCGTGTGATGTTTATTGTCTTAAAACCAATCCTGCCTAATAGAATAGTGGTGGCTATGGTTATTAAAGAACCAAAGACACCAAAATGTATGGGTACTAAACTGAATTCAAACCTATATGACTATATAAGTTAATGAGGTTGGATTAAAAATATTATTGTGTTTTCAATTTAAGACTCATAGTTTTGTAGTTAAGTAGAGATAAAAGGTGACTGCTGGAGGGGGGTTGCATTAGATCCCAAGATCTAGGTGCAGTGCTTTCAGATCCAAGACTTCTCACTGACGAAGGCCATAAGCCAGAAACTAATCTGGGGATATTGGATGAGTAGGCACTAGATCAGGTTTTTGGCATCCATTGATTACTCTGGCTTGCACTGAGTGGCAATACTGTATGAAGAGTTTTGCTTGTTTAAATATCTACAACAATAATATCTAATAATGTTTTTGTCTGTACAATTTAGAGTTTTATATGGCATAAAGCACATGGTCACACCATTGTTTCATCTGAAAATGAATGGTGCAAATTGCAAAAAGGGCATTGTTCAAGGAGTGAATTTGGAAATATGGTATCAGTTAAATGCTCTATGCTTGCACACAGAGAAAATGACTGCAGAATTGTACATAATATGCAAGTTTAAGACAAAAGTGACTTCACTGCCGAATTGTATACAGAGGCAAAACTCTCCATACAGTAGTGCCACTCAGTACAACCAGAGTAATCAATGGATGCAGGAAAATTTGTTCATAAAATCCCTATCTAGTGCATATTCATCCAATATCACCAGACTAGTTTCTAGCTTGTGGCTTTCATCAGTGAGTAGCATAGGATATAAAAGCACTGCACCTAGTTCATATGATCTAATGCAACCCTCAAGCAACCACCTTTTACTTTATTAGCTAACTATAAGGCTTTCCATGCCAACAGAATTATACATATGATGCGAGTTTAAGACAAACTTGATTTCACTTATGCTATCAAAAAAGGAGTGCATATCTCATATTAAAAATAAAGCAGGGGATACATTTTTCTAAGAATAAATAATTCTAGAAAAGGCAAATAGTAGCGCTATGATTAGAAAATAGTTAATGAGAAATGACATCTTATTTATAGAAACAACATAAGGGCAGTTAAGTCGAAGACATAGATATATACCTATTGAGATCATTCCATTTATATGAAAGCACAGTCTAGAATCAGTAACCAGACTGAAAATCGATTAGCATTAATTGCAGTGAATTCAGACCGTGCAGTGACAGACAGTTGATCTTCACATATCTAAGAGATCCTGACAATGAATTAATTCAACAAAAATTGATTGTTTTAGAGCCAAGAGATCTCAATGGTGAATCAAGAGCCTCAAAATATAATAGCATGAGCCCAAAGACAGCATAGCATGAGCCCAAAGACAGCAATAACAGGAATGAACACCAATGATAGAATATAAGAAGAAAGCTATCAAAAACAAGAAAAAATGTGTAAAGAGAAAACATCTACAAGATTTAAACAATATGATCTACCTAATAAAAAAAATCAAGAGAGAAGGAATGTACTATAATCACACAAATATCAAGCTAGCGCATGAAAGATCATGGACTGGATTCAAAGAGTAATAATAGTTATATCCTGCCACTATGATTCAACCTGAGTGGCTAGTGGGAGGATGACTTATATGCGGTTCACGCACAAAGATTTAACTTGATATAGAGCTTAGTTTTTCCACCTATCTTTCACGATGTAAGGCGGAAAATATATGCCCTAGGATTGCATGATGATGGACAGACCTACCACAAAGGCAATCATAATGCAATGCAAATAAATGAATAGCTTTAGAACTTTATATAAACTACGATTAATAATCATTAATAAATTAAATCACTCGCCTCATCATTTTGAAGCAAAGTATCACCTGAAAATGTTTGCGCTACGCGGAATATAAACTCATGTATATGGAATGAATTCTTATATTATTTAATATAATTATTATACATCTTATTGTTCAATATATATAAACAAACACACATTAGGTCAAGAGATAGTGAGGAAAAAAATAATCTAGATCATAGTACGTATTGTATTATCCTTAATACATGTTAATCCCCATTAAATTAGTTAACCATATAAAGTAAGAAAGCGATGCAAGTCGGTTAATAGTTACAGATATGTATCATATCTTGAATTTTATACGATTATCCATTTATTTAAATAATGATTCCGTTTTTTTTTTTGTTTTCATAGTGTACACTAAAATCGCAAACTCATAACGTATTTATGGACCTCGCTTTTTGAATGTAAGACGATTACTTTTTAAAAAAATGTTTTTTCTGTATTTCTCTACTTACAATTATTTTAAAACTGATCAGCATTTTACTTTTTTAAAAAATGAATTAACATTTACTTTATTTTATTTTTTTGCAGATGACCGATTCTAATACTGGAAAACGGAAACGTATCGAGATTAAACACGTCATTGACGTAGACATTCAGGGCAGTGCAAAAATGGCGGTAGATAGCGAAGCTGCAGCAGGTGATAGAGTTTCAAAAGTAACAACAGATATCGTTTCAGATGACGAAGGAGAAGAAGTAGATCAGTCTGTACAACAATCAGCAAAATCCCAGCTATTCCCCGTTTTCTTTTCACAGAAGCGTTCGGTTTTAATTTTTTTCATAGGTAAATATATACTTTTTTAGATATTGTTTATTATAAACAGTTACCGAACTTTAGTAAGTACGGTTGAGCGTGGAGGCGCTCTAAAAGCTCAATTAATTGGAAAAAAGGAAAACAGAAGTTTGCTTAATTTTTTTAAAGCAGCAAAAAAAAAAGTAAATACTATAATGTGTATATTTTGACTGCTTTGGCTTTAACTGTGATGGTCATCTTTAATAAGATAAGTATATGCGTGAAAATAATCATAACCATGCAGTTAACATTTTGATCTTTCATTGCCTTTTTTAAAATTTGTATGTTTAAATAATTACTTATTATTTTAATTACCAATTTCCTATAGATTATTTAGATTTTGTATAATTGTTATTGTTTTCCATGTTTTATTATTATATAAGTGACGAAAGTTGATTTCTTATAGTGATTCCTATAACTTTTATAAAACCAGTATTTATAAAATCAATATTTATAAAAGTCATTGATCAGATTGTCTAGATATTCTGTCAAGTTACACATTAAGAATGAAGTAAAGATACCATATTTGTATTTAAGAACGTAATCTGAATTAAAGCGGTAATTATTTCATTAATATCTCACATCTGTGCTGATATACAATACTAAAGAAGCTTATTCGGCGATAATAGGAAAAGATAGAATAAATATGGGAAATAAGTTACTTTTTTTTTTAGAAATTGGTTTCGAAATTAAGTGTACTTTTTGCAAGATTTAACAATTTGAGCTATGGAAGTTTTAAATTATTTAAAATTTAGTTAATGTTTTCTAGAATACTACATATTTAACGAAACTTTATTGATGTCTATGTGTGAATAAAAATGCTTTTCGTCTTAAACTTGAAGCGAATATAAACAAATATTTTTATTTTTTTAAGAATGTTTAACTTTATTGTCTTCTATTTTTTCTCTCTCTGTTTTCTATTTCTCATTGTTTCAATTTGATTTTTCCTTTTCATTTTTTTTCCTTGCAGAATTATTATTTTTAATAATTTAAACTTTTGTATTTTGATTATTCCTTACAAGATTATTCGTAAAATCATCTTAGTAAATGTTTATTTTTCTTTCCCTTTGTTATCATTTACATCTCGAACATTGTCAGCCAACATGTATTCTATCTTGCATGACCAACAAAACATCACAAAATCTTTGCTTATATTTATGGTATCTAATAGGAATTTCTTCACAGAGGCAAAACTTCATACAGTAGCGCTGCTCAGTGCAAACCAGAGTAATCAATGGATGCAGGAAGGTTTGCGGATAAAATCCCTGTCTAGGGCCTAAAGAATGGTGATCGCGTGATGTTTGATAGGAATTTCTAATCTCACTATGTTTATGTCATTTAGTGTAAGCTTTAGTAATTAATAAATGCCAGATGATCGCGCTTGATCTTATCCAGTACTGTTCCATTCAGATATTCCCATATTAGTTTCTAGCTTATGCTTTCATCATTGAAGAGCTTTTGGATTTTTGAACAATGCATTTGGAATTTTGGGATCTAATGTACTTTTCCTCTAGCAGCTATTTTTTACTTTTTGTTATATTATCAAGTTATCTAAATTGAAAAATCTGTA
Organism: Epiperipatus broadwayi; assembly: GCA_028023455.1. Taxonomy (NCBI): domain Eukaryota; kingdom Metazoa; phylum Onychophora; class Udeonychophora; order Euonychophora; family Peripatidae; genus Epiperipatus; species Epiperipatus broadwayi. Next base: position 5,056,202 of record JAQFVV010006221.1, on the reverse strand, counting down.
CATTTTTTCAATCCAAGTCAATTTGTTTGTAGAATTTATATAGAACTCAAACCATTTCATTTTTATGTATTATATTGACCTCAATTTTTTAATAACCTCAAGCACCTTTATTGTTTGGCCAGAATTGATGTTAAATCTTGCATGACCAATACCTTATGATCTTTGTTTATGCTTTTTAGTTTTCAGAAAGATATTTATTATATTATATTTACAATGATTAAACAGTTTTGCTTTGGCATCTTAATGTATCAACCAATTATAACATTTATATTGGTTATATCGTTTTGGCTTTATAAAACGTTCATATCTTATAGATTAAGGCATTTTGGTATTGTGGGTTTGTTGGCTATTGGTTTTTGTTATTGTTTTATGATTGGTTTGTAATCCTTTGTTTATTTGCACTTGTATGGCCGGATTTATTAAGTTCTGTGTTATGTGTTGTGTTGACTCATTGTGTTTGATTTAGGTATATCGAGTAGATTACATGTCTCTTCTATTATGCGGTGTGGTCCAATGGCTTCATCTCATTGTTTAATTTTCAAAAGCATGTTAATGTATATTTGTTTGGCATTGGGAGTTGGCTGTTCCATAGAACGTGTAGGAGAGGAAAATGGCGAGCCGTATCCAAGTGAATATATTGGTTACGATGCACCTCCAGATAGAGGTTATCATCTGATGGTCTACTTTGCAATTGTAATGTATCCATTCTCTTATGCTTCCGTATTTTGGACATCTGCATATAATGTGGTCTATCGTGTCATTTTCTCTCTTGCAGTGTTGACATATTGGATCAATGCTGGTATATTCTCTTTTGAAAGCCAGAAACCAACTTGTGGGTAAAGTGTCCAGGTTTAGTTTGATGATGAAGTCAAGAAATTTTGCTTCTAGACTCCATCTTCTGAATTTTGTTATGAGGTTTTTATTTGTTACATTAAGTTTACTGTTTGGTGATTGTGTTTGCGGGTATAAAATATTGTAGGCATCCCAGTATTTGATTTTGTTTGTAGTTTGTGTCTTGTGCATATTGTGATGTTGTTTGATTAGGTTGTCCAGGGTTGGGATCCAGTCGAGCTTGAGTGGCGGTGGTCTGTCTGAGGGCTGGACGATTTTTTGAATCTCTTTGTATCCAATATCTTCATTAAGTTTACTGAGTAGGTTATAACTTTGCCGGAAGAATATTGTGCTTACTGAATGGACTGATAACCCATTGAGCTGACATGGACCCTGTATTTCCATTATACTAATGGCAACTGATTTCTGATTCCAGAATAGCCCGGAACAAAGCGAATTGATCTTTCTTTCGAATTTTTTTCATCGGGTTGATAACTGGAAGGTAATATCTAATCTTAGGGAATAGAATCATGTTTAATAATGCTACCTTACTGGGTGGTGATAGTTATACTTTTGATAGTGAATCATTTAGTTTACTTGCTGATTCTATGATGTTATTTTGTACTTCCCTTGCAATTGCCGCAAATGATTTATGAAATGGAAGACTAAGGAAGTTTTGGGGCTCTCCTAAGAACTGTGTGGTTATCTTTTTTCCGGTGGCTATTTTCCAGGCTGATGATTCCAGTAGGTTAAATTGCAGTTTATATTTAGCCGTGTAGTTATCCATATTGTGTTTAGTGGTCCAAGATACTTTCTCTTAATCTCATGTGGTCTTTAATTGGCCAAAGATGAAAGATGCCTAAGGTTGTAAAAAAAAACTGAGGTCACCATAGTATATAGAAAGTGAACTCGTTTCAGTTTCATATTACTATGCAAACAAATTGGCTTGAATTGAAAAAATTTACAAGTTTTTTTAATTTGAACTGGTAGCCTGGAAATATAAACAACAGGTAAAAAATGGCTGCTAGAGAAAAAGTGCATTAAATCCAAACAATCAAAGTGCACTGTTTAAAAATCCAAAGCTTCTTACTGATTAAAACCAAAAAGTAGAAACTAAAAGTGTGATCTGTTTGAATGAATAATAAAATGAATTTGGAATTTATAAGGAATATAGCTTGCAATTAAACTTAAAAAATGATTGATGGCAAAGGAGATAGTCATTTGCTAATCGTACTTAAAGTACAAAAAGTAATGTATTAAATCAGTGAATGGTACTCTTTTGTATTGATAAATTTTTCAGCAGATGTAGGATGTCTTATGATTTTCTTTTAAATAATGATACATAAATTTATGTTTGTCTGAAAGTTTATGTTGATGACATTTTGGGGGGGGGGTAATTATATGTCGGATCATTTCCATCTAATTTAATCGTAAAATGCTTTTAGAAAAATTCAAACTTAATTTATATTTTTCCAAATGCATCCAACTATTAGTAATAACTAATGTGTAAAGAAAAGAAAATGGTACTAACAATTGAATATATTTAGAAAAGTATAAAGTTTTAGTTTCTCTACAAAAAAAATATTTAATAATAAAACTAGATGATAGAAATAATTCAACATATAAGTAGAAGTAAAAATTCATATCATTGCATCTAATGATTTATCCAATCTATTAATTCATTGAAATTCAGTTGATGATATCTACCTTGATGTTAAAAGAGCTCTTTATAATCTTAAAAAATGGAAAGTAAGTCCTTTTTAAAATTTAGGTGGTGATACGTCTTCTTTAAAACTGTTGGAATTTTTAAGGACTATATGGATCCTTGAAGATAAATCAGCTGATTTTAAGGATGCTTCTGTTTTTACACTTTATAAAAATAAAAGAGCTTAAAAAGGTTTGGTAATTATTATAGAATATCATTGTTACTCAATACAGCAAAAGTACTTTAATTAATTTTATTCAAAAGGCTGCCTCTAATAACAAATCAGTGATGGCTAGAAATTAAGTTTAATTCTGAAGATTCTAGAAAGATTATAGATATGGTTTTTATTAGCAGTCAAATGCAAGAAAATTGTTATGAGCAACTCTGTGATTTATATAACTTATTTATTAATTTAGTCAAGATATTTGTTTCATTTAATCAAGAAAGCTTATGGCTACATTTGGGTGTCTACAGAAAGTGGTGTTAATTAAATATGGATATGTAATAACTCCATCTGTTGCCTTTCATCTTCAAAATAATTTATAAGTGACTTCAAAACCAATTCTTGACTTTTAAATTTACAGTGTTTAATGATTATGCTAGTCTTAAAATCCAAAAGATAATCCACATCAGCTTATATTGTAAATAGGACTTTTAATTCTGCAGCAATTTTTGTGTCGATGTGTAAGCCATTGAACCATCTCTAAAAATGTAACATAAAAACATTCTGTTAAGAATGATCTATAATATTCTGAAAAATCAAAATTGGAAAAGAATAAAAATCCTTATGCTGCTCTTCCACAAAAAAATAATCAGAAAATAATAATTATTCTTTGCAACAGCTATATAATCAAATAATAATTTTATACATAAAAAGCTTTTTTCAGCATCTGCTTTGGTGCCCTTTTCAAATGTTACTAATCTATTTAACATTAACGAATCACCTGACATAAAACCACTCAGTGTCCAATAATGGAATTGAAACAAACAATAATACTATAAATAATTAAAACAAATCAAAACCCTCATATATAAATTCAATAATTACAAAACAATTGATTATATTATAACAATATGTTAAACAATATTGTATGCATTTTTTTTATACAGTTATATATATCACCTTATATAATTTTCCATTCATTTTTAATCAATCAATTATTAACCAAATTTGTAGAAGTCTTATAAATATTCATACAATTAGTTAAATTGTTTTTAAGCCACTAAACATCACATGATCACTATTTATTATGCTAGCACATTACTGTTATTAAAACAGGTAAAACTCTCCATGCAGTAATGCCACTCAGTGCCAACCAGAGTAATCAATGGATGCCAGAAGGCTTGTGCATAAAATCCCTATCTAGTGTCTACTCATCCAATATCCCCAGACTAGTTTCTGGCTTGTGGCCTTCGTCAGTGAAGAGCTTTGGATCTGAGAGCACTTCACCCTCCTCACTGACGAAGGCCTCAAGCCAGAAACTAGTCTGGGGATATTGGATGAGTAGGCACTAGATAGGGATTTTATGCACAAGCCTTCTGGCATCCATTGATTACTCTGATTGGCATTGAGTGGCACTACTGTATGGAGAGTTTTGCCTGTTTTAATAACAGTAATGTGCTAGCATAAGAAATAGTGATCATTTGATGTTTAGTGGCTTAACACCAATCCTGCCTAATAGGATTGTTAAAGAGCCAAAGACACCAAAATGTATGGGTACTGAACTGGGTTCAGACCCATATGACTATATAAGTTATTGAGCTTAGATTGAAAATATTATTGTGATTTCAATTTTATTCTCCTAGTTTTGTAGTTAAGTAGAGATAAAAGATGGCTGCTGGAGGGTTGCATTACATTCTAAGATGTAGGTGCAGTGCTCTCAGATCCAAACTCCTCACTGAGAAAGGCCACAAGCCAGAAACTAGTCTGGGAATATTGGATGAGTAGACACTAGATAGGGATTTTATGCACAAGCCTTCTGGCATCCATTGATTACTCTGGTTGGCACTGAGTGGCACTATTGTATGGAGAGTTTTGCCTTTAATTAAATTGTTTTTAATTTTTTTTTTTTTTTAAATTATTTTTATATGAAACATATTAAAAATAATTTGTCTAATTATGTGAATATTTACAAGACTTCTACAAATTTGGTTAATAATTGATTGATTAAAAATGAATGGAGAATTATATAAGATGATATATAGAATTGTATAAAGAAAAAAATGCATGTAATATTGTTTAACATAATGTTATGATATAGTCAATTGTTGTGTAATCATTGAATTAATATATGAGGGTTTTGATGTGTTTTAATTATTTATATTATTAATGTTGGTTTTAATTCCATTATTGGACACTGGATGGTTTTATGTCAGGTGATTTGTTAACATGTTTAATCGATTTGCTCAAAATATGAAAATAAAGATTGATTATAATGAATTAGAAGAAGTTAACAATTACAAATACCTTGGTCAGATTATTAATACAGATGGAAACATAATGGAGGAAATTAATCATAGAATTAAACTTGGTTGGAGTGCTTTTGGTAGAAATAACTTGATACTAAAAGGAAATATGCCTATGTGTTTGAACAGGAAGGTTTTTAACAAATGTGTTTTACCAGTTCTTACTTATGGATCTGAGACTTGGACACTCAATAGAAGAGCAATTCAGAGACTTCAGACCACTCAAAGAAGTATGGAGAGATGTATGTTGGGAGTAACAAGAAGAGATCGTAAATGCAATGTATGGGTAAGAGAACAAACAGGTGTTACTGACATTGAAAAAATTAAAAGATTGAAGTGGAGTTGGGCTCGACATATTGTTAGAAGAGATGATAATAGATGGACAATTGAAATTTTAAACTGGATTCCAAGAGATTGTAAAAGACCCAGAAAGAGACCACATGTGAGATGGATGGATGAAATAAGAAAGTGTGCACGGGTGACGTGGAGAAGAGAAGCTAAAGATCGGAGAAGATGGATTAAACTTGGAGAGACCTTCATCCTGCAGTGGATTGATAATGGTTGATGATGATGATATATTAGACTAAGAGTAATAGATCTGTTAGAAAAATATTTTATGATAATATTGAGCATGTTTTTTTGTGGGAGAGGCAATTCTATTTATGTTATAGAAATTAGCTTAAAGACATTCTAAACAAGTACATTATTTATATAATAAAGCTACAATTAGATAAGATCTTGAAATAAGAAAAGTTTGCTGCAAAAGTTAAAAGATAGTACCATAAGAGAGCAAATATATAGAACAAAGTCAGCATGATTAAATATATATTGGTATATTTGTTTTATGAATTGGTTTGTACTGTTACTACAAAACTCCTACTTAACTTTTTGTTCTTTTTCTCCTTTTTATTGGAATTTGGGTAGTTATAATGATTACCAATTATTTATATATTTTTTTAACCAGGTCATTCTACCAATTATTTTTGTAATCATACATTTGTTTGTGCTTTTGTATACATTTTTGTTGCTTCTCTTTACTATTTGTTGATTTCTCTATTATAATTTGAGTTTTTTTTTTTCTATTTTTGTTAACTTTTTCATATCTATACAACATTCATTCAATATTTTTGAATAGAACCAAACAAATACTGGATGAACAAAGTCATTATTTTATATTTAATGTAATTCACAAGAAATACTTTTTAATCTATATATCATTTCCTCATTACCTTTTTTAATTTTTTATTTTTATTTTCTTGGAACTTTGCCATTGTTGGCATAAACAATTTAAAAGTACCAATATAAGATATTTTAAATTTTCAATTGAATTTCAAACATAGGTCACCTAAAAGACTTTTTTTATCTGTATAAAATTTACTAATTTTATCTGACCTTACTTGTAGGAATCACTTATAATTGTTAAAATCTGTTTGATTTACTATGTATACATAAACATTAAAAGCCTAAAGCTAAACTAGTCAGTAAAATAATCAAAATTACCCCAAATTCACAACTAAACTATTAGTTGTGTTTTAGTATATTTTCTTTAACTAGTCAGGTTTAGTTGTGAATTTGGGTTAATTTTGATTCTGAATACATAGTACAATAGTTGGATCATTGGTAAATTATGTACTTATAGTGAATAAAATAAATTCTACAAGAGTATGTAGATAATTATCAACTATTACGTTTTCAATGCAGCATATCTGTCATAGCACGACTAAAATGAATATTACCAAATACAATAGCATATCCATATGCATATAAATATATATTAAACTAGTCACTGATTACCATAGATTTGCATGTATACTTATCATTTTAATCATGCTTTAACAAATATATGCTGTATTGAAAGTCTGACGGAGCAAAATAATAAATATTGTTTTTACCATAATTGGCAATTATCACTATATTCTTGTAGAATTTATTTTATTACATATTATCTATGGTATATATACATATGTTATAATTTATCCTTACCTATAGTGAATACAAGTACATAAAGTATAAATATTATTTTCATATTTTTTATATATTTTTGAGTATTAGATTTTTGCAAAATTAATAAATATTTGTTTGGTGATTATATTAAAAGTCATCATTATTCCCATTTTTAATAGAAGCTTTTCAATTTTCTTTAAAATAATTGTCTATTCAAAAATCATATCAGGAAAATAGAGCAAGAAGAAGGCTTATTTAAAATCAGCCAGCCACATATGCGATTTCCATAAATTGAAAATTTTAAATGTTATAATAAAGGTGGCACTCTAAATCTCACAAGTCTACAAATTATTGTCAGAAAAATAATAATGTATATCTATGCAAGCCTAATGGTTCATGTTATTATCATAGTACTAATTTTGTCTTCTTTATTATTATCTTAGTAACTATTATTTATGCAAAGCTTTTTGGGCTTAGAAACGAAGGTTTTAATAAATTACTGATCATTTAAAAACTTCTAAATAGGTTGCACCATATTTTGCAAGTTATAAAAAAAATTGTATGCTGTCAGTTAATTGTGCTATAATAAAATCTTTTATGAAACACAGGGCAATTTGTTGTAATGTGATTAGTGTGAAAAGTTTACAAGAATATAAAGCATCATCACAATGTTAATGTTGACGTTAATAGCAGATAGTTTCAGTCGTAATTATTTTTTATAACTTTTAAATGGATTGTGTATAGGAATGTTTGTAAAATGATCTATCTTAGTGATAACAGATATTTTTAAAAACTGCAGTTTTGGTATAGTAGTATTGTTAGACAAATTTATATATTTATAAAAGTTTGTATCAAATGAAGGGGGGGGGTAATAAAATTCAGCTGATCCAAAAGTTCAATTGCTGTATCAGGATAAAAGGCATGAAAATGAATGAAATTAGAGAAAAGTTTGAGAAAAAGCTCATAAAATAGGCACTATCAACATATATTTGTAAATTAATAAAGAAATTTATGAAGATTTGGTCTATGCACGATATCAAAAAAAACTGGATATCAAAGATTTCTTGAAAAAACAACAACAAATATGTTCAAAAAGCATTTGAACAAGATCTGTAAGGGCACCCTACAAATGAGTAATTAGGTTGATTATCAAATTCTGTATTATGCATTGAAGAAAAAGCCATACCATATTAAGTGTTCTGCACAACTTACTAAAAGTTCACTTATAAATAGCAGTTATGTGTGCCAAATTTATTAATCAAATTCAGATTGTGGATTTCATTAAAATTTTATTTGATAATAAAATAATCTGCCATATTAAAGATAACTAACACAAATGGCGGTAGATCAAAACAGTGAATACGAGTGAGAATGATTCAAGCAAAAATATGTGACTTTGTATGACTAAATTAAAGTTATATGGACTTTTTTTTTTTTGAAAATATAATTGTGGGATTCATTTTCTTTGACATGCTCAGACAACAATTGGATTTATCTCAATAATTATTTTCCTAATCACTGGATTGATTATGAAGGATCTCATTCATGGGCAATGTGCACATTTATTTAACATTCAGTTTTTTTGAACTGGCATATTATGTCTAAAGAGGTTTATAAAAGTAGAGCTCCAAAATCACATGATTGAAATAACTCAAAAGATTACACTTGAAATTCTTGAATCTGTGTTTCATGAAACTGATAATTAAATTAAATTCGTATTGTATATATTTTGTTTAATTATGCATATATATATATAATTAAATATTTCCATTGATTATTATTATAATAAAGAATAGAAATGAGATTATGTCCATGTAAACAGAAATAACTTTTAGCTTTTGATGTTGCCAAGAAACTATCAATTACTGCTAATTGACAATCCCTGAGGCTAAACAAGTTTTTTCATTTATCGATAGCTCTTTTGCAAAACTGGAAAATATGTTATACTTGGGATGATAAACCCCTAAGCATTGCCTACATTAATGTAATGTCCAGTATCAAAATCAATTCACAATATGGATAGAAATGAATCCACTTTCATTTTTCACCCAAGTTCATATGGGCTATAGATTTGAATGACTATAAACTAGGTATGTGAGAGAGAAATCATAAGCCTCTTGAATAAAATTTTTCCAGGCCTGCATTCAAACTCAGGTCATTAGTAGGCATCAAATGCACTATATCTGAACCAGAAGTCTTTTTTTAATTATATACACCTGGGTCTCATTTTATGCGGTAGATAGGTTCCTCAGAAAACATGCACAAAAGAAATCGCACAAAAATATACGTAACTTACTTTGAAAATGGAGGATATGTTCCAGTAATTTTCAGAAGTCGCCTAAAAGCAAAGCAACAAGGAAAAATTACTTTAAAATTTGCATTAAAAAAATAAGGAAATAAAGTATGACTAATAAAAAATTTCAAATATTTGAAAAAAATTAATAAAAGACTTTTTTTATTAACTACAGTATTTAATTTTACATTTTTTCATACATATTTTAATCATTACTGCTATTTGACAATAGTCGTTCGTTTGTGAACTAGTAAGAAATCAGATTCGTGATGTGATGTACAACTAGCTCCACCTTCAGTCTTGAGCTGTGTTAATGGTTTTCTATTTCTATATTAAAAAAATGAGATCACAATCGAAACAAAAAAATTATACATTATCATTAGAAAGATTATTTTCAGTTTATAAAATCAATAAAATCTTCATTATTATTTATTTTAAAAATCTAAAAAAATATTTATTGCTGTTAATATTTAACAAAATACATTTTAAAATTCTTTAAAATTTTTGAATATTTATTGTGATATTTTTATATGTACGTATAAATCTATTATTATTATTTACTCATTAGTATAAGTAAGTTATTTACATAGAAGGTAAGATTCTAAATACATTTTCAGGCCATATTTACGTTAGCTGCTAATAGAACGTTATATTTTTGAAAAAAAAAAAGTATTTCAAATCAAAATAAGTTAATAATTTAAATTTCTTGATATCTAATAAATATAGTGAAATATGAAAGATATTAAGAAGAAACATGAATCGCATAACTTCAAAATCGCATTGAAATAATCTGCATAAAACGAGACCCAAGTATATATGTTGAATTAAATATTTCCATGTATTGTTATTATAATAAAGAATAGAAATGAGATTATATCCATGGAAACAGAGATAACTTTTATCTTTTGATGATGCCAAGAATCTATGAATTAATACTAATTGACAATCCCTGAGGCTAAACAAGTTTTCTCATAAATCTATAATAGTTTTGTTGGAGTTTTTTGTATGTGTCTTAAAGCTGTTTTTTATAATTTTTTTTATTTTTAAAAATAATCACCTTTAAGAAAGTATCATATATTTGAATGTTCCATCTTTTGTTTAATACTAGAAGTTTTATTGAAAAGTAATTAATAGCAAATTCACAACTTAAATAAAATTTATGTTTTAATTTTTTTAAATTGATTATCCTCTGATAATGATAATCAAATATGTGAAATGATGTAGGTTGACGTGAATTTTTATTAGTTTTACTTATGATGCTTATCTTTCTAATCATGTTACCGAGGATATTACATATCTACATTTTTTCATTAAGTTTCTACTTTTTAATAGATTTTATTATTTTACTATACCAGAAATGTTTTTGGTTAAATAGATTATTGGTTTCTTAAAAAATACTATTGATGAAGTCATTTATTGTATTCATAAATTATTGAGATTAGTATAAATATTGATAATATTTCAAAATAATTTTTGATATCTTTTTTTTTTATAGTTTCATATATCATTCATAATTCAAGCAGTTAATTTTTATACCAATTTATTTTTGCCATTTTTTTTACAAAACATATTGACCTTATTCATTTTAAGTATTTGGTAATGTCTTAATAACCTTATATAGTATAAAAGATAAACATTACTTGATTTGGGATTTGTTTATTTATTAATGAAATTTTATCTATCATTCTACATCTTATACACTTATATATTTTTGTTGAAGAGATTGCCAGATTTCATCAGCTTTTAATTAAATTATTCGTACTTATGATTAACATGTTGATTGACAAGGGATATTTGAGCACACTTTTTCTGGATGCCAAATTGAATTCAGCATTTTGCTATAATTATAATCCTGTTTATAGTATTTATAATTGTCTAAACTTAGTAAGAAAAGTTTATTTTTTTAAAGAAAGAAAATGAATGTATAAATAGTACTAATAAGGGAATCAAATCTGGTCCTTTAGGTTCTTGAATATTGAATTTAAAGTAATGCTCAATTGCTTAATGCATTACCTTAAATTCAATATTCTTTCATATCAAAATCTGTCAAATCTATTCAAGAAATACAACAATTTTGGTGTTGGGTTAAGGTGTAGCAAATTGTATATTGAAACAATATTTCAAGATTAAAAAACATTGAGTGTATAAAAAAAGAAGGAAAAAAAAAATATCAGTATAAGAAACTTTAACTACCATTTTCAGTGGGAATAATTATTATTCAACACTAACTTTGGCCATGAAAATAAATGGAACATTTTTATAAGTACGATTTAGTATTACAGCAAATCTGTAATAAGAATTTCCTATTAAAAAAATTGTCCACAAATGTGTGAAATTTATCAAATAATATGGATATACAACAGTTTTTAGAGAAATAACTGCTAATTTTCAAACTATTATTGCAAATTAAACTACAACTATTATTTCGACAGGGGAAGTTGTCCAGCCGTAAATCCAGTATTGCTGCCTAATTTTGACCTAAAGAACGAAAATTTTTGTAATTATAAAAAATAATTTGAAAATTACATAAGAGATGAATTGTTTCAACAATAATAAACATTCATATTTCACTAAGTTGTTGTTAAACTTAATTGGTACCAAAATGTTCAAAGTAAAACAGACACTGAACTAAAGAATCTGCTACAAAAATATTTAGCAACCAAGGAATATATTCTCTTGCTCGACATCAATTCTTATAAAAATATCAAATTGAGCGTCACCAAGAATATCAAGTGACAGTGTAGGATATGCCCTAATGTAAGATACCCTTCCCCAAAAGTGCTTCTTCATATATCGATTATGCTAATCCATTCAAAATATGTCATTTTTTGGTCATCATTGATGCAAAATCAAAATAACTGGAAATGAAACTAGTCACAACTGCGCCTGTGTCACAGTCAACTATTGAAATTCTCGCAAGAATTGTTTCCTTGTCATTATTTTCTGGATGTTCTCATTTCTGACACCAATATTACCAGTGAAGAATTCCAGTAATACTGCAAAGAAACAGTGAAATATTCCAAAAACTTATTGTACCAGGTCATCAGCTACAGACAGGTTAGCTGAAGGGAATATGCAGATACTTAAGAAACAATTGTCAGCCATGAGTAAAGAACCAGGATTTATGCGTCAAAAAGTCTGGAAATACTTGTCTGTTATCATGCTATGATGATTGAAAAACTCCAGCGGAATTGTATCTAAATTTCAAATTCAACTAGACACTCTAAAGACAGGCAATTCATGAAAAGCATATCACATTGCAAAACATGGCAGTTAAGCAGAGGAGATTGAATGCAAGTCTGATTCCATTCCAATTAGAATCCAGAGTAGAAGTTAGGTACTGACTTGAAGAAATTTGGATAACTCTTTTACCTTGTTAAACTTGCTGATACACATTGAAATGGCATATTGATCAAGTCTGTATTAATGACAGCAAGAAGAAATCGGTATCCATTTCAGATGATGATGAGGCTACCAACTTCTACCAGAAACAAGGTGACTCAGTTTAACTGTATCATTGCTAATTATCAAATCATCAATCATACATATAGAATCAGTAATCGTTGACTCTAGTAAGTTTCATTTTCAAGAGATATATCAACTTCAGGTCCTACTCTGACTCTTTAAAAAGTTCTCTATGCATGTGCTGATTCAATCAGGAACTTCATAAACTTGTGCATCTCCAGGACTATGTTCTTTGACTGTTCATCAATAAGCATGAGAGGGTTTTAATAAGTATTTGAAATATTTCTGTCAATTTATACAGAAGTGCTGCCACCAATCACTATTCTATTTAGAGTTTCTATTCTAAAATAATATATCAAGGGCTGTGCATTTACCTTTGTTATCAAAACCAATCAAATCTGTCAAGAAACAGACAATAACTATAGAGTTTTATGGGAAATATTTTGAGAATTAAAATTATTAATAAAGTGAATAAAAAACCAATTCCTTCAGTCATTTCGAGTTTGCAAATAAGGTTTCAGAGTTTCAGGAATTGTTATATGAACTATCACTTGAAATCAAGAAAATAGGTTTAAAGATGGATGTTAAAAACTAATGTTCAATAGCTTATCATAAAAGTAGATAATAAAGATTGATAGTAATGAATTAAAAGGCAATAATTATTTTTTTATAGTATTAGCGTAGGTGGAAATATAATGAATGAAATTAATCATAAAATTAAACTTCAATGGGGTTCTTTTGGAACTTCATATTGAAAAGAAAGGTTTTTAATAAATATGTTCTTCAGTGCTTAATAGGACACTTATTAAAAGAGTGAAGCAGAGAATCAGCGAAGTATGATGAGTTAGTTGTCTTTTGAGAGTAATGAGAAAAGCCTAAAAGCAAAATATTTAGGTGAGAGATCTCTGATATCAATGAAAAAAATTAAGAGATTAAAATACAGTTAGGCTGAATATGTTGCTAGAAGAGATAATAATAAATAGTCAATTGAAAATTTAAAATGGATTCCAAGGAATTATAAAAGATCTAAACCAAACCTTATATGAGATAGATGTGGAGAGGAGAAATTATGGATTGGCTAACATGAATTAAATTTGAGAGGACATTATTTACTGAATCAATCAATAATGATTGAAAATGAATATTAATTGGCATTTTTATGTTATGCAAATCCATACCAAACTTACTTCATATATTAATTTATTTAGTTTTAAAGAATTTGGTAATCCGATTTTATTCAAATAAAATTCACATATGATAAATCAAGGATATTAAAAATAGTCTTATATAAATTTTCATGTAAAAAAATTACCCAGTTGCCATCTTTTTTTATTCCTAATAAAAATGTAAAATACATTAAGCATCACATGATCACATTTCCTATACTAGCACATTAATTGTTGATAAACAGAGCAATACTCTCCATACAGTATTGCCACCTGTGCTAAACAGAGTAATCAATGGATGCCAGAAGGCTTGTGCATAAAATCCCTATCTAATGCCTACTCATCCAATATCCCCAGACTAGTTTCTGGCTTGTGGCCTTCATCAGTGAGGAGCTTTGGATCTGAGAGCACTGCATCTAGATCTTAGGATCTAATGCAACCCTCTAGCAACCACCTTTTATCTCTACTTAACTACTAAACTATGAGAATGAAATTGAAAACACACAAAATATTTTCAATCTAAGCTCAATAGCTTAAATAGTCATACGGGTCTGAACTCAGTTCAGCACTCATACATTTTGGTGTTTTTGGCTCTTTTACAACCATAGCCACCACTATTGAGCTTAGATTGAAAATATTTTTTGTGTTTTCAAATTTCATTCTCATAGTTTAGTAGTTAAGTAGAGATAAAAGGTGGTTGCTAGAGGGTTGCATTAGATCCTAAGATCTAGATGCAGTGCTCTCAGATCCAAAGCTCCTCACTGATGAAGGCCACAAGCCAGAAACTAGTCTGGGGATATTGGATGAGTAGGCATTAGATAGGGATTTTATGCACCAGCCTTCTGGCATCCATTGATTACTCTGTTTAGCACAGGTGGCAATACTGTATGGAGAGTTTTGCTCTGTTTATTAAAATACATTATATAATTAATTTATTCTTCAGGATTTTGCTCTTTGATTACTATCCATTTATCAAATTATTCATTCTTATCGTAGATTAATTAAATTCACTACAATCTTTTTTCAGATAGAAATTTAAGATCTTAAGTTATTCATGCTTTTAAATTTGTGCAATGTTTATATTTACTTTTGATTCTTCTTTAAATTTTATATGAATTTTTTTTGGACTTTGACTATATCAACAGCATTGGATTTTCAATAGTTCATTGGATGTTGTAAGCTTTTCTAATATTTTTCTCTTTCCCTAGTATTCCTTTTCAAATACTGATTGAATAGGAGTTTTTTTTTATAGTTGAAGTCCATTCATTTCATTTTTTAATAACTTTTATAATAGCATCGGCAATTCTTGGGTAAGCTCATATCCATCTATTCTTTTTGTCATAGCTTTTTTAAATACTCATTTGTATCTCCTGTAATCTTTGTTTTATTTTTATTTCATAAAAAACTTTTTTTAAGCATAAAAATATAGTGATTTGTAAAATATAATAACTGAATTTTCATTACAATATAATATTGTCATTTAACAAGGGGATGGTTTCTTGCATATTATAAGTTTTAGTTCAGATTATATAATATTGTATATAATGTAATTATTTCAATAAATTTGAAATATATATTCCATCACATTGTATTTTTATTTAATTGCTTTAGTTGATAGTAACTGTTATAAGTAATCATAAATTATCCTTCTTCCATTTCTTTCCATGTTTACTGCTAATAAATCCCATGGCAGTATTTTTATCAGCTATTATTTTGTCTGCTTTAATATTAAAGAGATAACAATTTGGGATTGATAACTCTGTGACATCTGATTAATCTTTTTTTACTTTTATTCGCCTTTCTTGCACTTATGTTTGTCCAGATTCAATAAGTTTACATTTTATTTGATTTTATAGTACTTATCTTGGAAGAATGTGATATTTTTAGTCGTACTGGAAAGATGTAAATTAGATGAAGTTTTAGCATTTCTTTTGTTTGCGTGGTCTTGATAAATATTCTTTCTATATACATTTAAATACAATTTATCCAAACCGCTTCACACACTTTAGCAAAACTCTTTATTTGTACATATATATACACCTATGTTTCGACTGACTTGCAGTCTTCTTCAGAGCAAGTCTATTTTGATCTCTTAAAAAAACGTAGGTGTATGTATATGTACAAATAAAGAATTTTGCTAAAAATTGTTTGAAGTGGTTTGGATAAATTGTATTTATAGAATATTATGGCAAAAATAAAGAAAAGGGTGATTTTGGTAATATATATATTTAACACTGTGTGCTTATAAAAACAGGAACAAAAATTCTATTTTTTGAAGTGCCAGAAAGTTTTCAGACTTGCTTCGAATAAACTGTTCATATTATCAGCTTTTTAGTTTGCCATTTTCAGATGCTTTTTTTTTTTTTTTTTTAAAATATGATCATTTAATTTCTGGAAAAATATAGACACCCTGCTTTTTATTATCTGAAAAAGTGGTTCAATAATTTATTAATGCAAGAATATTTACATTCGTTATGAAATGAAAACTACATTTTTGAAAATACTGCTCGTGGCTCAAAAAAAAAAAGAGAGGATGATGTGATCATAATTTGCAGATCACATCATATCTGGCAATTGTAATACTATTCTCTTATATAAAATCCCTATTGTGAAAGTTCTCTGAATGAATAATGTTTGTCTGCAATGCAGTTCAATTGATTGTTTTAATAAATTACCTTTTTTTTTTTCTTAATTCATTGCTTTAACAAATTAGAAAAATGATGAATTTGACAATGTCAAATAAAACCCCGTAATAAATAATTATATCTAACTAAACCGTAATTCATATTATGAGCATTTTATGCAAAGGAAGTAATTCCTTCCTTTAGATTTAATAATCCGAAATTTTTATTATGAAGCATATTTTATGAGAAGGAAATAATTCTGCCATTAATTAAAAAACACTCAGAAAAAAATCAGTACATGTGCTTTTAACTACAGTATAGACTTAATAGGTATAGCATTTAAATTTTGAAGAAAATATGATTACAGTACATAAACTGATGTTTGAAATATATTTAGTGAGGATAAAAAAATACCTTGCTATAGTACTATATTTACATCAGTTTTGGTTAGCTTATAATTGAAGTCATGTAGTTTGATATTGTGTGTTTCACGCTGATTCTACCATAATAGTTGACTATAAAATTGTCAAATTTATATATCAAATACAACAGGTATATTTAAAAATTTTAATTTTAATTTAGAGGCTTAATTTGATTACGAGCATTTTATTGAAAGCAAGTAATTCTGCAAAATAAAAAAAAGTTGTTAAAGTAATCAATTAAAAAAAAATTATTACAAAAACGATGGCTTTTCAGACTAAACATTTCTCACATTTATTTATTTAATATTAAAATCTTTTGTTTAATTTACATTAAATCTTAAAAAATATTTATTGAAGCAACCAATTAAAAAAAAAAAGATGGTCTTTGCATAGGCCAATATCTGCTTATCACATGATCACTATTTCCTATTCTAGCACATACCTGTTATTAAAACAGGCAAAACTCTCCATACAGTAGTGCCACTCAGTGCCAACCAGAGTAATCAATGGATACCAGAAGGTTTGTGCATAAAATCCCCTCACTGATGAAGGCCACAAGCCAGAAACTAGTCTGGGGATATTGGATGAGTAGGCACTAGATGGGGATTTTATGCACAAGCCTTCTGGCATTCATTGATTACTCGGGTTGGCACTGAGTGGCATTATGGAGAGTTTTGCCTGTTTTAATAACAGTTATGTGCTAGCATAGGAAATAGTGATCATGTGATGTTTAGTGGTTTAACACCAATACTGCTTAATAGGATAGTGGTGGCTATTGTTGTTAAAAGAGCCAAAGACACCAAAATGTATGGGTACTGAACTGGGTTCAGACCCATATGGCTATATAAGCTATTGAGCTTAGATTGTAAATATTGTGTTTTCAATTTTATTCTCATAGTTTTGTAGTTAAGTAGAGATAAAAGGTGGCTGTTGGAGGGGGTGCAGTGCTATCAGATCCAAAGCTCTTCACTGACGAAGGCCACATGCCAGAAACTAGTCTGGGGATATTGGATGAGTAGGCACTAGATGGGGATTTTATGCACAAGCCTTCTGGCATCCATTTATTACTATCGTTGCACTGAGTGGCACTACTGTATGGAAAGTTTTGCCTGTTTTAATATCTGCTTATATTGTAAAACATCATTTATGAGCAAATTATGAGTTAATATTAACATTGTAAATTTTTTATTAAGTTTATAAGTTCCTCAACTATTGAAAAGTTATGTACTTGTTCTCTTTTTAATTAATATTTTTAATAGTTAACTGTAATGTTAACTTCATATATGGGTAAGGGTTTGTTGGATCTCATAATACAACATTAGTGCATTCATCTCTTTGTCTATGATTGGAGTTTGAATTCAGGTTGCCAAATTTCCGTTAGGCTTAGAATTTTTATTTTGGATAACCTGAATTTGGTTAACCTGGAAAACCATCCAATAAATGAATATCTACTTATCATAACCAGAAGGTAAAACAAGATGGCACTCAAACCATCATCAATTGAAAATCCTGGTAAGCAATATCTCTGTTATCTACGAAGAACTATTCATAATGATCTCCACCCTACAATGGATTATTTAAAGTTTGTTTTCTTTTTTGCTAATAATATTGATATATGTCTTTTGGCATCTAAAACACGACAGGTCTCTTAGCATAATAATTAGAACATCTAATTGCCAAACCCAAAACCTGGGGATTGAATCTGGCCAAATAAAATTTTCAGTTTCCAACGGGTTTAGGATTTTTTTTTCAATTACCCAGCCAATTAAATAATTAATCCAGATAGTTATTTGATTATTAATAAATAAATAAATAGGTATTTATTCTTAAAGAGTAAAACAAATGGAAAAATGCTTAAAACTCTCATTACTCAGTAGTGTTTTTTTTTTACTTTTGTTTTTTATACACTCTTGGTCAGGATTTTTAATTAGAGCATTAAAAGACTTGCTTTTTTATCATTTAAAATATTGAACATGCTGAATTCAAATCTCGTAATAATTTTTTTTTCCCTGGTATTAATAATAATATGTAAGGTTATTTAATTAATATAATTTATAAATATTTTATTTTATAAAAATGTACTTACTTTGGATTTTAAAAATTAAAGATTTTTTTATAAAAATTGGCCTATACTTGAATTTGCTATAATAAGCTTTTTTTTTTTTTAAAGCCGTAATGTGTGGTTGCGCCCATTGGTAAGTTATTATTTATATATTATACATACCTGCACACATACATAAACACATTTATAGATATGCTAAGAAAAATAATTTGTTATGGTTTTAATTTTTAAAAAAAAATATAATGTTCATAACAAACTATTCATATTTTCTATTAATGGATTTTTTAGCCAAAGATAAAAATAATATGAATTTAATACATTTTGATATGTATTAAGATCAATGTGATTGACATAAACGGCATGATTTCTATTTGCATATTTCTGATTCTTCATGACTAATTATAATTAGCATCATTAGAAAGCAAAAGAAAAAAAAATTCATAAGTTTTTCTTATGCTTTTGAAAATGTTATTTATAGCTGTAAGTGATATTTCAGAAATAAATAAAAATTAGCTGTAAGTATTAAACCTTGAATTCAATCAAACTGTTCTAAGATATATATATTTTTAAAAAATTGCCCATATCCCCATATAACTAAGTATGTGGTAGAATAGCATTTACATATGTATGATCGGATCCATAGTTCAAGATGATATTTTATAATGAAATTATTAACTCATATAAAAATAAAAGCTCTGGGTTATAGTGGTTAGTGCCCCTCTACCATGATATGAATTTAGGTTTAGGATTTTTTTCTTCATATAACTGTCCATAGCTTACACAGTTATCTATCCACTATTGTTCAATTGTCCATAGCACACGTAGTTATCTATTCACTATTGCTCAATAAATAGGTATCTAGTTATAATTAATCGGAGAATAAAGATTTCAGATTAATCTGGTTTGGTTAGATGAGTATAAATGAAATAAAAGATTGTAATACGATGCAGCATCAAAACCACAAGATACTTTTATTTTATTTTCACAAAGAGATATGCTTTATTTACCTCTTTTTTATGAAACTTATTTGGATGATATTGTGATAAAAAAAAAGTCACAATCGTTACATTTAAAAATGTATCAACAGTTATTCTCTTTCAAATATAATCTAATTTCTACGAGTTCTACTTAAAAATATATTTGAAAGTTGCCATTAATGATGTGCCACATAAAACGATCATTTTCATCAGTTTTAATATTGCAGCTGTCCAGGCCAATTTATGTCACGATGCCCTCAAGTCCAAAGTAGATCTTTTAATATAATGGCTAATAGGGCATGTTTATTTCATTTTTTTTTTTTGTTCAGTATGATTAAAGAACATGTCTTGAAGAGAATACTTTTGTTGTTGAAGTTTGCTAAATAAAAACTAAGTGTATAATTTATTGCCCACACCAAAATTGGCCGCTGGCTTACAATCCATGGAATTTGAGCTCCAGAATTTACCACTGTATTATTGCCCAAACTATACAGGTCAGCAGAAATATAGCTTCTAAGTAATATGATAAAATTCTTGTAGATAAATTAGTATGCTGTGCTCCCAATATTAAAGGAAGCAAGCATGGGCAAAGCAAGGGTATTAAGAATTACTGTTACAGAATTGCTACAAGGACTAAGTAGTGTTTACTTATGACTTGATTTCATGCCGGTTTAAGTAAACATATTTAATGCCCTATCTAATCTAGAAATATATCTTTTCTTTGTTTATTTAAATCTTTAAAAAATATTTTTAAAAATTAAATTTTGACAAAATTTAATTAATATTTTTTTTAGTGTTGGTTGTTTTCTATTCTATCGTGTCAGCCGCATGATGGCGCTACTGATATGATAGAATATAAAAGTACCATGTCTTCTTTGCCACAAAATCTTCTGTTGTTTCACTTTTCTGCTTTCCGTTGAAACTAGATGAAATAATTTTGTATCGACTTAAGTTTCAAAAAATTTGTTCATTTATGAATAGTAAGAATAATTGAATTAAAAATATAATCTCAGTGCATTTAGAAATCTTAGAGATTCAATTATTTTTGAAATGAGCTGTAGAATCTTATTTGATGGTGTATTAGGAATTATGAGCAATTGTTTATTATTGCTGAATATTTTTTAAAAAGAAATAGTACATAAATATTAATTTCAAAAAATAATTTAGAAATTTTATATATATAAAAATTATATTAATTTTAATTTTTAATTTTAATTTTTAAAAGATTTTTATGATTAGTGCAGCCATTTACCATACAATCTGATTTGAGTGCCAGCTCGAACAACCTTGACAATTTTTTCAGTCGCCAAGCATACTTAGTATTTTTTTAAATAGCCACCCATAATCAAAACAGCAATTATTCAGTATTTGTTGGTAAATCAGATCTAGCTATTATTATATCTAGTGGTCAGATGAATGTTAATGGTCTGACTGTAAAAACAGATAATACAATTATTATATAAATGCAACATTCATTTTGTAGTGTATCATACTCTTTATGGGCACTGGTTTACTTTTATTTTTTTTGCAAAATTCTCCTGAAAATATTTCTCCTACATAGTTGTTGCTTTAGTGATATACCTATGACCCTGTCATTGCCATTTGTTTATATTGATAAAAATACTATATTATTACTATCTAACAACACATTCATTTTCCATCTATTGTTACAATATTGTTTAAGATTGTTCTATTTATGCATTGACATTGCAATAAAGATTTTTTTAACTTTTTTCGATTTCATTGGAATGTTCTTTTGAATTACAGCAGATGGATTAACTGTTTGAATAATAAATATTACTATTTTAAATTGTTCTTAAGAGTATATAAATTTGACATGTTAATAATTTAATATGTCTATAAGATCCATTATTCTTCAGATAATTGGTGTTGCTAATATTGTAGTAGGTTATAAGTGTTTTAGTAACCTTCCTGGTAGTAGATTAGAATTTCTGAAATGTTAATTGAAGCTATAATTGCAAGGAAATCAAGTCATACATCACGTGACTGAATTTAATAAGCTTGTACTACAAATGTTATATAATGAACATTAATAGTTTTTAACAAATTTTTCCAAATATCCCTATCTCCATACCGGTTTCTAGCTATGGTTGTCATCAATGAGGCAGGAGGATATTCAGACATTATATCTAAAAATACCAGCTCAAGTCCAGAATTTGTTTAATAGTTAACTATTAAGTAGAAAATCTGAAATTTTCAGACCTCTATATGTCTTCAAATCCAGCTAGCTAACTTAAATAACCATATGGAACGGAACTAAGTTCAGATGTACCATATATTAATAGCTTTAGCGATATAACATCGCCAAAGCCTTAAGAGCAAAACTATAATTGCAAGGAAATCAAGTCATACATCACGTGACTTAATTTAATAAGCTTGTACTACAAATGTTATATAATGAGCGTTAATAGAAGCTTTTCCGAATATCCCTATCCCCAGACCAGTAATACCAGCTCAAGTCCAGCATTTATCTAATAGTTAATTATTAAGTAGCCATATGGCTATTTAAGTTAGATAACTGGATATAGATATAGATATCTGAAAATTTCAGATCATCTACTTAATAGTTAACTATTAGATATATGCTGGACTTGAGCTACTATTTTTAGATCTAATGTCTGAATATACTACCATCTTACTGATGACAGCCACAGCTAAAAACCGATCTGGGGATAGAGATATTCAGAAAAGCTTGTTAAGAGCTATTATCGTTCATTATATAACATTAATTGGAGCTGTTTTACAGAATATAATGTTGAACTACTGTTCAAAAGCCAAATGAGCACAAGACTCACACATATCAAAATTAAATGCCGAAAACTTAGAACATTATGTGCTCATTTAACATATGTATTAATCTGTAACAGCTCATCTATCCTTGACTGTTTTGTTCCTAAAATACAGTACAGAATTTTACTTCCAAAAATTAAACTTGTGCAGTTTTATTGTGAACTTCTTTATAGAAAAATGTAGTGTACAGTCTTTGAAATTCCTAGAACTGTTTAAATATCTCAAGATCAGTAATTAATCTGTTGCTTTCATGATCAATTTTGATTTTGCTCAAGTTTATGACGTAACTCAATCTTAATAGCAACTCAAATTTTAGATCTTCTTGATGTTAATATGTAACGGTCAGAAAACGTGTGACTCGTAAACATAGTGCAGAATTCGACCACCATACAGAACAGCAGCACCATCGAGTAGCGAAGCCACCCGTGGTACTGAGTTCAAACATAGTTTATCGGTTCCACAATACAATCCACGAAACAACGCATCTGATGCGACATTAGTAAATATTTCCTTAGGCACGGTGGTCAGGGATATGCAAGAGACTCATGATTTTATTCTCGAGTTAGCCAATAATCAAACTAATATTAATTAAACATCCATATTTACATAATCGAGGAAATAGTATATAGAATGGGTATCGAATAAATGAAACGTAACTGCAGACGTATAGTTTAAAATTATTTATTAATACATTTTAATAAAACAATCTAATAATATTTTATGGACTAACAACTTCAGTAGCGGGATTTGCGACATTATTATATTTTAAAGAATACATTTATTTATTTAGACATGATTTTATATTGAGGATTTCAGTAGCGGTATTTCCGATACTGTAATGTTTACAAAAGGAATACATTTATTTGAAGGCATAATCTAGCTACCTAAAATTCTCGAGTGAGTATTTCTAATGCATGCCTGGAGGGATTTATACCTTTGCAATGCAAGAGTCTAAAGTATGGGTTATAAGAGTAATGGCAGACATATATTTATTTAATTAAAATATTTATTTATAACTAAGGGCAAACATTTATTTGAGAGTGAATTATGAAGATAATGCAGAGGCAGAGTGACATATAGAATAATAAAATTAAGTAAAGGAACACGTGGTACGCTTTAGAAAGGCGATATGGAATGGCAGTATATCGAAACTGCAATGCCGTGAATGAGTTTATAATAATGTCGAGCTGGTCTCTGCCATCGGCCCGACGAAGTAAGGTGTCACATAAGCATAACCAGGGACAAGCGGTCCATGTCGCAGTTTTGCCGGCTGGCTGCATGACATTGTCAAGTCCTACGGGAGCACCCATTATGCCCACTTGTGTAGGACGACTGGGGTTAATTTCAACCCTGAAGAATCCGGAAATTTCACGGCGGAATGGGTCATCGTGTCTCTAAAACGTAACACATGTATACTGTATAAACGGTTATGATGAGATTTAAGTAGATTTCTGACTTGGCCCTACATTACCAACATTTACTCAAAAACTCTGGCGACTCTCAAAGAAATGGGATTTTCTAGAATTATTCATTAGATTTAATAAATACAATATATATAAACTGGGAGTTATTACAACTAATATGCCAGCCATTTGCGAAGTAGTAGACCCTGCATTACAATAATGATGCACTGAATGCGTGTCGATTTATATGAAAGTAAAGTTATTTAGGAAAGCAAATATTAATGAAATTTTGACACGCATTCATTGTTTTAAGCGATCATAGATTTAAACTTTGAAAATTGAGATAATTATGAACATGCAATAATTAAATAATAACTATAGATAGAAATGTAGATTATAGAAATACGCACCCAAGATAGAATGAGGTAAGCTAGATTATTAGAGAAATTTACACATTAAATTAATTATTCAATTTTAGTTATACAAATGATAGTTTTTACATTTTACAATTTAGATAAGTAGTATGAAGAAAAGCTATAGCATATTATTAGAGTACTCTAGAGTTTGAACACAGACAGGTACCTGTTTTATAAGAAGTTTTCTTATTCCATGAGTTTAGCAGCAAAGAGTTCACGAGTGGCAATTCTTTCTTGTATTGAGATATTTCATTTAATTTCACAACAGCAGCAGCCTTTTCATTTATTTAAGGCAGCAGATCTTCTTGGTGAATTTATGACGGGCAATGGAAAGTTCAGCATCCGATAGGCCATCTCCCGATGGAGAATAATCTAGGTGCTTTACTCGGTCATACCTTGGCAGGAACAAATTATTTTTATATTTTGGAGACTTTCAGTGATCGAGAGCAAAGCTAAAGTTTTAGTGCATGTCTCCAGCAAGTCTAAGATGGCCTCTTTTCTTATCTTGATCTTTCACATTTTTGTTAAGATATTTTTAGGTTCTACTTAATCTGCCCTGAGGATAATCAATGCATTTAGTTGGTTTTTTTAATTAAAGAAAGCTGCCGTTCTATTGTTTACATTTTACATTTACTAATTACATTTTTGGGGAATTTTTCTTTAATTAATCTATTATCTATCACTGACCGATGCTTTTAAATTTCAAAAACAAAAAGGGAACATAAGATTATTTTAACTTTTAATTAAATATTACATCAGATATTTTTAGAATTATTATTAAACGAAATTTAAACAAAGCAATAAATACGAACTTTATAATTCAAAATAAATGATTAAAATTATACAAAATTATATAACTAAAAGAAATCTAAATTATATTATTTTATCCCTATTTATTGCGTTTAATTTGAGATCGAAATGTGTGCGTGTTTATGCTGAATTCTACATATATTTATACATTTTTAATATTGTTACACACACAATTCGATATCAAAAAGTTTAAATTTGGGCGGGATAGACCGGTCAGTGAGAGACGACAGAAAAAGGTGAAACTTAAGATTCGAATACGAATCTTACTGTTTCAAATAGGATCTGTGAATTATTATTATACATTTAGTTTGAAAAAAATTTATTGACCAAAGTCTAAATTCTATTAACCTTCCTGTAAGTTTTTTGATATGATAACCATTTTTATTCATTGTATTAAATTTTTTTTTTTGTATTTTTCTCTTTTCTGTTTCACTTTTGGTATCTACTTCAGTATCTCCAGTTAATAGAAAGAATATAGCCTAGAGATAAAGTAATTAATCAATTTGGATTACTTTTATTCTAAAAGTTTGTAATTTTATTTGGTTGCCCTGACTTTTTATAGTGACACTGGACAAATCTTTTGCTATTTCATTTAAAAATATATTATTGACAATGGTATATGAAAGCTCCTCTAATTCAAATCCAGGTTGTAGTCATGGTGGACACTTAGACTATTAGTAGAATCTCTTCACATACACACATACATACTTTGTATTTATATTTTAAATGAAGAATAGAGATTGTAGTCTGTATTGTCAATTTTTTTTTAATATGTTATTTTTTATTTGATGATTAAAAAGTTCGCAAAATTCACTAACATTTTTTTATGACGGATATCTTATAATTTGTAACTTTTTTGTGAAATTCATTGATCTTTTTTTATGATAGATATCTTATGCTTTGCACCTTTAACTGATAGGAGACCATTATCAGTTTTGTAGATAATCAGTAACTTTCTGGGTATTCCATTTAATATGTCTGATACCTGAATGTAGACGAATAAATTATTTATTATAGACTTGTTTCTAGGCTGATATTTTGTACTATTTTTTGAAATGTTTTATGAGGTTCAAAATCAGGTTGTTTTTTGGCATTGGTGTACAATAATATTATTCTCACCAAATAAAAAGTATCGGCAATCTCAGAAGATATTTCTATTAAAAGTAAGGACATTATATCAATTACAATGATGAATCACAGTTTTGATCTAAGCCCTGATAATTATTTAGTATTCATGCTGTGATGTGGTTATACAGTTGATTTTGCTTTTATTTATGAATGGAAATTGTTTCTTTATTATTTATCTTTGCATGGGGTGCCATTATTTATGAAAATCACTAGGATACATCAACTACTTTTTGATACTTTTGTAGCATATTCATAAAATTTTATAGCTTCAGTTGTTTTTTCTGAGTCATAACCCTGCATCTATCTTCAAACAGTATCTACATGGAATTCTGATGTTTTTTTGTTCAATTCGATCTCTCAATTTCTTGGTCCATAAATATAAATAGGAATTTATAGGCAATTACATGCTGGCATCCTCCCAGAGGTTTTGCAGTGCTGCAGAAATATGGAATAAGTGAACCCTGAAATAGCATTAGAAGACTATTATATTTACGTTGCTTGTCCAATATATAATTAATATGAGTTTGTTTAATGTATTATTTTGAAAATTAATTAAAATGCCAAATGGACACTAACCTAATCAATTAGCCATTGTATTCTAGAGCCATTTTAGTAAGGAAGGGTTATCATTGGACACCAGGTGCCAGTGCTGTCAAGTGCTAATTAAAATTTTAAATAAATTTCTGTTTGTCTTAATCATTGAATAATTATTTTTATTTTTATTCAAGGTAGTGTCTTAAAACTATTTAGATCAGTGAAATTTGCTAGGGTTAGAATTGATTTCTCTCGTCATTCAGATTTTAAATGTAACTAGAGAAGTCATAAACATCATTAAATCTAGGTGTGCTTTCAGATCCAAGGCTCCTTATTGATGATAGGCACAAGCTAGAAACTAGTTTGGGGATATTGGATGAGTAGACACAAGATAGGGATTTTATGCACAAACTTTCTTGCATTCATTGATTAATTAAAGTCTTGCACTGGTTGGCACTATTGTATAGAGTTTGGCAAAGAATGAGATGAAGGAATAGATGCATTAATAAAAAATGGGGAGCTGGAGAAATGGAGAATTAGTATGGAGAGTAAAAAGGGTTTACATTTATATAGAAGTAAACAGAATATTGGGTGTAAGCTAATTTATGATAATAGCAAAGAAAGTAAGATCTGAACAGGATCGTTAACAACAAGGGGATATACACATAAATGGAGAAATGTGAGTGATTTAATCTGCAAGTTATGTAAGGAGGGCATGGAAAATATTAGGTATTTGCTAATTGAATGTAAATGCTTACAAGCAGAAAGAGTATAAATAATGAAGTGGTGAGAGAATAAATATGATTATACAGAAAGTGGGTTCTTGGTTTTTATACTGGGTTTGGAAAAAGATAAGGGGGATCTAGATATAAAGGCCATAGAATGGACAAAGATGATGTTGTGGAAATGGGATGGAGAAGGATAGAGAAGAATATGGGAAAAACATAGGGTGGTGAATGGAAAGGGAAGTAAACAAGTTTCTCTGGGCATATTGGCTGAGAGATTCTTGACTTCGATAAAGGAGAAACCATAGCGCATCACTTCACACTGTTTTAACTAGAGAAG
Source organism: Epiperipatus broadwayi (assembly GCA_028023455.1). Lineage (NCBI taxonomy): Eukaryota > Metazoa > Onychophora > Udeonychophora > Euonychophora > Peripatidae > Epiperipatus > Epiperipatus broadwayi. The sequence goes on along the minus strand of JAQFVV010006221.1, from coordinate 5,028,080 downwards.
TCATATGCCTTTAGATGCTTTGGCTATCTGTTTGTGTTTATACTTATATGTAATTCTATTATACTTCATTATTTATTTAATGTCACTATAAGTACAGCATATTAATTTTATTTAACATAAAAATCAACATTTAATGTTTGTTTATATATATATTGTTTTTCTGCAGGTATCATCAATCAACTTTATTTGAAAATGATCTTCATTTTTCTCATCTTTCCACAATGGAACGAGAAATGGCTTTTCGTTCTGAAATGGTTAGTATATATTACAAAAATTAATTAATATATATATATTGTTTAAAAGGATGTTGCCTTGGCAACAGTTTGAGATTGTTGATTGTTATTGATATTGGGATTGTCTAAATGTTCACTGGTTTTGAATGATATATATATATATTGCACAGATTTATAGGTTTTTAAGTAAGCTGTTAATCTTTATTAGCCCACCCCTGTTTTAGAGGAAGACAGAGTGGCTATTTTTAATTTACTTGTACAACATTCAAATGCTTTTATGATAAATTTATAATGAGAAACAGGTTTCACAAACTATTCCATATTCTTTCCATCAAAGAATTGGAAAATAATTCATGGCAGTGCCTAAAAATGCATCTAGAAAGATGAAATCACAAAATTTGATAAATATTTAATATTACACAAGTAACAGTTTTGCAATTGTTAAAATGAGGAGTTTGTTATTGACAATCTGATTTTTCTATGAGAGACTTATTTGAAGCAGAGCAACTTAAATATTAATCTTGCCAAGTGTATACAAATAAGTTTAATATGATTGAAGATTCAATCTAAAATAGTAAATTTTTGAAACATTTGCAGATCCTATTATTAGAGAATGAAATCAGTAAAGATAATAAAGCAATGAAAATAGTAATATGAACAGTAAGCAATTGATATTTATAATATTCACTTTTTGGATAAAGATTCACATATTGGTCCTTTTTTTTTTGTATTACTGTAAATTTATATTTGAATAATAAAACTGCTCAGGGGTGCCTTGCATGTTCTCATGTTCAGAAATTATATTGTATATAATAGATATATATGAGAGATAGTGATCTGGGCCAACTGATGAGTGCTGGTTCAGGACGAAATGCATCTTGGGGGTCGTTTGTCTTTTATTATATCTTTATTTATCTGAATTTTAAAAGAATGGGGAAGTGTGGAGGTGTTATTATATCTATAAATTATATTGTACTGTTTTTCTTCTGTGTCTTTATTTCCTGTTCTTTGTATCACATCAAAATGTACATGTGGACTATATTTTTGTCCACCAATGGGCCAGATATCGTAATTATGCTTGTTTATACTGAAGCTGACACATACATTATTTTAAGAACTTGAACTTGCGTCTAAGAAGTTTCCCATTCTAGAATTCTATGAATCAGAGAGTTTAAAATTCATTTTAGCATTCTTATCAGAAAATGCTTTTTCATTCTCAAAATCCTAATGGAAATTTCTAGAAATTGCGATAATACTATTAGTCACAATACGATTAAACTTGGCTTCTCTGTTCCAAATATAATATCAAAATTGCTTACTCTAAAATAATTTTTATTTACCTGTAATTAAATACCAATGACAGGTCCATTTTTAATTTTATCCAGAATATCTTCCCAGTTGAGCTTGTGTGATGGTTTTATAATCATATACGTAACATTTTTTTTTATGAATCTCACTAACACTAATGTAAGATTTTCGTGCTGGAAATCCATTGAAAGAAATTGCTACCAAACTCAACATGTTATCTTACATGAGTTATAAAATCATTGATGAATATTCTTATAAGAAATATGATTCCCACTTTGAGATAGTTCATGAAGATACTCAGACATCAAAGATGAGGAAAATCTTTAAATTTTCAAATCAACAATTATCTTTACAAAGCAATCAATTTACCACATAAATTGTATCCATATTATACCATGAACTTTAAATAGATCAGCTTATTATTATGGAAAAAAATGGTGAATCTTATATTCAATCATAGCTTGCTAATCCTAAATTAAATTATCATTATTGCACCCAAATGATATTGAGAACGGATCAGTAGTCTCAATCCAATCATTATTATTCAATAACGTTATGACTTTTTAGTTCAGAAATGTCCAATATCTATTGATAGTACTTGTGGTAAAAATGTACAAATATCTCTCATTTCATAATACCAAATTATAACTTGATAAGTAAATCATATTTGTTGATAACAAACAGAAAAATATTAAAACTAAAGTTCCTTATATGGATTTCTTTTTTACTGAAACTCTGCTTCATTCTTAATAAAAATATTACCAACTTACTATCGGATGTAATATGCTAACCTTATTTTATAAGAATTAACTTGATTTGCTTAAGATATTAGGCTAATGGATTGTTATTTGAATGACTTAAAAGATACTTACGAGATTATTTAGTAAAACAAATCATAAACAAATGCAAAACTCTCCATACAGTAGTGCCACCCTGTGCCAAACAGAGTAATCAATGGATGCCAGAAGGCTTGTGCATAAAATCCCTATCTAGTGCCTACTCATCCAATATCCCCAGACTAGTTTCTGGCTTGTGGCCATCATCAGTGAGGAGCCTTGGATTTGAGAGCACTGCATCTAGATCTTAGGATCTAATGCAACCTTCCAGCAGCCACCTTTTAACTCAACTTTACTACAAAACTATGATGATGGCCACAAGCCAGAAACTAGTCTGGGGATATTGGATGAGTAGGCACTAGATAGGGATTTTATGCACAAGCCTTCTGGCATCCATTGATTACTCTGTTTGGCACAGGGTGGCACTACTGTATGGAGAGTTTTGCCTTTGTTTACAACAATTATGTGCTAGTATGGAAATGGTGATCATGTGATGTTTAGTGGTAAAACAAATCATCTTGTTTTTCCTGATAAACCACTATTCAATTGTGCCTTTATCATTTATATTTAAAATTGATCCCTCATTATTAGTAACTTCTTCAGATTCCACTATTCCAGATTACTAAAGACATTGTTCAGAGATTTCTCATATTATTCATATTATTTACAATTCTCTGATAGAATTATCTATATTCATTATCAATGTTATAGGCCTTTCTCAGGAAGAAATATATTTCCACTGTTATATATTGATTACATCCATTTATCATTGGGTACTAATCTACATATGTTTTTTTTTTGCTTTAATTATTAATTTTGATAAAGCAGCAGGGATCCTCTCCCTCCTTGGAAAAATCTTTGGATATAAAGTTCGCAATAGAAAAATCTTTGCCATCAGTATTTACAGGATTGTTATGCAAGCATTTTATCATGACTTAATGTGCATCTTTTTTAAACCAAGGTTTAGTTCACAAGTAAATTGTAGAATCAGAAGGAAAGTTTCATCTAGCCCTAACCTATTCATTCCTCTTAAACACCATCTGATGATCAAAATAAGAATCAATAAACATCACCTGACTACCTCCTCTTATGCTTGTGTATAACTGTTGTTAAAACAGTCAAAACTCACTATATATATTGCCACACACAGCAAGCTAGAGTAATCAATGGATGCCAGAAGGCTTGTGCACAAAATCCCCATTTAGTGCCTACTCATCCAATATCCACAGACTAGTTGTCTGGCTTATGGCCTTCGTCAGTGAGGAACCTTGGATCTGAGAGCACTGCATCTAGATCTTAGGATCTAATGCAACTCTCCAGCAACCACCTTTTATCTCCATTTAACTATAAAACTATGAGTCTTAAACTGAAAACACCTTAATGTTTTCAATCCAAGCCCATTAGCTTATATAGTCATATGGATCTGAACTCAGTTCAGTACCCATACATTTTGGTGTCTTTGGTTCTTTAATAACCATAGCCACCACTATTCTATTAGGCAGGATTGGTTTTAAGCCAATAAACATCACATGACTACCTCTTCTTATGCTTGTGTATAACTGATGTTAAAACAGGCAAAACTCACTATATATATTGGTAAAATTTTGGATTTAATCTAGTATTGTTTTGTTTTATGGTTTTGCACAATTATTTATATATGTTGTTTGTTAGTTGTTACATATCAAAATAAACTTTTTTAATAATATAAATTATAAGATGCAGATTTTTTTTTTTAAAGGTTAAATTTCCAAAATTTTATTTTGGGAAATCGAAGTAATTTTCTTTTTTATAACATTTATGTTGACTAAAAAAAAAATAAAATAAAAAATGCCCCTGTGATTTTTTAAAAATTATTTATTTTTATGTATATAGTATTATATAAAAATATATTAAGAAGAATAATTTATTTTTTATATAAAGTATTTCTGAAATAATGAAGTCAACATTAATGGTATGTGTATGCATAGCATGTATTTATATTGAAAATGTGTAAAACACACACACATTATGTATAGATGTATATAGGTGTTGCATATGCATGGTGAAATAAAAAAATTTAAATATAGAATTTATTAATCGCTAATTTTTTTATTCAATACTTGTTTGTATCTTTTATATGGTCAGTAATACTGTACACATTTTATTGTTTAATAAATCTTATTGGATGCCAATTTTGAATAAATATTTTTGGGTGAATTATAAAATGTAATGTATATGTTTACTTTATTCATATATATATATATGAATAAAGTGAACAAACCTAGATAAAATATTTCTTGGAAAATTACTAATTAATGGTTGATGCTGAAAATGAGAGAAGTAGAATAATTAATTCATATATTGTAATTATCTTTCTAATTGTAAAGCTGATTAAACCTGTTGCTTTCTTCTTATTAAACAATATATAAACAAGTACTGGTATTTTATATACTTTTTCAATTATCTTTATTACTTTTCAATATAACTTATAAATAAAAGAGTAATTATTATGGTTTGATAAAAAAATATTATTTAACTTCCTGTTGCAGATTTATATAATACTATTAACATAGTCCAATAAGGTATTACTATAAATATCAAGTATCGTATATATATTATTGAATATTTATAAATACAGTACTCAGATATATTTTAAAAATTTAATCCCACAATTCCATGATTTTAATGTTTGCTGCCTGCCTGTTAATTAACTCATGTTTGTATTTGTATATTAGCATAGCTTCTTTTATTTTTCTTTTGTTGTTATTTTTTTCAATTTGCAATATTTTAATGTTGTTGTAATTGAAGTTAAAACCATAAATATATGAATTATTATGGTCATAATAATTTATATATAATTTATAATAATATAATTTATTTCGAATGATCAAGTAAATTTTATTAGGAAGATTTATAAAGGTATATGTGATATTGCATTTTACACACCTCCTACATTAAACAAATTAATAAATAATTCTAAAGATAAAACCTCAAGTATAAATAAAAATTGTATCATTTATAAATGAATATGTAGGTGTGGTAGTGAATATATAGATGAATCGAGATGTACGTTGGAAAAAATAACTAAAGAGCAATTGCTGTTGTTAAAAAGAGTTCAGCAATCGAATTAAAATTGCAAAATAGATAGTAATGTTCCAGCATCAGTTTTTCACGACCATAATAATTCATATATTTATGGTTTAACTTCAATTACAACAACGTTAAAATATTGCAAATTGAAAAAAATAACAAAAGAAAAATAGAAGAAGCTATGCTAATATACAAATACAAACATGACTTAATTAACAGGCAGGCAGCAAACATTAAGATCATGGAATTGTGGGAAGGTTAACCTTTCAAAGTGTTAGTTGACAAAGATTACAAGGATAGTCGAAAGTGCTCCTAAGTGGATAAAAGTTTAAAAATATATCTGATTACTGTATTTATAAATATTCAGTTATATAATTACGTATATTGCTTCGAAGAAATACAGATATCGAATTATAATATTATTATATATATATATTGTAATGGTACGGACCCATGGTATATAGCATGGATATTGGATAAATCATTATCACCTCAACAAAATGATCACTGTAGAAAATGGGCAACAAATCAGAATCTTAAGACATTATAAGTGATCATAAATTATAATAAGTGATAAATATAATAACACCAACATTAGTCACCAAGAGCCAGCAGTCATCCTTTGTGACTAGATTTAAAAGAGATACTTAATATAAAATCTTAAGCTAATCATTATTTAGCCAATGCCAAATTAAGGGCATATTATAAAAACAGTCATCAAAATTTCATCTGCGTTTACATATTTAAGCACTAAAATATTTACAATAATAATAAAAAAATGCTGGGATCTTTATATTAATGCTGATCATCATTAATATTCTTGGTTACCAGATACCATATGTGGAATGGACAACAATAAGCTAATTTTCAAATCTATAAACTGAAGTATATGGACTTCAAAAGTGATTTTTATCTTTGAGCCATGGATATCCCTACATAGGTACTTGCACATATTTGTAGCAAATACCATTGTCCAAAGCTAGCTTTGGAACCACAAGAACCCTAACCATTGTGGACTAAAGAGAAAACACATATATAAAAAGCTTAATCTATGATTAGTACATTTATTAATTAAAAATAATAATAAAAAATGAAAGATATAATAAGTACTCTACAATACAAATAAATGATTCTGATTCTGACTTAGAAATAAAGATATTATTTTCATAAATTGAAAAATAACAAACTATATATGTAACTTGTATAATTTCCAGATATATAAATTATAACAAGTATTAATTAAATACATATACATATGCGCCCATACATATATGTTCAATGGATTTTGTCAAAAGAAAATAAACATTGACAATATAGAATTAGAAATTAATAACTACAAATACCTTGGTCAGATATTTATAGATAAAAACATAATAGATGAAATTAATCATAGAATTAAACTTAGATGAAATGTTTGTAGTAGAAATAAATATTAAAAGAAAATATGTCTATGTGTTTGAAAAGGAAGATTTTTAATAAATTTGTTTTATCAATTCTTACTTATGGACGTTAGACTTGGATACTTATCGGAAGAGCAATAGAGATTTCAGACCATTAAATGAAAGATGGAGACATGTATATTAGGAATAACAAAAAAGGATTGAAAGTAAAATATACGGGTGAGAGAATGAACAGGTTTTACTAATGTCATTGAAAGAATTAAGAAAGTGAAGTGGATATGTCTGAACTTATTGCTACAAGAGATGATTGTAGATGGATAGTTGAAATCTTAAACTGGATTCCAAGAGTAAGGAAGTGTGCTGGAGTTACGTAGAGAAGAGAGTCTAGAGATCTGAGAAACTGGATTAAACTTAAGAATGGATCAATAGTGATTGGAAGTGATAATTATATAAAATATTCTAATTCTATTTTTTTTTTTATATATGTCAAAGCATCAGCCGGGAAGCGAACCCATGACAACTGTCTGCTAGTAACTGCTTGCTTGCAAGGCAGCTGTGCTGATCTCTCGGCTACCAACCCTTAACTGCTATTTTAATACATAAATAATAATGGTTGATTTTAGATGTGTACATGTATAGATGATATGTGCACACACACACACAATCTAATATTTCATTTAACTGTAATACAGTTATTAAATAAGGATTTACACACTCACATGCTTGTTTTAATATAAAAGTAAAATCTCTCACTTGCTGATTCTAACTACTTTTTTTTTGTTTTAAGTTTTATTTTCTAATGTTAGAAAAGTTAACTTTTAGGGTTAACTTTAGAAAAGTTTTTAGCAAATTCATTTATTTTCATTGCATAACTACTTCAATTTATTTCACTACTTATTTTGCTTACTAATCAATTTCTTCCTTTTTTTTGCCCCATGTTGTTTCATTAGATCTCAAGCAGGTGCAGTACATATATATATGGTTGACAGATTTATTTTGTGTGTTTTCACACATATAAAATAGCATGCATATAAATATACATTGGTATCTCAGGAATAGTAGGCTGACTTTTTATGATCATGTCCACGACAGGATAGGCATATATAAGGTAAATGTAGGTTGTTCTCAACTTTGTTTAGCTTATTATAACTTAATGGACAGCAACCACACAAGTGGTTTGACCTTTTATATCTTTGGCTATGAATCACAGAAAAGTTTTGTCCCTTCTCTGGAATTCCAGACTCAACTATCGAACCAACAGTTGTGTTTTTGTATTCTCTCTAAGCTAATAATGCAATAGTAGCTTACTCAAAGAAATTTAAAACAAGGGAATTACAATAAGTTATTTATTCATCTCGATTAATAATTTAATTACTTTGTCCTGTTTTTTCAATTTATATTTATTAAAACTAATTAATTTAAAAAAAAAAAAATTTAAATTAAAAATAGATTAAACAGGCAAAACTCTCTATACAGTATTGCCACTCAGTACAAGCCAGAGTAATCAATGGATGCCAGAAGGTTAGTGCATAAAATCCCCATCTAGTGCCTACTCATCCAATATCCCCAGACTAGTTTCTGGCTTGTGGCCTTCGTCAGTGAGGAGCCTTGGATCTGTGAGCACTGCACCTAGATCTTAGGATCCAATGCAACCTTCCAGCAGCCATCTTTTATCTCTACTTAACTACAAAACTATGAGTCTTAAATTGAAAACACAATATTTTCTATCCAAGCTCATCAGTTTATATAGTCATGTAGGTCTGAACTCAGTTCAATGCCTATACATTTTTGGTGTCTTTGGTTTTTTAATAACCATAGCCATCACTATCCTATTAGGCAGGATTGGTTTTAAGACAATAAACATCATGTAGCAGTTATAAGCAAGCATAAGAAATGGTGATCATGGAATGTTTATTGGCTTCAAAATAGATTATAGGATTAAAAGTACATTATAAAGAAAATATAATTTTGTTTTCTGCAAAAATATTTTTTATCTTTGTTAGATTTGAATAGTTGACATTTTTGTCAAAATCATTAGAGAATTATTTGCATTAGAGATATTGTATATTTAAGTTTAGATAATTTACAATACTAATTTAGTATATAAGGGATTTGAACTCAGAGCTTTCATACGACCCTCAACTCTCCATGCCATCTTATATTGCTGACCACCTGGTGATTATTTATCTTTTCAACATGTGTGTGATCAGGTGGATCAGCAATATGAGATGGCATGGAGAGTTGAGGGTCATATGAAAGTCCGAGTTTGAATCCCTTATATATTAGATTATATATGTGCAGGTATGTGTAAGCCTGTACAGTGTATTAAATTACCTAATACTGTAATTTGGAAATATATATAATACTACTTAATATATGTCATTTTAAACTATAATTTAAATAAATATATACAGTAAATTTTATCAATGTTCATTTTTGCTTTTCCTTTCAAGTGATATATATATACACACGCACATACTATGCTGTGTGGCATGAGTCCATTTTATCTGAAAATGCATACATCAAATATCCTTTTGAGTTTTTCAGTATAGATGAACAAGCAAAAGATAATTCATATAGAGAAAAGTCAATAGATGGGTGATCCTAATCATTATTTATGATCATACCTGGTATCTAAAATTGTTGCCAGTTTACTAACATCCCAAATATTTTAGAGATTCTAAGTAGGCACAGTGGAGATCAGGTGATCTAGTTGTTGATCTTTTTTTTCAAGAATGGTCTTTTGCTGGTTGTTACATACAAAAAATTAGAAAGAGAAAGAATAGTTAACATCATTAACCCATATAAATGTTCATTTTTAGAAGTATTTTATCTCTATACAAAAACACATCTCATTATGTATTTTTCACAATACTTTGTAAAAGTGCATTATGGGAAGTGTGTCTTTTATGTAGATTTAATAATAGGAATAGAATAAAACGTGGGAAAAGTTTTGAATATCTTGGAAGAATTTTACTTGCATAAAAGTAATATTTTCATAAAAATATAATAGTTCAAAAAATTGTAATACATCATTTATGTAAAAAAGATTTTATATTTTAAGATTTTCAAATTATATTTTATATTTGTTCTTACAATTTGTAACCATTTTTTTCTTTTATTATTTTATGTTGCAGGGATTATATTATTCCTATTTCAAGAAGTTAATAGAATCTCCAGATATGTTTTCAGGCCTTCATGCTATTATGCATGATAACACTACAGAATATCCCAATACTATAAATACTTTGCAGCGTTTTAATTTATATCCAGAGGTAAAGCAAAATTATATATATATCAACAAATTTTTTTAATTTTTATATTATATATTATGTAAGTTTTAGCTTTAACATGATAATTTATTAACTAGTGGTATCAATTCTATTTGCAGTTCCTGTTTTTTACATATATAAACACAATTTTTATTTTATCTCTTCTCTCTCTTTTTATAGTAGCACACATTCATAATTTAATTTATATTATATAAAGTAAAAAATAATTTTAAAGTTGTAATGTTTTGATATTATGTAAATATATTCTCTTATTCTTCTCTTTCACTTTCTTTGCATATCTTCATATATATATATTTCTTATAACACTTCTTTCATATACACATCAATGCAAACAAATTTTCTTAACCTTCTTTATTTTCCTTACAGTTTTGACTGACCAGCAGTCTTCATCAGAGCTCTGATGAAGACTGCTGGTCAGTCGAAACTGTAAGGAAAATAAAGAAGGTTAAGAAAATTTGTTTGCATTGATGTGTATATGAAAGAAGTGTTATAAGAAATATATATATTGATATTATGTAATAGTAAAAAAAAATCACAAAAATTGTTTTGGTTTTTTTTAGTTATAATCACTTGCTGTTAATATTGTTTGTATATTATTAACTGGTTTAATTTGTTTGAAATTTGACTAACTTATAATTTTATTTCAGATTGTTTTAGCAATGTTATTTCGCACATATATATTTATTACAGACAGTTTAGAAATATCAACTAAAATATGCTGGCAAGTTAATCGAGGCAATAATTTGCCATCCGTGTTGTCTTGTGAAGGTTTGTTGTTTTTTTTTGAAAATTAGTTATTTCACATTTTATGTATTTAGAATTACGTGTAATTTTATAATCAGCCTTTGTTTATATATATATGTGTACACATATGCAGATGTATGTAAATAATGTACATGTGTGTGTATACATATATATACACATATGCTGTAATGTTTAACATTGTATGATCTAGTGAAAATATAAACAGCAAAATTATACAATTGAGTTGAGAGAATAGGAAATAGAAATTGAAGTAATAAAATTACGATACAAAAAATAAAAAAAATAAAAAATTGAATGCATGTATATAATAAAAGTTGTTTCTAATTTTGTATAGTAATCTAGATTATAAAATGTATTCAAAATTGAAACCTGCAATATTGACCGGTATATGGTATTTGGACATGCATGCGCATGTATAATAAATTATTTGTATATGCAAATGTATAAAGAAATGTTTTACCACTTAAACATTTTAATTCAAAATTTTTTAATTATTTGGAAAAGTTTGAGAATTTAAATCAAATCGATCTCAATAAATAAACTGAATGAGAAATGATTAAAATATTACAATAATAGTAGCGATTAAATTTTAAACTTATTCTGAAATGAAATAAGGACTAAGAGTCATGAGACATTTTAAATGAGCAGCAAGTCATCAGTGATAACAAAAACGTTATCTTTTGTGTAATTTCAAACACAAAAATATATAATTAATTAATTATTGAAATTAATATACAGGGGAAAGCTGAATACTATGAAATGGATTTTTTGTTATTTGTAAAAAAGTTAATTTTTTTTTTTTAATTCAATAATTAATTTATGTAAAAACCAATAGTGTTAATATTTAAAAGTCAATCTTAACCAACTCAAATATTATTCAAAGATAAAAAAGTGAAATGTTTATCTTATGTAGTCCAATTTATTAATTGAGTCATTAAATAAAAACTTTCTGACAATCAAGTCATATCATCAACATATTTTTGAAAAACATCTAGTGTCGTTTTCAGTTTCAGCTAACTCAAATTATATGGGAATATTGTAAGTATATTGTTGTATCTTTGTAAAAATTGCATACAAGTTTGTGCATTCCAGAAAAACTAGAATTTATTAGAGAGATTGTTTTTAGATCGTGAATTGATAACTGATAAAAAATTAATTAAAGAATTAACGTAATGGCGATCGATAAAATTTCAAGAAAGATTTGTTGATTGCAAATATTTCTAGATAAGAGACCTTACCTTATAAGGAGAATGTATTTAATGTTATCAGTTATCAGAAAGCTATAAAAAGAGTACATAACAAGTACATCAGTCCATTCCAGCGCATCTCCAGTAATGTTCCAGTTCAATTCCTGTATAGCAGAGATTTAAGTGACGGTGCTTCAGTTAATATGCAGCGCTCAATGGAAATATGTTCACGGGCAATAGCTGAATAGGCCCACAGATTGGGAGACTAAACCCTGAGGAAACTTGTAGAGTTGAGTTTCCAGTAGTTTCAAGTGGAATTACAGGTGGACTGTTGCAGAGACAGAGGCTGTAAGGAGCTTAAAGTCGGTCACAGTGCTATACTACGATGTGTTTGTGTGCAGCTAAACTGGACTGGAGTCAAAGAGTGTGTATCAGAGCCCATTGTGAACTGTTTTGTAGCAGCCAGCCTGAAAGTACATCGAGGGAATTGAACATTAGTGAACTGTAGAGATTGTATTGTTGCAGACTATTTGCTATTCTGATTATTTAAAATATTGCGAGTTTTTTTACGTATATATCCATTTGCTAGCCACCCAGTCATAATTGCAGACACAGCATATATAAAGAAATAAAAAAGCAATACCAATTGGTGGCATTTGAAATAAAATTTTAGTAGCTAGTTGCCAGTGAAGTTAATTTCCAGAGAGAGACTGATATTTAAGAGCTTTGATATAACTTCCCCAAAAGACTTATAGAGATGACTGCAAGTAAAGAGTTGACTGTTGAAACAAAGCTACGCTAGGATTAGAAAGCTAAGTTATCATTATTGTTTTTTAATTGCCATTATGGGAAATATATTCATTATAAAGGTGCTTGTTATTTCCCAATTTTAGTTTGAATCACTGTTTACTATTTGGAAATGTACTCACTGGTGGAATAGAGAATGTAGATTCTAAAATATATTATAGCTTGTCTATTGTCTGTCCTACAAATTTAAATTTGTCTCTTGGATCATTAATCCAACTGTCAACAAAAGTGTTGTGAATAAACTGAACTTTAGAAAAATACTAATACAAAAATGATCTTGTGGAGATATTAAACACATAAAGGTAACATTTAGCAAAGTTACTTATATAAAAATACAGCTGTGGAGAAAACTGACACTTAAAATAAAAAAATGTGAAAATACTAAAGATAATACCAAAAAAAATATTGTCAAATAGCTAAATTACTGGGAAATGCTCAATTGAAATTATATTTTAGAATTTTCAATAATTATAGTTAAGTAAAATATTTTTTTAAGTGGGCATTTATTTGATAATAAATGAATGAATTTAAGATTACACAATTTATTTTTTCTTTTGTTTAAAATACTACATTATTATAGATAATTAACAAGTAATTTTTATGCAGTATGTATATATATCTTTGAAGAGGTTAAGTGAAAAGAATAAATAAGGTTGTAAACCCAGCCACAGATATATGCTGATAGATTGTAAACAAGAGTGATTTATGTATGTGCAGGTATGCATGATTTGTTTTATGTTTCAATTAAAGAACAGTAATTATATCCATTTTTCATGTATTCTCAACTTGCATGGATGGCATATATTTTTACATATGTATGTTAGTGGGCCATCTGACGTACAGAAAAGATTTTAAAGTGCTTCTAAATTGTGCTACACCATGTGCAATTTAATAGATAAGAACAAGTATTTAAGGAGTAATAAGGATAGGTAAATCAATTCAAACTTGAAAATGGTGCCAGAAGGTACAGAAGCATTCTTATTCTCAAAACAAACAAAGCTGATTTGTGCTAGCCAATATTATTTTTATGGTTGTATTTAGAGCGATTACTGATAATAGACGATATTAGTTGAGATCAAATTTTGAGCAACCAAATCATATAAATTGGTAATAATTCTACAAATATTCCAGTTATTGACCAATATTGTGCTGGGTGAATTAAATTTTTGATATGCTCAAAAAGGAAGAAGTCATCACATATTGTTGCCAGTATCCTTACAATATGTAATAGCATGTCAATGTATTGAGGAGTTCTGGTTAGTATTTTTTTCCATCAATTATAATAAATAAACAGGCAAAGCTCTTGCCACTCAGTGCAAGCCAGAGTAAACAATGGATGCGAGAAGGCTTGTGCATAAAATCCCCATCTAGTGCCTACTCATCCAATATCCCCAGACTAGTTTCTGGCTTGTTGCCTTTGTCAGTAAGGAGCCTTGGATCTGAGAGCACTGCACCTAGATCTTAAGGATCTAATGCAATCCTCCAGCATGTGATGTTTATTGACTTAAATTATAATAAATATCAATACCACAGTTCTCCATAGAAACTAATTGACATGAATTTTTATGTCATATGATAACATATTTTTAAAATAAATGTAAAGGTTCTTTATTATTATTTTTGTTTTTAAATTGCCATTTATATATGAAATTTCATTTAAATATGTAATTTCTTTAATTGTAGTATAATTATAAAACAAAATATGATTTTCAGACAAACTATTATTCAAGAAATATTTAAAAATTATCAGAAATCAAGGAGAAAAATTTGCTTTTGAAATGACTTTTTAAATAAAACGAAAAATAACTGTCATTTGAAATCATTTTTTGTTTTAAACTGGCAATTTGTATAACAAATGTAATCTTTGAAAACAGTTATATATTATTTTTAGGTAAATAAAATAATTTGCTTTTTAATGAATTTTTTTTTAAAAAACAATTTATGTACAGATAAAATATTAACAATATATTCTTTCCTCTTTCTAGATCAGATTTTATATCGAGCAGCCTTTAACAGCCCAATGCAAAGCATTTTTTTTAATAATCTAGAAAATATTTTTATATTATTGCTCTTGTATTACTGAAAAGTCTTAACCTTTGATAGATTAGATAATAATTATCTTAATTCAACAATTAGCTTTTTTCTATGTTTATAGTCTTTCTTCTTTTAAATTTTTTATTCAATACCATAACATCAATAATATCAGTTTGGGATTTGTTTCATTCTTTCTCTCTATCTTTGCTTATTTTTAAAATATTGTAAATATATTAATTAAATGCCTTTTTTAAATTTAAATATAATTTTTTTTTAAAAATATAATAGCAAATACACTAGAAATATTTCTTGCCATTTTAAATTTCATATTTTTCTCTATTTTATTATTATTATTTTTTTCATGTGTCAAATGTGTTGACCGGGAAGCAAATCTGGGCCAGCTGCTTGGAAGGCAGCTATGCTAACCACTAGGCCACCAACGCTTGACTATTTTTTTTTACTTGATAATTAATACAAATAAACAATTTTCTCATTTTTTCTCTACAATGTCCTCTTACAAACACAAATTTGTTAAGTGTGTTTTCAGTTTTACTGAAATTTGTTTTGAATTTTATTTTGTAACTGAATTTAATTCATAAATTCTTGATTGCAAGTCATCAGATAATCCAAAATGAAAAATGTATATATAATATATGACTGTATGTAATTAACGTGTGTGCTTATGTGAAAAGAAAAAGAGAGAAATAGTAAGTTGCTTCGAAATTGTTTAACTTAAATCAGTATATCAAAAATTTGCGCTATTAAAATAATATTTATGAAGAAATATGCTTTTTATAATGGACTTTTGATTGGTTCAAATGGTATAGTGTTTATTCATCACATGATGACCATTTCTTGTACTTGCTCATAACTAGATAGGGATTTTATGCACAAGCCTTCTGGCATCCATTGATTATTCTGGCTTGCACAGAGTGGCACTACTGTATGTGAGTTTTTAACATAGTGCTTATTGTTTTTAAAAAAGAAAGTTTTACATATAGTATTTACTTATATGGAAATATTCAAGAAAAAATAGAAATTCTTTGTAAAAAAAATTATTCACAGCTGAAAAAAGATTATGCAATACTATTTTGTCAGTAAAACTGTTATAACATGAAAAAGTTGTATTTGAGTTTTCTTGTTAATATAAGTAATAGAATATTAATAAAGACATTTATTTAATGTGTAATAATTATTAGAAGCTCTTGTTAACTTCTAGTGCTGGCTTTTTATTAAATCAATCAACTTTCTAGAAATATCCACCATCTGATTATTTAATCTGCAAACTTCATTGTCTATACTTGCCATGTTTATTAAAACATAAGAAGATGGAAGTAATTCCATTTTATTCTCTTCTTGTCTGCAGGAGATGATTAGACAATGACATGTTATGAGTTAGTTTATGATTTAATAAAAAGATGGCACTAGAAGTTAACATCAGTTTCTAGAAATAATTATTTTTAAATATTTTTATAAATAAATACATTAGATTGATTAATAAAAATATTTACGTAGAGATATGATGTGATGAACTGTAGTTTCTCCTTAAACGGAGTCAAAAATCTCTCAACAATTATGCCCAGAGAAATTTGTTAGCCACTTTATTTTCCATTCCCCAGTCTAAGTTTTCCCAATATTCTGCTCCATTCCATTTCCACAACATAATCTTTGTCAATTCTATGGTCTTTTTATCTAAATCCCCCTTATCTTTTTCCAAACCCAACATAAAAACCAATAATCCACTTTCTATATAATCACTTTTTTCATATTTATTCGTCCATAACTTCAGTATATATGCCTTTTTTGTTTTCAAGCATTTACATTCAATTAACAGATGCCTAATATTTTTTATTCTTTCCTTACATAATTTACAGACTAAATCACCCATATTTTTCCACTTACATGTATATATTCTCTTATTGCTAAAGATCCCGTTCGAGCCTTAAACAATAAACTACTTTCCTTACTATTATCATATATTAACTCTCACCTAATTTTCTGTTTATTTCTATATATATTTAAACTCTTTTTACTTTCCATACTAGTTCTCCATCTCTCTAACTCCCTATTCTTTATTAATAAATCTATTCTTTTATTCCATTCCTTACCACTATAACACTCAACAATCCTCCTAACACAGAATTGCAAGGTGGGAAATAATCAGACTAAAGGATCAATATGCTGCATATGTGATGTATTTGTATTACACTGATAATAGTTTGTAAAATCACCACAAAAACTTACTTTTAATTTTTTTGTCCTTTATCTCCCTTTTTTGGAATTAGAATATTTTCTTTATGAGTGATGCTAATATTAATAATAATAAAACTAAGAGTGGGAAACGTAAAACTTTCACTCAGTAGTTGACCTGACGGATGAGTTAATGTTGTCTTTATTATGGGGCTATTGGAGCACCTTTGCCCTTCAGTGGCTAGTCATAATTTGTTTTATCTTAAATGCTTTATCTTATTGTTTAAAATAAATATTTATTTCAAATCTTTTTTTCAGGATTTGGAGAGCCAGCTGTATTTTATGTTAACATTATTTTTATTTGGAATGCGGTTCTAATGAGCCTTATATTTTTATACGGATTATTTTTGAGGTAAGATTTTTTTTTTTAAAAAGTAGATTTTGAATATGCAACAACATTTATTACTAAAACTAAAAAAGACTGAATATAATAATCAATTAAATATAAAATTAATGATTTGCTCTTATTTTTTCATGTATGATATTATTTCCGCAACTTATGAACTTTGTTGGATCATGATCAGTCACTTCCAGGATATTTTCCATTTACACAACAAACTACGTGACTCTTAACTATATATAATGGTAATGAAATTAACTTTGTTATACTTTTTTCTCCATTTTTGAGATTCAGGCTTTTGAATGACACTAGATCATATGTCTATTGTTATTCCCCTGAAACTCTTTCACTTGATTCAAGACTACTTCAGGTGTTGTATGTCTTTCAAAGCTTCACTGTATATCAAATCAATAATAAATAGAAACTGCTGGTATACTTTATCATCAGTTATTTCCCACAATAGCTATTTTTATCGGACTTCCTGGATATATGTCTCATATAGGCATTTTTTGCCTTTTCTCTATTCACTTAGTTTCTTACCCCTCATTTGGCAGTTGCGATGAAAATGAAGATGGTCTTAGCTTGTTTTGAGCTAAAATAATGGCTCAGCTATTTACTTAACATCTTTGTATGGAAAGTTTTCTGGCATCTCAAATTCACACAGGCTATCTTCAATTTCCATCACTTTTTGCTTGATAAATGTAGCGATGTGGCTATTTTTATAAAATATTTCTTTGTACAATTTATAAGAAAATATTGAGTCAAAAGTGTTTTTAATGGCGAAGTTATCAATTAATATTTGCACGGTTTGATATGGTACTTATTTTCTAATGAAATTACTTTCTAATGGTCCAAGATCATTAGTCTCAAAGATAACAGTATAGTAAAAAAAAACACGAAATCATACTGGAGCAAATTATTGCAAAGATTGAAATATATTGGAAGACTGGTGATTATCCAAACAATCGATCATGTGGTTCGAAATAAAATATTTGTACTAAGTTTCCATTTTTAATTATCAGTTTGTAATATAAATATTTCAATTAATAAGTATTTTAGTATCACTGTTTACATTTTTAATGATCTTTACTAAGTGTAACAAACAAAATGCGATTCTGAAATATATTTATATTAATTATTGAAATTCATATATCTACATGCACTAATAAATTAAATATATAAATTGAACGTCTTTGATATATATAATAAAATATATCAATACAAGCATATTCATTATATATATATATATATGTCACTAAATATGGGATGATTATATCATATATGTTTGACAACAGTGTTTCTTTTTTCCATATGTCATAGCATCGGCCGGGAAGCGAACCCTCTAACTCGTGACAACTGCTTGTAAGGAGGCTGTGCTGACCTCTCGACCACCAACGCTTGACAGTGTTTCTTTTTTTTTTAAAAAAAAAACAATACCAAATATATATAATTACATGTATAATTATTAATTTATAAAAAGGGGATTAGTTGCTAATGTATAACAATATAATCAAAACAAATAAACTGATAAGAATTCAGAATATACATGTCAACCAGAATATAAAAAGAAAAATTGAAAATCCAAGACAAGAGGGTTGTTGAAGAGTGACATAAATTAAAGAAGGGCAAAATGAGATCTAATTCGTAACCTATCTGATACTGAAGGTATTGTGGAACTAGTAAAGGCTGTTTTCGGTTTGCTTGCTGAATTTTTCAGAATGTTGGTTCGGTTCAACATGCTCCTAAACTTTGGGCTATTGTAATCATTTTAATAAAATATATTAATTTCTTATATGGTCTCACTGGATAAAACCATGATTAGATTTGGTTTTAAAGACAAACAACACAATTAAAATGGCACAGCCAATGGTGATACGTCATTGGTGGGGATCGCTGGTCAGTAAGTAAATTTGCTCGGTAAGATAGTTGTAATGAAGCATAAACATTAAATTTATTATATAAAGGATAACCAGAAAATAAAGCAAGTATAGGATTAAGTAATCGGACAACAATTGACCACTTTTAAAAGTAGATAGATCTAATATTTCTTCTCAAAAAATTTATTAAATTGACGCCAACTTTTTGCTAAATGTCATTTCTATTTCTTAGAATTTTGTTCATAAAATAATAAAATTTTATATGGGTGTGCATCTCCATTTTACAGGATGCCAAAAATATGTGTTGATGTGATAGGTGTTACCATTATTTTATCCATCTCGTATCTATATTTAAAAAGAATTTATATAAGTTAAGATATTTGTACACCTCTTTATTGCAGAATTGAATTGTATTAATTTAGATAGCAGATTATACCGTCTATTAATTGCATTATCCAGAAACATTCACAACTATCAAATTTGATAAATTAATATGCAACTCATTTTACATTTGATATGAATAATTAGCTTAAGAATTTCTTTACTGGGATTTCAATGAATACATAATTGTACCTTTTTTTTTTAATCATTTTTTTTGATATTAATGTATTTATGGACATGGCTTTTTACAAGGTAATTTTTTTTTTTGTTTACTTGACCTGAAATAAAAAACATTGGCACTGCTTTTAATAATCTGAATTCTTTTCTTCACTGGAAAAACTGCTGGAAAAATGGAGAAATCAGTAGATCATAAATATATATTTTCAAAATAGAGCACTGATGCATTAACTAAAACAAAAATATCTTTTTTAAAATATATTTTTTAATTTCATATTTCTTTTTGTGCTTTCGTAAATTCTTAGGAGATCAACAAAAGTAGCATCTGAGCACAGACAGCAATTAAATTCAATTTGTTAGACAAATTTTTTATTTTTTTTGCTATTTTAGTCAAGAATTAACCTGCAAATAATATTTCTGTAGTGTAATTTTCACTGCACCATTCTCACGTAAGATAGGGACTGGTTTCTATCCACGTTTAACAGCTTGTGGAAGTATGTAATCATAAACATATACCCAAAGACGTGAAAAAGAATTACACTACAGATAATGTCTAGTCTAACGAATGCTTAATAAAAATTATAAATCTGAAAGTCTTTTGTTCTCAGCCAGCAAAAAAAATGTTTTATTATAAATAAGTGAATTTTATTTTAATTTAATTTTATTTGTAAATAAGTGTATTTTCTTTAACATTAGATTTTTAACAGTTAAAAATATTTAAAATTGACCAAAGCAATGTCTAATGAAAATTTAAATGAAAATATATATTATCAAAAGTCAGACAAATTATGAGACACGTTTATTGGTCTAATTTCATCTCTAAATAGAATTCCTTGGTAATTATTGGTCAAATATAAACTATATCAAATGAAATTGAAAGTCTTTATAATATTCGCTTGCCAAATTGATTTTGAAAATTACTATTTTAAAATATGTCTAAATCTTGTAAATTTTCTGATTAATATTGATAAACTTTCATTTAATTTCTATTAAAGTTCATATTTGTTAATTTATTGTTTTAACTATTTCTATATTATTTATAATGCACAAAATATTTTTTTTTTTTTTTTAGTGACTCTGTTTTAGGCGGATTGTTATCTGTATTGTGGTTTTTTTATAATCACGCTGAGGTATTTTTTTAATTTATTATTTATATATTACTTTTTGTTTGTTTTTTAATTTTAGTTTTATGATATAAATTTTTAACAATCTTTCTGATATTCATTTTAATATGTAATTTTTTCAAATATTGTATGTGCATGTGTGATTATGATTAAATTTTGAGGTTGTGATAAGTCTGTCCTAGATATTTTATTTTAAAACAATATTAAATTTTATTTTTTTTAGATTAATTGATTTTTATCGGATTTCTTGTGCGATGAATTATTCTGAATTCTCTAGGTCTTTTTAAGATGGTAAATAATCACCTGCAGTTATTTATTATCATCTCCAAACTTATCTTAGTCAGTAGTAGACTGTGATTTTTCTAATAAGTTTTACTAATAAGTTTTTCTATTTATCTGATTTCTAGTTAATTACATAAATATTGCTTAAGCAATTACATATTAAAGCCAATTAGTTTTCCAGTATTAATTTCTAGACAGTTGACTTTTTTTTTTTACTACAATGGGTACTACTTTTAAATACTGCCTACCACTATACTATTAATGATAAATAAAATAGAAAATCATATAACATTACAGTAGTAACCAAAAAATTTTCTTTACTAAAATTCCTTCCTTGACCATAGTTTTGTCCATTAACAAATGGATCTTTTCAAGTGAAATTCAACAAGATACATATAAATATATATACAAAACAAAATAACCTTCCCATCATTCACTTCAAAAACCAACTTTCTTTAACATTAAAGGATGTCTTCATGAGATTGATGGCTCAAATTCAATAAAATTTACTATTACTTTCTTTCATGAAGATACCATTTAATGTTAAAGGAAGTTAGTTTTTGATGTGGATGATGGGAAGGCTATTTTGTTTTGTATATATATGTTGTATGTATCTTGTTGAATTTCACTTTTGTTAATGAATGATTTTTTTTTTCTATTTTAATGGATACTTTTATACTTTATGTGATAAAGAAGACCAAAAACTAGTCTTGGGAATCTGTTTACATTGCCATCTAATGTCCATTGTCATCATATTTCATAATTTAGGATTATTTTCTGTCTTCTTGTTTATTCATGTATGTCAGTAAGTTCTCTCTATCATTAAAAAAAAACTCTTTTTTTTTTTTTAATATTTATTACTTCTTCTAATACATCTTTTATAATTTATCAATTGTATTCATTTTATTCCAGTTTTTTAAAAAAATTTGAGTAAATGTATACCTTTTTAATACATTTCTAACTTTATTCCATCAATCCTCTTTTTCTATCTTCGACTTCACTAGTTCAAGGAATATCTTACATTATCTTTTCTAAACACAGAAGCTAAATGCCATACAATAGTGCCACTAGTGCAATCCAGAGTAATCAATGGATGCAAGAAGGTTTGTGCATAAAATCCTATATAGTGCCGACTCATCCAATATCCCCAGACTAGCTTCTGGTTTGTGGCCTTCATCAGTGAGGAGTCTTATGGATGAATAGGCACTAGATAGGGATTTTATGCACAAATCTTCTTGCATCCATTGATTACTCTGGCTTGCATCTGGCGCTACTGTATGGAGAATTTAGCCTCTGTGTTAACAGCTTGTGTAAGCATAAAGAATGGTGATCATGTGATCTTTTCGAAACTTGTTTAACTATTGGAATTTTTATTACAGACTTTATTGTCATTAGCCCAGTCATCCATAAAACATCTACCTAAATCTTTTAAACTTTTGACTAAATATCAGTTTAACTGGTATATTTGCAGTTTTTCCTACCAAATTTATTACATTCAAATATCAGCCTTTCAAGCTAATTGAGCACGCGCTTTTTGAGAGTGTTAAATAAATGACTACTTTCCTCTTCAATCCAAGATATAGTATTTATGCAGGAATAAAAAGGATCCTCTTATTCCTACGACTCAAATTCTTTTATATGAGCAAATCTGAAGTACTGTTGAGGAGAGCGTGAGTAGAATTTTCACTTTAAATTACTATTTACGATGTTTTTTGACTGAATGACGTCGGTGAAATTACTTAGAATTTACTAAACATCATTCTTACTGAAACTTAATTATAAGTAAATAAGCAATTATTTCATCTAGCGCCATGTTTACAATTATATTACATTCAAATATCAGCCTTTCAAGCTAATTGAGCACGCGCCTTTTGAGATTCATTTATTTAACACTCAAAAGGCGCGTGCTCAATTAGCTTGAAAGGCTGATATTTGAATGTAATATAATTATAAACATGGCGCCAGATGAAATAATTGCTTATCTACCAAATTTATGTAAATTTTATTGATCATAATTATTTTCTTAAATTTACTCTTGCCATCTGAAAGTCCTATAATAATTTCAGCAAATTTGTTCTCTGAATCCTTGATATTTATTTCATCCTTATTAAAACTACAATAAATTAACACTTCATTAAAAAAATATTAAAGAAAATGAAAGATAAAAATAGCCTTTGTCTTACATAATATCTCTTTATTTTCTGCAGATAGAATATTTAATTTGCATAAATATCTTCTGTTTGTATTGTACCGGTCAAAACATGTTTATCCATCTAACATGAGCTTGAACTCACAAAATGTACTTCAAACCCAGTCAAGCCCGAGAATTAGGTCAGGGACCACTCTAAGCCCCAGATCAAACACCTAATGAATAACATAATAGTGATGGCACATGAGAATTAATTTTAATCCGTCCCACTAGCAGAGCAGAGAAAACAATGAGACATCTATTAACTATGACTAAACTAAAATATATATGAGCATGGCTGTACATTTGGAAGTGGAGAAAAGAGGAATTCGAACTAGTTAGACAAGTTGGATAACAAAAATTAGTTTAATATAATGACAAATTATTATACATTATGACTTAGTTAATTGCATACATTAGTGTGTGCGTGAATGAGCAAGCGGTAGATGATTACATAGTGTCATTCATGCTATTATTTCTTATATGCTCTTTATTAGCTAAATTATATATTTTAAATAAGCACACATCTTTGGTGGGTCCAATATTAAAATGCCAACCGATTATTAAAAAGAAGTTACATAAAATTGCTATTAACGCTTTGGGTTATGGTTCTGCAACATGATGACTAACATATGACTTCAGGGAGCATTCCAAGATTCATTATATATATATAAGAAAATTATTTTCACACCATTACGGTCGTGAAAATAAGCAAAACACATTTGAAAATGGCATATTTGATTATATGATAAAATACTTAATGAAAATTTTTTTTAACTAGCACTGGTAAGAAGAACGCTTATTTTCCCCAAGGCATATAGATACTCTTAAATACAGAAATAAGTTACAATGGTGGGATTGTTTAAGACTGAAATAAATATAATTAATAAAACTAGAAGTAGTTGGCATTTATATATATTTTAAGCAGAGCGCAATTTTAATATTAGAGCATTAAAACTGGGTCATGAAGCAAGAGAAATAAATGTACGAAGAAGTTTGCAGTGCTGACATAATAACCAAGAAATAACAGGAAAAGTCATGTTGCTGGACGAAAGACGAAGTGGATAGGTATGCCGTGGTCATCGCCAACGTGCAGGCCTTTTATACGAAGACAGCGGATAGGCATAGCATGTGCGAGACTTAGGGAATCACCACCAGAGGCCTTTTTATATGAAATAAATGGTTCTGGGAATGTCAACTATCCTCAGAACAAGGCTTGAGAAATAAATCTATGGGTTTGAACTTGTTCCCAGATTAGAAGATTAGAAGCACGTAATATATATATGAAGATAGTCCAAATGTCAGTAACGCAGTAATGATAAATGTCACTAACGACATTGAATAAGTTTTACTGCTTTAAAATGAATGACCCTTATTTGAATGCTATAATTTAGACAAATAATATGCTATGCTGCTATAATATATAGAGAGATTTCATTTACTAAAATATACATGAAAATTTTATTTAGCAAAAGAAACATTAAGATTTACCCTCTTCCCTTTTTTACTATTTAAAATAATTCAATCCCACCTTTATGGATTTTATAACAACTGAGAATATTTAAGTACTGTATTTGATATTTTAAGAGTATATAAAAAAAACTAGCAGTTATGTAGAAAACAAATAATAAATCAATCTTTCAGAATTGAATAAATAACATTTATAAAATAACTAAGTTTCAGAGTGTTAATTAGCCTAAGTTTTGGATTCACCCCGGGTAGAAAATCCAGAGTTAAACAAATACATTTTTTTATACTAAAACATAAATAAAATGTTGATTCGTAAAACAATCTGGTGAGCATGTTAATTAATAACACATTATATTTTAAGGGGATGTTAATAATCTTAGTTCATGGAGGTTTAATTAAAAGAAAGAAAAGATTTTAGAAATTCAACTCGTCAGATTGCTTAAGATTGGCATATTAATAATAAAAGTATACATATAAAGTCAAGTAATAAATAAATAGAAATTATTGACCACATCAAAGTTAAAGAAAGTTAGAGCATATGAGAGAAAATTAGATTTATAGAAATTATTTAAGAGTAAATTACATTTTAGAAAAGTTACAAAATTAAATTATACATTAGGAGAAATTGATAATAGAGTTTGAGTCTAGTTAGGCAAGCTAAATTTAGTTTCAATGGTGACGGTTTGAAATAGTTTACCTTGCACCATTTTAAAAGTCCATATTAAAAAGTCCAGCTCGCGCATGGCAGTTCTTATGTGACAGCAAGCTTCTATTCAGCACTCCAGAGTTCTCCATCGGGCTTTTACTTCATTTCACGGGAGCATAATGACATGGTGGCGGCAGATAACCTTACGGGTCAGAAAGGTGATGAGCTTTCTATGCTTACATTTTAAACCAGCTTGGATTATGTTCACTGCAGTTCTTTCAATAGTAGCTAATCTATCTTTTGGTGATTTAAAATCCAGCCATTTTATACCCTGCTCAAGTATTTCTGGAATGCTTTTAATTACTTAATTCATTGTTTTTGAAAGATGCAACTGTTAGATAATGTCCAAAAATAAATTCAAATCTATTTCCAGATTAGAAATAGATTTGACAAAATGTTTATAACAAAAAAAAATCTTTAATCTTAATCCCCATTTCAAGTAAAAACTTTAATTAAAAATACCTTCCCCAGATTAAAACAATAGTGTTTCCAAACCTTTAATTATTTTTAGACAATTAACAGTTGCATCGTTTGGTAATCTTGGATTTTATAAAATATACATTGTAATGGTAAAAAAAGTACTTTAAAAAGAAAAAGTTTACAAATGACGTATAATAAAATATTTACAAAAAAATCAATATTTTATTAGTATTTTGCTCCTATATATATATATTTGAGCTGCACCTATAATACTTTAATAAAAATGAACTAATAATTAATAAACAAGAATTAATAATAATAATAAAAATGTTATTGAAACATTAGAATTTTATAACTTAGGCGCGCATCTCAAATATATACATAAAATTTATATACATGACAAAAGGAGCGGGATGGGATATAGGGTTTGAACACAGGTTAGTAGATGGAACTGTGAAGCTCAATCTTAAGCTAAGATTGACTGCTTCAGTATACAAATTTTTTTAATGAAAAATACATCTAAATAACTTATTTTGTTTTATAAAATACAAAATTAAATGAAAAACGATATTTTTCTCCATATTCTAAATATCTTTTAACAATGGTTTTTTTATAATTTCATTTGCATCTATTGACCTATTATGCTTTATAAATATAAACCATCCTTAAAAAACAACATATTATTCATTAGAAATTCAACTATTTAAAATGTAGCAACATTTTGTCTGTTTGAAATTAATATTAATCTTTTTCTTGTTCTATATGTCTTTTAACAATAGTTTTATTTTAGAATTCCAATTGCATCTTTCGATCCAAACCTTTTTTAAATCCAAACTATTCTTCAAATAAAAATGTATATAATTATTCAGTAATTCAATGACCCTTATGAAATTAATCTTTGCATTAATTTTTTTTTTTTGTTGATAGAATTACAAATATAAGAAAATGTTCCAGTTAATCAAAACCATAATCTCAATACAGACATCAACTAAATTTTTTGTCACTTGTAATTATTGTTCTTTATTTACACTTAAGATATTGGATGTGACCACTAAACATCACATGATCACTATTTCTTATGCTAGCACATTACTGTTATTAAAACAGGCAAAACCTCTCCATACAGTAATACTACTCAATGCCAAACAGATCTAGGTGCAGTGCTCTCTGATCTAAAGCTCCTCACTGATGAAGGCCACAAGCCAGAAACTAGTCTGGGGATATTGGATGAGTAGGCACTAGATAGGGATTTTATGCACAAGCCTTCTGGCATCCATTGATTACTCTGGTTGGCACTGAGTGGCACTACTGTATGGAGAGTTTTGCCTGTTTTGATATTGGATGTGCAGTTTTAAAAATGAAATGTATATGGCTATAGTTATAATATAATTGCAGATCATTTTCCCATTTCAAAATTAATGGAGCATATTTCTGTCTATAAATTATTTAAGGCATCTCTCTTTAGAGATCTTTTTTCGAAGATTTGGATCATGGTTCTGTTAATTTAATACAGTTATTATCTGTATACTCAAACTGCTTGAGTTTGTCTCTAGAAAATGCAGTCAACGTGATTTAAAATTTTATCACTTCTTCCTTGTAGTACTACAACTTACCAATTTTTTATGACTATTATACAACTTATATTTCATTTATTTTTAAATTTTTTTCTTCATATTTTCTGTATTATCATCATCAAAATAGTTTGCATGTGCATTTGAAGAATTGCCAGAGATTTTGGAATTACTTTCAATCTAAGCATAAAAGCACACACACATTTGTGTCTGTTATTAATGTTGAAGCATTGGTGGCCTTGTGGTTAGCATAGCTGCCTTCCAAGCAGCTGGCCCGGGTTCGCTTCCCGGTCAACGCTTTGACATATGAAAAAAAAAAATTCTATAATATTAAGATTTTATTCAAATTTAATATTTGGTCTAATGTATTGCTTAATTCCTGAATTCTGGTTTGATCCAAGAAGAAATGAAGATGTTAATAATAGCAAACATATATTCATTATTCTAATAGTAATTTATTTGTTGTGTAATACTAAATGTGTAATTTAATATGTATAATTGGTCATTATCTAAAATCAATAATTAGTTGATTTTTTTTATACTAGATCTTTTAATTCTTTGGATAAAGTGGCTACTAAAATACATATAGCGATAAATTAAATTTGTAGATATTTTTTTGTAGAATTTTAATAGGGCTAATTTGACTTGTCTTACTAGAGAGAATTCTATTTTTAAACTACTATTTTTTGGTTTTTAAGATTATTGAAAAATATAAGCCATTCAGCCATAACATTAGCTTCTGTAGTCATCAAAATACTATCATCTTCAAAATTTAAGATTGAATCTAAGTAAATCAGAGTATAACTAACACAGTGTCTATAACTATAATCATTGTATTTGTGAGACAAACTTGTTAGATTATTAATTTATTTGTAAAATTAATTAATACTAATATAGAAAAACAATGCCAACACTCCTCTCAGTACAATACAATATTTTATTTTATGTAATCTTCCAAAGTGGCTGACGGTTTCAACTGTTTTCTTCAGAGCTATGATATACAATATATATAAGTATCGTTATTATAAAAATATTATTATACATACGAAACAATTTATTTATACTGTAACGGTCACTCAATCCATCTGATCACAGAGGGCGCCACCAAATCACTGCATATCGTTTAAGGAGAAGCCACACTACATCACATCACATGGAAAATTTACTTACCGTGATCAAAGGTAGATGAGTATGATGGTTTGTGCCAACTAATTCAGGGAGGAGCAAGAAACCTTAAATATTGTTCTGACAATTGAGAAATAAAAGTACTAAGACAAACATCAACCAAATTAAGCTTAAACAATTTGAAAGTTTTATTAACAGTAATATAAAGTTTAATGTATAGATTTAAAGCAAAAGATAAAAGGTTAAATAATTCTAGCTAACAAAATATAAACGTTGACCTAGATTTTTGTAAGTTATTTTATCAGAGAGTGTATATGCGATGAAACTATTAAAATATTAAATGTTTTAGTAGAAACATTCGTTCATCTATAATTTATAAAGGGGATTAGTATTATCTTCCTGCTGGCGATTTATAAAATTACAAAGAACAACAATTCTAATTTCCGGATTCAGAAATATATGAAAAATATATGATCTTGTAGAAACTGACGAAATGACACCAGTGAACATTTCTTGCCTGGAGTAATGCATCGAGACAAGAACGTCATATTGCCAATAGGACAGCCCTTTGATATACTATATTTAAAGCAATTTGATTTCGATTTCACATGCAAGACAAAAGAAAAATATGATTACGATCTTACGTAATCTAGAAAAGAAGAAACAAAATCTCCAACTACGGAAAATCAGAAAAATAAACGCAATAAACTGTCAGCCAAAAGATTTTGCAGTTTGCAAAAAGCGCAAACACAGTAATTTAAATCAATTATTGGACAATAAAATAAGTACAGGTGAGCAAATTAAAATTACAAAAAAAAAAAACTGCTAAAGGATTTAGAAATAGTTAATAATAAGACAAAAGGCAGGAAAAGCATATAAGATATAGTCTCATAATACACTCTCTAATAAACAAAATTGAAAGCAAACTTGGAATCTTAAAACTAAGAGTCCAAGACACACTATAAAATACAACGAAAAGTAAACAATACATGTTCTAAATCTTTTAAATTTAATAAACCCATGATATAATAAAGTATGTTCTTTTAAGATTAAGCTGAGACTTAAAATTTTGCTCTGGCAAGAATAAAGGAAACAGATTACTTCGAGGTATACATTTACAATTAGCTGATGTCTTCCAGCACGGCTTATATAGTTCATTCCACGGGGAACTCCGGTGAAGGTTAGGTTTTATTTTCTATGTGAAGGCAGAAGGCATTGTTAGGGAACAGTTCTGATTTGAATTCTTATGATATGATTTTGCAGGACAATTTGGCTCCGGGATCCGTCTTTCAGTTGGCCTAGCCCGTCATGGCGAAAATACTATTGAAGCAGTTTTTCCTTGCATATAGTTAGCATTGAAGAAATTATAGCAGCACAGCAATAAAATTGGTGTACTACAAGTTGCAGAAACACTAACAAGTAGTATCCTCAACAGTAATAGCTGGTGAATAATCAGCCCGCAATCCAATATCTATTTATAAGAACTCTTATCTTTCCAAAAACTTTTTTTTTTTTTTAATTAGTGATTTTTTTCAACAGGGCAACTTTATCTCAGTTTTAATCCTAATTAAAAATTCTCCCCAGGCTTAATCTTATTCATAATTAATTCAAAAATATTTAAAAACAAGTCTCAGCTTAGTTAAGATAAATTATAAACAAACAATAATGCAATTGAAAGTTTGTCAGCCTTTAATTAATTTGATAAAAAAAAATAAAAACAAGCAGTAAAAGAAACTATTTTAGAAATCAATTTTATAACAAAACAGATAAAATGACTTTTTTTTTTTAAACATAAGCGAGTATGTGTGTTAAAACACGTACTCTTATAAACAAACTTTCAAACACTTTCTTGTTAAAAATTTAATAAAACCAAAAATTAGTTTTATTTTTGGTGAAGCGACTTTTGAGATGGATATTATCCAGCTCAATACATACTAAAGTATACATTAAAATAATTATAAAAATTTAATTAATTTAAATTTGATTTTTATATTAATTTTACTATTTATATTATTTTACTTTGCTTAAACACTCATTTTTAATTATGTTTAATTTCAAATTTAACTCATTTCAAATGTCTCATATATGACTTTTATCTTGATAACTTTTATATCTTCTTTTTGAAAAATATTACTTTTGGACTACTATTATAAATCTCTTTAGAACCTTTTATATATGTTGTCTGAATTATAACAATTATTGACTCCATACTATAATATTTAAAAATTAAATTTTTAATGTAATTAGAGGGATTTGAACACAGACTTTCAAGTTCCTTTCAGCTATTTACTCCATTTTATATAACTGATACACATGACCACATGTGAAAGAGATAAATGATTTTAAATATATATATTTCATGCTGAACCAGAACTCATCATTTGGTCCAGATCATCATCTTTCATACACACATATAATCAGTGTTCAGTTTATATTAAGATAGTAAATCTTACTTCACTGGACAGGCTTCAATTTATTCCACCCTCCAACTCTTCAGCTATCCATATCATTGAAAATCTGATGATGTTCAAAGCCCTTGTTGATGCCAATGTTGAGATTAAATCACTCTGATCCCTCATAGTAAAAAATAGAATTATAAAGTGACACATATTTTTTTTTTTTTAATATTATATTACCATGTTATAGATAGAAATTAATATTATTTTTTTAATTGCTATTAAATATAAAGTAAATTTCTGTTATTTTCTGATACAGACGTAAGTCCCTAGCAGTTTGTTTAATTTCTGAGTTATGTAATTTTCTTTGAGTATTTGGTTATTGGATATTTTCTTGTCTGTATAAAGTTGTATGAAGGTCATAATATAGAACAATTAATAATTATTTTGTTCCAAAAATATTCGGCTTCATATGAATGTTAATGTAAGAATACATTAAGAAGTCTATTATTAAGTTAAAAATATAGGTAGAAATTTAAAATATTTTGCCAAAATTCAAAATATGAAGATATTATTGAAGATATCTAATTGAATACTGCAATAAAAAGAATCCATATGGCTTTCTGACTCAGGATTTTATCAAAAGTTTGGGTTCCAGACCTGTGAGTGCCAGAATCAATTCTGGGACCATCCAATTCCAAGTTGGACACTACCAATCAGATTTCATAAGAAGTTCGTGCAGCAGAATAGATCCTAGAACATCCCAATCACTAAACATCACATGATCACCATTTCTTATGTTTGCTCATAACTGTTATTAAAACAGGCAAAACTCTCCATGCAGTAGTGCCACTCAGTGCAAGCCAGAGTAATCAATAGATGCCAGAAGGCTTGTGCATAAAATCCCTATCTAGTGCCTACTCATCCAACATCCCCAGACTAGTTTCTGGCTTGTGACCTTCATCAGTGAGGAGCCTTGGACCTGAGAGCACTGTACCTAGATATTAGGATCTAATGCAAATCTCCAACAGCCATCTTCTATCTCTACTTAACTACAAAACTACGAAAATAAAATTGAAATCACAATAATATTTTCAATCTAAGCTCATTAGCTTGCACTAAATGGCACTAGTGAATGGAGAGTTTTGCCTGTTTTAATAACATCCCAATGCCAAGTCTGATGCTCTACCAACCGTGCCAAACCACAAAGAGGGATGCAGATGTTATCATTATCAAATTCTTAGTTTTTGTTAAATTATTTTATCTTTATATAGCATAGCCTTTGAAAGGATTATTTGAATTTAATATTGCATAATAAGCTATTAATTAGATAATTTTTTAACATTTCAATATTATTATGTAGAATAATATAAGATGTTTTGATACTTTTACATAATTTGATTTAAGTGAATTATATATACATTTAGGCTACTAGAGTTCAATGGACTCCACCTCTTAGAGAAAGCTTTGCTTACCCACTATTTGTTGCACAAATGTTATTTCTTTCCTACTGTTTAAGGTTAGTAAATATTTAATAAACATTTATAATTATATTCACATACATATTTAAATGTAATATTTTTAATGGCTAATATAGATATGAATTAGTAAATGGGATCAGTTATTTATATATGAAGTTAAATCTACAGCCAAAGTCTATTGATGTGCATGAACTAATTGTAAACAGTTCTACAGGCTGAATGAAAATAATAACCTGTCCAAACTAGTACTAAGCAAAAGGAGAACTCTTTTGATCAGTCATGATGTTATGTATGAGCTAATAGCTGGACATTATAGCTATAAGAGTTGAGATACGATGTATTATTTCTTATATTCCAACTGAAATTAAGTCTCCCATTTACTAATTAATTTACATCACATAAATATATGCACTCACACACTGTATTAATATATATATATATGATCTACCTGTCATGTATGTAACCTGGAGCTCAAATCTAGACAAGTTAAAATTTGAAAATTTATAATTACAAACAGGTTTATGAATTTTTTTTTTTTTTGATAGTTGTCTTATAATTAACCCAGCTAAATCATTCCATTTTGGTTGGTAAATGGATCCCTGACTATTTTTACTCTAGCAGGGAAAACATAAATGGAAACTTATTATCTGGCAATTGGTAAGCATAGTGAATAATGCCTTTTTTGCTGCTCTTCTCTGGTTATTTAAGAGATGTTGATTCTGCAGCAGGCTATTTAGAAATTATATATATATATATATTATATCTGTCAGAGTAGCAGGTTAGTTTTAAAAGATTCAGGAGTAATCTTTATAAATACTCCAAAATAGTATCCCCATGCTGAACTTATTACTTAGGATGGAGAAGTTGATTGAGGATTAAAAGATCAACAATAGAAAGACCAGAAGATCAATAATGAACCTACATCTTTAGCCAAAAGTTTGCATTGTCAATTATGTAATGGGTTTATAAAGTAATTTGTTTACTGAACTAAATAATTATTAAAGTTAATTAAGTAGGATATTTTATCATCTCTGGTGATATGATCATACTCGTATAGAAGCATCAACTTAAATACTTCATATTGATAGAAAATTTAATTTGAATATTCTAATTAAATCCCAGTTATCATCTATAAAGACATCAACCATTACATAATCCCATGAATGTTCCATTGTTTCTCTTTTCCCTGGAAGCAGTTTTTAATTGTATACTGATAAGCACAGTCTGAGTTCACATTGATCTATCCCATTAAGAAATAGATTCATTTCGGCCTTTCCTTAGAAAATCATTCCCAAAGCCAAACTGAGTGGAATGCATGAAATTGCATGTTTTGACTTAACTGTTAAATATATTATTCATATGCCTTAGGAGTTGAAATGTTTCTTTAAGAATAGAGAGGTAAATTTCTGGACAATTTAAGGAAAATTAATTTTAATAATATAAAATAATTATATAATACACACAGATATTGTATTTACTATTACAACAAATGTATTGCCAATCTAATTTGTACTTTTGTGTAGATTAATTATCTTTTACTTCATTAAAAATGAATTATTTAATATACAAGAAAGCTGTATTTAAATCCACATGCAAGCATACCTGGCATATATATATATCAGGTACAAAGCGTCCATGTATTGAACGAATGAGTGCTTCTGTAGAAAAATTCACTAAAACTTTCAAAAGCTTTAATTAAAATTCAATTTAAAAAATTCACTTTCAATTTTTTTACCATATGTTAGCAAATATACAATTAAAAAATGTATAAACAATATATATATATATATTGTAATGGTCAGACTTAGCACAGTTCATTTATTTACATTTTCTTTATTTACATAAATTACACAGGCACCCCCTAACTTTGAGCATCAAGACATAAATTAACACGTATATTTAAAACAATATTTTATTCAATATAATAATGTAACCATTACACAGCCCATTTGTAATGCCAGGCTAAATCGCATTGAACATAAGTTACTCCCATTGAATGATGGTAGACCACACAATCTTACATAAACAAAGTAATAAATCTTATAATTTATTTACAAATATGCTTATTAATTGATGACAAATCATGTAACAGTAATTTATTTACAAATTATAATCATTAATTGATATGCAATTTATTTCCTTAACAAGATCCTTTAATCTTTATACATGAAAGTATCAATATTATTCATAGCTAATATATCACATTTGTTATATGTTTAACTCTGACTTCGATAAATTTAAATATAATTCTATGTCTGTATGAATTCAGGCAAAACTCTCCATGCAATAGTCCCACTCAGTGCAAGCCAGAGTAATCAATGGATGCCAGAAGACTTGTGCATAAAATCCCTATCTAGTGCCTACTCATTCAATATCACCAGACTAGTTTTTAGCTTGTGGCTTTCATCTGTGAGAGGAGTTTTGCATCTGAGAGCACTGCACCTAGATCTTAGGATCTAAGGCAATCCTCCAGCAGCTACCTTTTATTTTTACTTAACTATAAATCTATGAGTTTAAAATTGAAAACATAATAATATTTTCAATCCAAGCTCATTAGCTTGTATAGTCATATAGGTCCGAACTCAGTTCACTACCCATACATTTTGATGTCTTTGGTTCTTTAATAACCATAGCCACCACTATTCTTTTAGGCAGGTTTGGTATTACACCACTAAATACCACATGATCATCATTTCTTATGCTTGCTCAAGCTATTAAAACATGCAAAACTCTCCATACAGTAGTGCCATTCAGTGTTAACCAGAGTAATCAATGGACTCCAGAAGGCTTGTGTATAAAATCCCTATTTAGTGCTTACTCATCCAGTATCCTCAGACTAGTTTCTAGCTTGTGGTCTCAGATCCAAGGCTCCTTGCTGATGAAAGCCATAAGCTAGAAACTAGTTTGGAGATATTGGATGAGTAGATACTAGATAGAGATTTTATGCACAAGCCTTCTGGACCATAGATTACTCTGGCTTGCACTGAGTGGCACTACTGTATGGAGAATTTTGCCTGTTTTAACAGCTTGAGCAAGCATAAGAAATGATGATCATGTGATGTTTCTGTATGAATTCATAAATATAACCATTTCTTTTACTTATATGCCTCCTAATACTTACATATGCTCTATATGGGACAAACATCAATGGTTCTTTTTGGATTCTAATCCTAAACATAACCACTTATATAATAATAACTATAAAGGGATGGCCTTTTGGCTTTTCTAACTGAATAAACCCCAGGAATGACTCGTTATGATCATTAAACTGATAGGAATGTATTCTCCCATATTGATGCGAACATAATTAAACTATTAAACATTGAACAAACAACTGCGCATATATAAATCCATCTATATAAAATCCAATTTTCAGTAATCAAATATAAGTTTAACTATGAACGAATGAGACTATTGGAAATAATTACATCATTAACCACAGTTATTTGAAAGTTAGGCAATTAATGTATGCATTGCACTTACATGATTGCCATTATTTCTTTACCTTTTCCTGTTATTAATACGTTACACAAAATTCATAAGCTTAGCACACATATGGGATATATAGTAATAATAATATATTTTTTTTAAAAAGTAATTTTAACAAGTAAAGAGAAGTTATGATTCCATTTCTTTTTTTAAACTAACAGTTTCTTTCAAAAAAGTACCCAGATAATAAGCATTATTTACAAATCCAAATTATTTATAATACAGTACAAAGTATCATTCAAAAGTGTTCCAGATTAGATTTGGATAACTGTTAGTAGTGTTCTTCCATTTTAATCACAAGGCATAGTGAAATCCTCTAATTTGAATGAAGTAATATCCCAAACTGATCAAGAGAAAAGAAAAATTGATTTTATATTCAAAACTTAGTTTCTTTCTTGAACCTCATTTCAGTTTTTTTTTTATTAAAAAAAAACAAATTTGCATATCACTTTGCTTAGAAGAGAGAAAAAACATTCTTTTTTTTTTTTTAGTGAAATGAATAATGGATTGCTCATTTCAATATATAATTTAAAATTATATTCTTAATTTTGTAAAGAATATAATAATGTATACATAAAAATAGAATAACCATCAAACATCACATGATCACCATTCTTTATGCCTCTATAAAAATAGAATAATGAAAAAACAAATACGAAATCACATTATCTAAGTATTTTGTTCCATGTACTTTAATGGCTGTTTTTATTTAGCTGCATACATGAAGTATTATTCCTTGAGGTGGTCCAAGCAATTTTTGATTTTTTTTTTTTCTGCAAATAATTAAAGCTTACGGGTTATGTGAAAGATTTTTCTATAGATTTTTTCATTCCAATTGACATGTTTTCATTATACTAATTTGCAGATATTTGTGCTTCTATATAACTCTTTAAAGACAGGCAGATTTATTTTAAAGCAATTGGTGGATATTCAGGCAGGAATTTGGAAAGATGTTACACTACTTCTATTCTGTCGCATTCATATATTGGACTCTAGGTCACATTGGTTGGAGAAATAAGCAACTCTAAAATGTGTTCAACAGTACTTGTATCTGTGAGATTTACTAACTATGCTGCTTGCTTTAAACATTGTAAGGAGAACATAATAACAATTACAGCATCCACTTCTTTATTTCAGCAATTAGTCTAATGATTTTTGCCCGATGTTTACAATTATTTTGGCTTTTGCTTTCCTAGTTTATTAGCAAAAACTAAAATGGTAACTAAGCGCTAAAGCTCATAATTGACATGTTTACCCTTTTTTATTTTACTTATATTGCCCTTTTTATATTGTGTATCTTTTTTCTCAAATTTGGTTTTCATATCATCCTGTGTTCATGATTTCCTTGTTTTTTACACAAAAGTATAGGCTGCTAAAATTGGTTTTTTCATATCATAAAAGATTGTGTAAATTTCTTTTTCTTGTTCTTTTTATAAAATTATTTAGTCTTTTCTATACTTAAAAATTACTTATCTACGTAGTTAATTTTCACATACATTAAGAAATTTGTTTGAATTTATAAAGAAATTTAAGATATTAAATAATTTTAAATTTTGGAAAGCAAAAATAAACAGTTTACCAATGCTTTATATTTGTCATTCTTTCATCTCAAATCTTTTTATTTTTTCAATTCCAATTCTCATCACAGACAATAAAAATTATTCTTTTTATTTTATAACCGATTTATTATTAATAATAAAATATATTTAAAATAAAATTCAATGGTATTTTTATAAAACATAAAATGTAATAATTTTATTAATTTATCCATGAATTCAATACATATCATTTGTTTATTGACTGATAAAGTTTTAAAGTACTCTAGTCATTTAATATATATATATAAAGATACTATAACAGAATAAACTATCTTTAACACCTTAGCATTGTATTCATAGTTATCAAAACAACATTTCATTGTTAGCAGTAAAAAATATATATATATATTTACTTATTTCAATGTTGTTTGGTAAACAAGCTTTTTTGATTTTCCCCTTTTGTCATTTCTTCCTTTATAAATGATTTCAACAATACCTGAATCAAATCCTTGTTCATATTGCTTTTCATGATTATAATATACTGATTCATTTGTAAAATTAATTTTAGCCTTTCTGTATATAAGCTAATGCTGCGTCACTTATCTAATATTTTATCAAGGTTCAATGTATCATTTAGTCATATCATTTTTAACATGGGCCAAGATATGTGGGGTGATGGTGGTCTGATTTAAAAATGTTGACTGAAAGATAATTTGTATGATAAAGCAGCCAGAATTTTACAAATATGTAAAAAGAGTTAAGGTTTTTTAAAAAGTCTTACATAATAATAAAATGACATATTAAAGAGGATATAAGGAAATCATTTTGTTTTGCTAAATTGTTACATTTTTAGAAGTGATGTTTTTGCAATTTTTTTTTTCTTAATGTTTAATAAGTTGGACAATTAGAATATACCGATTTATGAAGATAAATTCTTTAAAGATTTTCTTAAGAAATATTTATATAAGTTGTATGAAAGGAAGGAGTTTTTGCATATATATCTATCTAATGCTGTTTTACCAAGATTATTTGTGAATATTAAAATGCATAAGGAACATTATTATTTAAGGGTAAGAATTGACTTTGGAGTGCATATTATTAAGAAATATTGAAATATTTACTACAAATGTTAAAAGGGAAATGAAATTTTGAAAAGTTTGTAATTAAAACATTTAAATTTATAGATCTTATTAAGAAAACAGTCTAAAAACACCAAAACATCACAAGATCCTATTTCCTATTCTTACCCAAGATGTTAATAGTAGTATGCAATGCAATGCACTATGGCTTCTCTTTTATCAGAATCTGAAATCTCAGCCATTATGCCCAGAGAAATCTGGTGGCCACCTTCCCTTTCATTTCTCACCCTAAGTTTTTCCCATATTCTTCCCTATCCTGCGCAATCCCATTTCCACAACACCTCCTTTGTCCAAACCCAGTATAAAACCAAGAACCCACTTCCTGTATAATCACTTTGTTTATATTTATTCTTTCATAACATTATTCATACCCTTTCTGCTTGTAAGCATTTACATTAATTAACTGATGCCTAATATTTTCGATGTCTTCCTTACATAACTTGCAGACTAAATCACCCACATTCCTCCATTTATGTATATATTCCCTTCTTGCTTACAATCCTGTTTGAGCCTTAAACAGTAAACTAATTTCCTTGTTATTATCATAAACTAAACTTACACTCTATATTCTATTTATTTCTATTTATATTTAAACTCTTTTTACTCTCCCTACTAATTCTCCAACTCTATATTAATATATCTATTCGTCTATCCCATTCTTTGCCTCTATAACCCTCAAACAATTCTAACACAATTATCCCATCTTTTGTACAAGTATACTGACATAAAGTTTTTATCCAAATCTTTTGCATACCATACTCCTTTCTCACCTATCTTTTTACCTATCCTTTACTCATAACCGAATTAAATTCTAATTTGGATATTCTCTTACTATTCATAAATTGCAATCTACCAAACATTTTCATTTTATTTTTTGCATGTCTCATATAAAACTTGACCATTCCATTTCTTTTTAAATTACCTCCTTTGCCATCCACACATCTGCATCTAATGCATGTCTTCCTACTTCTCTTTATACTTTTTAAAGTAATATAACACTACTTTACGAACATATTGTTAGCATAAGTTAACCCTGCTACTGCCACTCCCATATCATTCTTGCTACATCATATTTATTATATGAAAACATTGTTAAAAAAAGTATGGTGATGAGATGAGGTGCACTGTGACTTCTCCTTTATATGAGTCAGGAACTCAGCTACCATACCCAGAGCAACCTGTTAGCCTCTTTACCTTCCCTTTCCATTCTCCACCCTAAGTTTTTCCCATATTCTCTATCCTGTTCCATTCCATTTCCACAATATAATCTTTCTCGATTCCATGGCCTTTATATCTAAATCCCCCTTACCTTTTTCCAAATCCAGCATAAAAACCAAGAACCCATCTTCTATATAATCTCTTTGTTTATATTTATTTTCCCACACTTTCATTATTTGTGCCCTTTCTATTTGTAAGCATTTACATTCAATTAATAGCCTAATATTTTCTATGCCTTCCTTACACAACTTGCAGACTTAATCACCACATTTTTCTATTTATGTGTATATTCTCTTGTTACTAAAGATCCTATTCAAGTATTAAACAGTAAGCTAATTTCCTTGCTAT
Source organism: Epiperipatus broadwayi (assembly GCA_028023455.1). Lineage (NCBI taxonomy): Eukaryota > Metazoa > Onychophora > Udeonychophora > Euonychophora > Peripatidae > Epiperipatus > Epiperipatus broadwayi. The sequence continues at coordinate 4,987,628 of JAQFVV010006221.1, read as the reverse complement.
TATCATAAATTAACATGCGCCCAATATTCTGTTTACTTCTATATATATTTAAACTCTTTTTACTCTCCATACTAGTTCTTTATCTTTCCAACTCTTCTGCATACTGTACCACCTTTCTCACCCATCTTGTTGCCTGCCCTTTACTCATAACCCAATTGAATACTATTTTGGCTATTCCTTTACTCATAACCCAATTAAATACTACTTTGATATTCTCTTATTATTCATAAACTACAATCTACTGAACATTTTCATTTTGCTTTTTGCATGTCATGTAAAAACTTGACCATCCCATTTCCCCTTGAATTGCCTCCTTTGCTGTCCACACAGCTGCATCTAATGCATGTCTTCCTACTTATCTCTGTACTTTTTCTAAGTAATCTAACACTCCTTTAATTATACATAATGCATCATATGTTATCTCTCCTACTGCCATTCCCATAAAATTTTAGCTACATCATATTATATGAAAACACTGCTACTTTCTTATCAGTCCCTTTCTTTTCTTTGCTTCATTTATCAATTTTTTCTCCCATCCAAGCAATTTCTCTGATTACTTAAGACGATTCCTACATAGTTACATCTATTCACCACATTTAACTTTATATCCCCAATAAAAATACTTTATCCTCTTTCCCCAGTATTAATCATCTTTCCTTTGGTTTTTTCTTCACTAAATTTAATCCCTATCTCTTTACCCACCCTTGTGCATATCCTCAGCATAACTTCCATATCTTCCCCTTTTTCTGTGCACAAGAAGACATCATCCACTCCCTTGCCACCTAATAATGGTATTTCTACCCCTCGTCCTACTATTTCTATTGCTCCATTTCTCTCAAATATAACAAAAACAAAATAGGCGTCATAGGACATCTTTGTCTTAGTCCTACCCCATTTTTAATTTTAACTGTTTCTATACTCCCTAATTGATATGTATAGTAATTATTTTCATACAATCTCTTAATAAGATCCACTAAAGCTCCATCTATTTCAAATTTACTAAACGTACTCATAATCTTTTTCTATTTACTCTATCATATGCCTTAGCAAACTCCAGTGCAAGCCTTAATAATGGATGGTTGCAGAAAGGTTTGTCACATAAAATTTCTATCAAGTGGCTACTAATCCAATATCCTTAGATTGGTTGTAGCCTGTAACTTTCACCACTGAGGAGCTTTGGATTTGAGAGGTCTTTAGATTTAGGTGCAGTGCTCTTAGATCCAAGGCTCACCGATGAAAGCCACTAACTAGAAACTAATCTGGGGATATAGGATATGTAGGCACTAAATGGTGATTTTATGCATAAACCTTCCTGCATCCATTGATTACTAAGGCTTGCACTGGGTGGCATTACTGTATGGGAGTTTGCTTCTGCTAATAACAACTTGTATAAGCATAGAAAATGGTGATCATGTCATATTTTGGTTGTTTTAAACCATTTCTGCCTATGGGATGATGGTAACTGATTTTTGATAAACCAAGGTCACTAAAATGTGTAGATGCTGAACTGGGTTCAGATCTATATGAATGTATAGGCAAATGAGTTGGATAGAAAACATTAACATGTTTTCATTTTGATCTCTATCTTTATAGTTAATTAAATAAGTAAAAGGTGGCTGCTGGAGGGTTGCATTGGATCCTTAAATCTAAGTGCAAATTCTCAAATCCAAAGCCTCTCACTGATAAAAGCCACAAGTTAGAAACTAGTCTGATAATATTGGATGAGCAGGCACTAGATGGGGATTTTATATACCAACTTTCCTGCATCCATTGATTACTAAGGCTTGCACTGGGTGGCACTATTGTATAGAGAGTCTGGTAATGGGGTGGAGCAGGATATGGGAAAATTTAGGGTGGGGAATGGAAAGGGAAGGTAAAGTGGCTAACAGGTTTATCTGGGCATAGTTGCTGAGAGATTCCTGGCTCTGTATAAGGAGAAATCACAGTGCATCACATCACATACTACTGAAAATATTAATCCAGAGTGAATATAGAATGACACTATTGGATGTAATGACATTATATTGATCAGTTAATAGAAAGGAAATAATTAAAGTGATGATTTATTAGTTAATAAAAATGTTAATATGAATTTATTCATGATATGTATTAGTTTGGATTAATTATGATATAATTACATTTAGAGAAAATATTTACGAAATTACAAAATCTTTGTCTACGGATTTGTCTGTTAATGCAGGTATTTTTTTTTTTACATTGGCATTGAAAGAGCATACTATAATGATTCCATATTAAATCATTGTAAAAACTGCACTATATAGTATGTGAATAACATTTTCATAAGTGGTTCACAGGATATTATTAACAATATCTTTGAGGATTCTAATAAGAAATCAGGATTAAATTAATCTGAAGTGCTTAAAAAAGATGGTGAAATATATTATTTAGATTTAAAAATAAAGCAGAACAATAATTTATTGTATTATACAATGATAGTTATTAATATTAGGGTGTGTGTTAATATGATGTTTCGGGTGTTAAAGTCATATAAGTAGACAGATTTGAGAGCATTTTTGTTTTGAAATAACTATTTATGTAGATTTGAGTTTGACAAAATAGAGATTTAGAAATTTGTATTTGTGAAATGCAAAAGCTGGATTCAGTAAAACTGACCTAGATATGTAGAGTATTTTAAAAGAAATATATATAAAGAGAAAAGTTAGAAATGATGAGAAATGAATGTCATTAGCATATGTACTGAGTATTGAAAATAAAATTGAAGTATATATGCAGATAAGCTCAATGTGGAATTTAGGACAGATATGAATAGGTTAATCAATTATACAAAAGATGAAGTAGATAAGATGTACTGATTTAATAGCATATATGCTGCAAGGTATGGCTAATCGGGTTGTGTATATGCATATTAGAGTGAAACTAAATGAATATGAGAATGAATAAGGTATATTATTCATTTATGTAGAGAAAGGCTAAAACTAATTTTATTAATGTGTCATTATTTTATAATCATGAAAAATAATATGGATTTGAATTCAATCTAGATATTGCTAAGGTAAAATGACAAAGAGGAAAATCAAAGAAGTTTGGTTTACTGTACAAAACGAATGCAATGAATCAGAGAATCAATAGTATTTTAAATAAGTAAAAAAAATCGATTTTTAAAATGTTGATTAACTACAAATATATGCTAATGCACTGAAAGTAAACTTGGTTTCTCAAATTAATTTTTATAATTTTTGCTGTTATAGTGTCTTTATATTATACATAATAATATCAGAGGTTCATTCTATTACATATATTAACTATTTAAGGAAAATCCATGAAACAGATTTTAAATCAATATATAAATGTATAATGCTTATTAAGATTTAAGATTCAGTTTAAGATTTTAATTGTCCATCTTAAACTGGATTCTAAGACATTGTAAAAGACCCAGAAAGAGACCACATGTGAGATGGATGGATGAAATAAGAAAGTGTGCAGGGGTGATGTGGAGAAGAGAAGCTAAAGATCGGAAAAGTTGGACTGAACTTGGAGAGACCTTCATCATGCAGTGGATTGATAATGGTTGATGATGATGATGATGAATGCTTATTATAAAAATGAGATTCTAAATATTCATTTTAGGAGTTGGAAAGCAATGGCAATTTATTATAAACATTTAATACTTTACTATTTAGCTGTAACATCCTATTGATAAGACATATTGCTTTAAAAACAAAAAATAATTTAGCAAATGTTTATGTGTGTGCGTATCACATTTTATCTGAGGAAGTGAAATCTGCAACACTATCCTTGAATAGGTTGTGATGATAATCATTACAAACTCTGATACTAATTAAAGTAGTAGCAATAATAATTATAAATTATTCTAAACAATAATGAATGAAGTTTTATAAATTCAAACTTATTTTTATAATGTGACTGCTGTAATCATCCTCTTAAACATGCATCAGTAAGCTGTGTTAAGAAGGTGATAGATTATACCTGCAGTGATCGATGCTATCTATTGATTGCAGCCCCTTATTGTTAATTATCCCAAATTATAATTTAAGCAAATAAAAGTCTTAGGTAGTTTATTTATAATTTTTTTCTATATTTAAACACAAGTATAATTTATAAACTTGAAGTTTTGATGTAATTATAGGGGATTTGGACACAAACTTTCAAGCTCCCTACAGCTATATATCAGTTAATGTGAGATAGAATGGATAGCTGAAGGGAGTTTGAAAGTCTGTGTTCAAATCCCCTATAATTAAATATTTTTTCAGTAATCGTTTTAGATTTTAATTTTATTTAAAAACAAAAGTTTTATTAAAATTATATAGGAACATATTACTTAATATTTAATATCCTGGTATTCATTAACTTTTAATATTTATTTTTAGATTAAAATCTTTGAAAGAAAGACATGTAATGAGTTTAGCAATCTTAAACATGTTATTTATGATTTGTTGGCAGGTAAGATTTTTTTTTTTTTAAAGAAATATAGATTATAACTGCTCCTTTCTTTTTGTATAGATAATCATCCTACTTTTGCAGTTCTTATTTCTTTTAGTAATTTTTCTTGCATTTCAAGATCCTCAATTGTGGTTACAATTATCTTCAAATTTTAGTATTTCAATAAATTTTTAAATGAATCCGATTAATAAATGGATGTTAATATATAAGGGAGTGGGTATTGTTTGTTTATTATTGATTTCTTTAAAATCTGATTTGTAAATTCTTGTGGTAATGTGTTTGGAGTTAGTTGCTTCATGAATAAGTTTACTTTCCAGTATATTCTTACATCATTATTCCACATGTAAGTAATTTCATTATTGTATATATAGAGGAGTCTTCATTCTTTATCATTGACTGATCTCAGATAAATAACCGTATGATTGAATTCATGACCAGTGTGGGCTAATTCCCATACCAAAGCACAATCAAACCATCATCCTTACTTACTTTTATGTATTGACATGTACACAATAGTGGAATATTTAAATAGCTAAATTAAATATAGTATTTCGTCAATAAATACTGAAGCATATCCAACCAACTCATGAATGCTATGAATCTGATTTTCCAAGCCGAAAGCACATTCACTACTTTTAGTAAACTTCAACCAATGTTCGAAACATTTCAGCCAATTTATTACAAACAAGAATGAAAAGAATAACAAATTCTGTGTATATATTTATTTAAAAAGTTAAAATTGGATTAAATAAACACAAAAGTTAAATGTTTATATAGAAAATGGTAATAATAATAATAAAATCTTGTTAAAAATAAATAATTTAATGTTGGTTGTTCAGGGAATCAAAGGGTATTCAAGCATTAAAATTGATAAAATAAACTTTGAACTATGAACTTTCAACTCTTGAATTTGTCATTCTACTACTTTGCCAAACCACACAAAATAACATTCAAATTTAAAAAACAAATACACCTGGGTCTTGTTTTATGCGGTAGAAAGGTTCCACAGAAAATCCGCATTAAAAAAAATCGCACAAAAATAGACTTAACTTACCTTGAAAAATGTAGGATAGGTTCAAAAATTTTCAAAATTCGCATAAAAGCAAAGCAACAACATAAAATTATTTTAAAATTTGCATAAAAAAAAAATAAAGAAATAAAGTATGACTAATGAAAAATTTCAAATATTTGAAAAAAATTGATACAAGACAAACTTTTTTTTATTAACTATTTAATTTTATCCAAAACAATATGTTTTTTTGTGTAATTTATTTTACATTTTTTCATACATATTTTAATCATTATTGCTATTTGACAATATGCGGTTCGTTTGTGAACTGGTAAAACATCAGTTTCGTCACAAGAGGAAATACAATTAGCACCAACTTCACTCTTGTGCTGTGCTAATGGTTTTCTGTTGACAGTGTAATCGGTAATTACATTTTGAGACAATGATTTTACTAATTGTTTATGAAGCTCGCGATATCCAAAGTGCTATATCTAGTTGTTAGAGAATGCACTTCCATGAGTGCAACTATATATATAACACGCTTCTAATGGTTAATTTTTTGTTATTTGTAAACTATTTACTGTACAGCCTGTGGCGGTGCTGTTTCTGTGTAAAAACACAGAATAATACCGCTTTAGCGGCCGCACCTTACAGCTAATACACGACTAGCGCTAGTGATCGTATTAGCCGCTTAACAAGAGACAATAGATGTAGTGGTTAGAATCTGCGGCCAATTCCTGCCGCAGTCCTAACCCTACGTCTAAAGTAACAACACTAGATGATCGTTTAGTTTGCCTCTTATTTCATCGCGGCGTGAATTCCTACACATAGGGATCAAATTTGTATTCTGGCTCGAATTTAATCTGAGTGTGTGCACTGGAATGGTTTGCAACTGTTTGTTTGTTGATGTTGATGATTTTCTGTATTGCCCAACTGAGATCTTTTGGCCTACTAGTAATTATCAGCATATTCATGAGATTTGTCCGAGCTTTTTTTTTGTTGGTGTTTGTTGTTATTTGGAACCCAAAAAAAGTATGTCAACGTCTCTGTCAGACGATTGTAGTTGTTGGCGAAAAAGTACCATTTCTCTTGCGACTCGGACGAGAGTAACAAAAGAACAAAATGGCTACCACATTCTTGCAATCGGGGGATGTCCGAAAAAAAAGCGAGAAAAAAAAGATGACGCGGTTGATTCGGTTTAGTCCTACGTGGTGAATAAAATTTATTATTTGATTTAAAAGAATCTGTGTTTTGTTTGTGATTCTTTTGATCTGTAAGTCGATTAATTAGCACCCAGAATGTCAGTGTTCAAAGAGTAGGGCTTTTCGTATTCTTCTCAAATCAATCGACAACTTGACGCTTCTTTCGGTTGGAAGAGAATCCACTCTCTCGATCGATATACTATTCAAAATACCAAACAATTCTTTTTGTTTATAAGCAAATACAGACATCTGGGGCGGAGTTTGTCGGACAGCTTTGACTTTTTTTTTTTGTTGCTAAATCAATCAACAGCACCCCCCCCCCCTGCATTTTTAACAAATTCAAAAAGAAAGTGTCGATTCTAATTTTAAATAACAATAACAAAAAAAAGACGTCTGTTTTAAAAAAAAACCCAGTATATTTATTAAAAGGCAAAAAAAAAAAGTTGTATGTAAAGCAAATTGTGTATATTTGAGATATTCAAAAAAAAAGTTAAAACTGTCCCTTATACTTTGAAATGTATCGAATCCAAACCAAAAAAAAAAAAAAAAGACGTCTGTAAAAAAGAAACAGTAGATTTAGAATGGAAATCCCCCCCCCCCCAAGGCGTATGTCAAAAATTATGTACTTTTGAAATCCAAAAAAAAAGGTCAAAGTGTCCATTATAGTTTTAAATTTATCAAATGAAAACAACAACAAAAAAAATTATGTCCAAAACAACAACAACAATATATTAAAAAGAAAAAAATTACAGCCATATGTCAAAATACGATCTATTAGATAAAAAAAAAAAAATCTAGCGGCCCAGTAATGTTATATTGCTCTGTTTTTAACTAAAAACAGCGCCACCAAAGACTGCACAATTAATACTTTACAGCTACCAAATTTTCTTTTATACACATATATACATGTAGAAACTTTTAGACAGAAAAAAGTTACAAGTAAAAATATTTAAAAACTTTTAAAGATATATTCTTTTTAAAGTAGAAATTAAAAGTTATTAAATATTTTTACTTTTATCTTTTTTTTTTTTTTAGACAGAAAAAAATTACAAGTAAAAATATTTAAAAACTTTTTAAGTAGAAATTAAAAGTTCTTAGTTATTTTTACTTGTAATTTTTTTCTGTCTAAAAGTTTCTCCATGTATGTATGTGTATAAAAGAAAATATAAACATACACATACATAACACAGACATATAATTATTTAGCTCTTGTTGGAATTTAGTTCATAAGTCAGGGTTATTAATAAGGAAATGATTTTCCAATTGATTAGAAAGTTGAAGACTTTCTTGAATCATTTTTGCTGTGAAATGAACATGTTACACTTCTGTTTCGTTATCTTTTTCTAAATCTTTTACGGTATCTAAATTTATTGCCAAACCTTTTTCCAACAGGCATTTAAAGTATGTAAAATTTAATGCGTGTATATAAAACGGAGAAATCCCGATTTTAAATAAAATATGAACTTCTTTATCATATAAAAGAAAAACACATAAAACGATATTAAGAAGAAACATGAATCGCATTAAAAAAATTCACACAAAAGAGACCCAGGTGTATGTATTTTCATCCTTGGTATTCAGTATTAAAAAAATTAAATATTATCTTGCCTTTTCCTCCATAATTTTGTTGCAGTTTTATCTTCAAATCACATTGTATTTTTTGGTATTAGTTTTCCAAATTAACATCTAATGAAGATTTGGTAATATTTTCCATTATTTTTTTTAATACGGTTTTATTTTAACTCACTTTCTTTTATCATCTATTTCACTGTGAAATCTTGTAACTCAATTTTCACCCACTTCCCAATTTGTGATCTAGTTGAAACTTTGCATATTTATGCATTCTTGATGACAATTCATTTTTTTTTTAGAATTGCAAACAATTTTAGCAAAAAAATTAATGAAAGATTAAAATTTTTAATTTAAATAAGATTCAATATTCTTTATGACATCTGTAATGAAAATTTGTTTATTAACTTCTCATAAATAATTTATTGATATGACATCTGGTAATATTAAATTATATTTAAAGTTTCTTCATTCCTAATTTTTGTAAGTACATAAAAGTAAAATTTAGAAAATAAAAAATATATAAAAAAACAATTTAAAGGAATGCTTTTTATTTATGTAAATAATGTATTAAAAAGTAAAAAATAAATTTTCTTCAATCTTAACAAATAAAAACATGGTGTTTAGAAATTCACAAATCAGATTTCTGAAGAATTCTTTCAATAAATTAGCAACTGATGCCTACTTTGATGATCACTCTATACTTTTATTTATGAAAGTTAAAGAAATTTATTTATTTTTCTCATATGTCAAAGCGTCGGCCGGAAAGCGAACCCAGGACAACTGCTTGGAAAGCAGCTATGCTAATCTCTAGGCCACCAACGCTTGACTATTTTTTGTTTTTTAGCACAGTTTTTTCTTTTTAGTACATTTATGTGAATAAAAGCATTTCTTTAAATTTCTTTATTTATAAATTAAAAATAGTCTTTGTTTTTTTTTAATACTTTACAAAGCGAAAGTTAAGTGCAACATTTAAAAGTGTTGTTTTTTGGTTTTTGCCTCATAGTAATATTAAAAATTTGTTTTGAATTTATTCTCAGTATTCAGATATTTATTTTATTGGAATAAATTTTTGTTAAAATTTTGTATTTGCACGATACTCTTCATCACATGATCACTATTTCTTATGCTAGCACATAATTGTTATTAAAACAGGCTAAACTATCCATACAGTAGTGCCACTCAGTGCCAACCAGAGTAATCAATGTATGCCAGAAGGCTTTGCATAAAATCCCCATTTACTGCCTACTCATCCAATATCTCCAGATTAGTTTCTGGCTTATCAATTTTTTTTTTTTGTGTATGTTTTCAATTTTATTCTCATAGTTTTGTAGTTAAGTAGTCTTTGTTTTGCTAATCAAATTTTTTTCTGTAAATCCTTTTTTTTCAAGAGATATCTCTAATAGACATTATAAATAAGATCACATATATACATAGGCACGATATATATGTCATGCATATATATATATGTATGTGAATTTATTAAATGGATATATTAAGCAATGAAGAAGACATAATCCAAGATGATTAATAAATTTTGACAAGTCATTTTGAGATATGATATGAATTTTTTTACTTTCCATGTAATCAAATTTGAATTAAAAGCAGCTGAATATATATATACACAATTTTTCTTCTCTTGTTTGCTTTAACTGGTCTCTTGATTACATTGAAGATAAATATATTTTCCATGCTAATGTTATCTTGATTATTATTTGAGTAGTCACTGTTATTGAGAAATGCTAAAAATTTTTTTTTGAGAATAATTGGATCAATTTTAGCAGAAGATAAATCTTCAGCATAGTAGGTATTAACTGGCATAAATATTCCATCAACGTTAAATGTTAGTTCAACTTAATTTCCTTAGTTTTCTAGTGTGTGTTTTAATAATCAAAACTAATTTAATAATTAATGCATTAATTCACAATAAATTTTAACTAAATTATTAACTTTCAATCCAATTAAATGCCATTTGAGAACTAAAATTTAAAATTAATTCTACTCTCAAAAGATCTTTTGGTATACCATGCATCTTTAAGCTGTATAGCTAATATAACAACAGCCAACATTAATAAATATATTAATAATTATTTATGGGCATCAGGATTAAATTGTCAATAAAAGCAATAAAAATCTATAATCTTGGATTTGTTGAAGTTAAGTTGTTTTGTTAATTCATAAAAACTAAATCATTTGTCAAAATATATAGTGATTTTATTTGACATTAATTTTTTTACAAGCCATTTGATTTGATAACAGTGGGGGACAAACATCATTCTCAATGAAATAGGAACTGGCCTACCTAGATTCAAGAAATCAGATGATTAGAGATATATTACAAATGACATACAGTGATTTATTAATGATGATGTTGTGGAATTGACAATTTAGGCAGTGAGCATAACAGAATGGAGAAATGGATAAATTAGCGGTATGATTGCTCTCTTGACCTGACTATAAGATAGAGTACTATTGATGATGATGATATATTCCAAAAATTCAAACATGATGATAATTGAAATCTTTTCATCTATAAAACTGTTAGAAAATATGTTTTTGGTTGAATCTCTGATTCATACCAGCATCAAATTTCTGTATGCTATTTTCCCAACTACATTTTTAAAATTAAATTAAGTTTCAATCCAATTTGTAAATTATATGGATTAACTGAAGAAACTTTTTTACATATTTTCTTTTTTTCAATATTGTAAGATCATATTTAATTGTCTTTATTAATCCACTAAATTAAGATTTTTGATGTCAAGCTTTTCGTTGGTGACAAAAAGACAATATGAGCTGCATTATCATTGCTAAAATTTATACGGGTTTTAAAATAAGGAAATTTTCTAGAACGAACACTAATATTTTTTTCAATAGTTTCAATGAATACTTCTGGACGCAGTATTATAGAGAGTTAAATTACCCGCCAAAAACTTAAAATTTATAATGTGGTCACAGGAATTGTTTAATTTTTGGAATTTGCTGTGATTTAAGTGAATTGCTGCTGCATTAGTGCACAATTATCACTTAAAACCTATTTTCTGTGTAGTAATCCAATTACGTATTTATGTCAAGAGATATGCAAGAAAAATAATTAACCAAGTAAATCAATATCTTTACTAATTTAACATGTTCTAATTTTAACTTTGAAGCATATTTCTTTTAGTTGGTCACATATAATGATTGTATATAATAAATTCATTTCTAAAGTAAAATATTGTTTACACAAGATAAAACTCTCCATATAGTAGCGCCATTCAGTACAAGCCAGAGGGATGCACTCACCTTCCTGCATTCATTGATTACTCTGACTTGCATTGAGTGTTGCTACTGTATGGATAGTTTTGCCTCTGTGTAAACAGCTTATGTAAGCATAAAGACTGGTGGTCATGTGATAAAATAATTGTTATTGATAAATCTTGTGTTGTCTATTGCACAAAATGCTGTGATAACAATTTATGAAATTAAAGCTAATATACATACTCTCATATCTTAGCAAGTGTATCTATATATAATCTAAACTTAATTTTTTTCAGAGAGCTATCAGTTTATAAACAAAAAAAGCAAGCCAGCGATATTGCTTCAATAACACAATAATTATTTGCCAACAATGTGATGATAACAAGCATAAAATAAAAGAAATACAGCTCATTACCAACTTCTGTGATGTTATTAACCAATGATCAAATAATATTCACTTAAAAAATTCACTGGAACTTTAATATTTAAATCATTGTACGCATTTGACTTTAAAATATAAAATCCAGAAGTTGACTAGCAAATATTTTTTGATAAATCCTTTCTTCAATGTAAAGTGGATTTCTGTTCTTACTTTATACTCATATAAATACATATGTATGTTAAGAAGAATAAATTATTAATAATATAGTAATGGAGAAAAAATGCTTTTAGGAAGAAGAATGATTTTAATTTATATTAGTTGCAGAAAATTTTTTAAGTAAAATTTTTTTTTTGCCTAAAAGCTTTTTTCTACAGTATTATGTTACGGTAGTATGAATTTGTCCTTTATAAAATTCATAAAAATAAAGAAAATTTAAAAGTAATAGATTATACTCTTAGCATAATTTGTAACTATTCTAATATAAGTATGTATGTGTGTGTGTTTTTATTTTTCTGATTATTTATTAAAAAAAGATATATGTTGTACTTTAATATATAATAATATTTATGTGTATATATATATTTTAGTTTGCACAGTTTGCTTTTCTAACCCAAGTGTTTTGTTTACATGGTTTATATTTATTACAAATGGCTTCATATTGTAAAGTAAGAAGAATTTATGAAAGCCATTTAGTAAGTATTCTTTATATTTTATATAATTCTATATGTACTTCTTCCTTCTTATTCTTCAATAATTTTGCTTATTCATATACAACAACATATCTTATTAAATAATCACTGTCTTCTTACACTCTTAAGCAAATAATGTTTATTATTATAATAACAGTTTTGACTGTTCCTCGCAGTCTTCTTCAGATCTATAAAAATTTAAATAATATAACAATACAACCAAAACTTATATATATATATATCAATTTAAATATTAAATTGTTATAATAATTGATTTGATGTATATATAAGTTTTGGTTATATTGTTATAATATTTGAATTTTTGTAGATCTGAAGAAGACTGTGAGGAACAGTTGAAACTGTTATTAGTATAATAAACATTATTTGCTTAAAGGTGTAAGAAGATTGTGATTATTTAATAAGATATATTTAAGTATTCTTTAGATATACAGATTATTTTTTACATTTGTACATATCAAATCAATGAGTGGGTATATTATTAAATAATTCTATCATTATCTTGTATGTGGATTCAAATTTTGCTTCATAATGAAATGAAGCTTGTACACAATTAGAAAACAAAAAAAAGTAGATACCAATTAACATTTAATGTGTATTCTATAGAAATAAATGCATTTTTAAAATTTAACGAATAAATAGAGTTGTTTATTATAAATTTTATTAGAAGATGTAATTCTACAAAGAAAATGAGCATTCAAAGACACTTGAATCTTCTTTTTTTTTTTTGTCAAGTATTTGAATGAAAATATGTCTACAATTCTGTAAAATAATAATCTATAATAATATTTACTAAGGTAATAAACCTAAAGCTTATGTAGTTGAAAATGCGAAGTAGGGACCTCTGCAGGTCTTAACCACAAGCTTACTCCAATGCTTGTGGTTAAGACCTGTAGAGGTCCCTACCTTCGCATTTTTAACCACAAAAGCTTTAGGTTTATTGCCTTAGTAAATATTACTTGCGTAATCAATGTGCGTTAAATAAATTTATAATAATAATCTATATAATAATTTCTTCCACTTGCAAATACTTTTTACAAGTAGAATATAAAAATACCCAAGCTCATACACATGTTTAATATTAAAATATTTAATTTACATATTGGTATTAATGTACATATTAAAAGATACTTATTTTCTTTAAATAATACTAAATGACAAGCAATAACTATGAAAAAAAAAAAAGGAATAATTATTAAAGTATTCTAAATTATTTTATAATAATATTTATTTACAGTGACCAATATATTAGTGTATTTTGACTGATTATACATTTTTACAAAACTTGTAAATGTCTTTAAACAAATTAACTGAAATGAAATCAAGAATATTTAATATTTATGATGACAAGGGTATATTTCTTACTCAATTTAGATTCAGTAACTCAAATTAGCTATCCTTTCTAATGTTACAAATATTGATTACAAATGGATAGTAAATAAATATTGTTACTGGATTTAGCCAATATTAGAATAAGTAATAATTCTATTTGGATAACTTACAGATGGATTTCTTATGCTACTTATAGTCTATTTTATGATAATGTATCAATCTATATGCTTGCAGTTACTAGGTTTTCCATAACCATGCCATATCTTAAAATCATCCACATTAATATGATAATCCATGCCCTAAAGTTGAATTTGCTTTTATAGTCAGGTCTTATGAATAAATCCCACCTGCACTTGGTATCTTTGACTGCAGTTTTTCTTCTTTGGTTTTTGCAATAAAAATTTGAAAGTCCTGTTTGCACTTGATGACAAAAGGAATCCATTTTGTTTTCCCACTATAAATATGATAAAGTTCTTTTATATCAAATTGGAATTTACTTCACTATCTGTTTGTGTTCATGTTTGATGATTAAAAGATGAATCTTTAATATCCAATTCATAATCATTTCAGCTGGAGTTTTACACATAACCAAACTTGACGACATTTGCTGAGCTAAGTATTCCTGCTACCTACTTTAATTTTTTTGTGTATTTTTTTTCTTTTGCATCATTCTCTCTCTTATCCATTATTTTTAGAATGAAATAATGTTGTAAAAATCTGTTCAACACATTATTTTGGAAGCAAAATTTTTTTAACTAGTTTGGTATAAAGATTGTTTATGTCAGATGTCTATGTTTTGGAGACACCATATGTGAAAAATTCAGCATGACGCTTATCTATCAGCCATATTTGTTTGATCTTGCTTCGCATGATTTTTTATTTTATTTTCTTGAATGAAAAAATCGTTCAATTTTTTTTTTTTATTGCGGACTTAAAAGTGGTAAAAAAAAAAGAAAAGATGTAATCATTAAAAAGCATCACTTCACAAAAATGAAGAACACATTTAGATGGCTAAATTTATAACACTTAAAAATAAATATTTTTTTATTATAAAATTTCAGTTACTTTTGAGGAATCAATCAAACAGTCTTGCAAATAAAATAAAAAAATTGACCAAAATATTTATACAGACATAATGATAAATATTTATGTTTAAAATGCATGTTAATTTTTTATGAATGAGAAAAAATTAAAATTCTTGAAAAACACAAATCTAAATTTGGCAATTTATAAATAGAAAACTAAAGACAAATTTACAATCCATATTTACATATATACAAGGCTGGTGCAATCAATTTTATTATCTGAGTCAAGTCTTAAAACTGCAAAATTATTTAGAAGAATTTCTTTGTGCTGAGGTAACGATTTTATTTAACAAGCCAAATAAATTTTTTTTCAAGAAGTTTAGAAATTATCTGTCAGAGTTGGCTATGGTCAAGAGTAAACAAGAATGGAGACCTCACTACTCAATAATTGGTAATTTTGATGAATATTGCCTTTTCCTCCATAGTTCTTCTATGAGGGATTTTTAAAGAGATTTGTTTTTGTTAAAAGTTATACTGTATATCTACTTACTTAAATGGTCTGTTAAACAAAACAATGGATAATAATAGAAAAAACACAAAAATTATAAACTTAAAAAGGAACAGAAAATTGAAACAAAATAAAATACAAGAAAAAACATAAAAAAACAACAACATTGTAGCGTCACATGATCACCATTTCTTATGCTTGATTGTAATTGTTGTTGAAACAGGCAAAACTCACTATACCTATTGCCACACCCAGCAAGCTAGAGTAATCAATGGATGCCAGAAGGTTTGTGCATAAAATCCCCATCTAGTGCCTACTCATCCAATATCCCCAGACCAGTTTCTGGCTTATACCTTTCGTCAGTGAGGCGCCTTGGATCTGAGAGCACTGCACCTAGATCTTAGGATCCATTGATTACTCTAGCTTGCTGGGTGTGGCAATATGTATAGTGAGTTTTGCCTGTTTTAACATTGTAACATATTAAATCATTTTGTGGGCTTTAGTTATAGCTAAAAGTTTGTTAGATTCAAATTTATAGTTTGTTGTTTTAGATTTAGCCTTTTCTATACAAATTATTTTTAGATCACTTAATTGGTCTTGGAACATTGCCCAAATAATTTTTAGAAGAATTCCTTTGGCTATGGCTAGATTTATATATAATGTTAATAGAATTCTTTAGACTACATTATAATTTTCCACCTGAAATAAAATAATGTGTAAAGAAAAGAATAAATATCGAAATATTAAAAAGAAATCCTTTAAAAAATATTGAATATCTGGAATTCTGTAAAATGGCATAAAAATAATTAATGGTGATATAAGAAAATATAACTATGAATTGATAATGAAACCTATAGAAAGGAATAAAAATCTCAAAAGTATAAAACATTTTGATGTTGGAAGGAAAGTTATTCCATCAATAGAAAGAAAACAAAGATGGAAATATTAAAAAGAGAGATGATATATCGTGGAAGAATTTTACAAAAAATTCCACACTAATGAAGAATAGGAAAATTATCTCTTTAATTCCAAATATCTTTTGAATTGCTAAGCATTTTAAATGAAGAGATAAGACATATTATGAAGAAATAAAAATCTCTGTAAATCATGAAATATTTTAAAAATATCAGGTGAAGAAATAGAAAAATTGCTAGCAAAACTATATCAAATATGATAAAGATATGGCAGATGATTGGAAGAATGCTGTAATGATGTAGACATTTAAGAAAAGTGATAAAGAAGATAGTCGAAATTACAGATCTATTAGTCTTCTATCAGGTTTATACAATATCTTTACCAAGATAATTATAGCTCATCTACAACAAACTTTAGATCAAATCAACAATGAATTCAATTTATTGTATTTGAAAATGGTTTTAATATAGTGGATCACATCAATATATTGAGGTTAGTTATAGAAAGGACCAATAGATATGAGTTGCTATTACATTTTGGTTTTGTAGATTATGAAAAGGTACTTGCACAATGATTAAAAGTTTAAACCTCTAAGATATAGATCTAGAATATTGCCATACCCTGAAGAATATCATAATGCAATTACTATGATTAGTTTACATGATGATATTAAGACTAACATTGATAAGCGATTATTTCAGAGTGAATTGATAATTTTAAAACTTCTTTTAGTAGTTTTGTATGAAGTATTTTTTACCTTAAAGTGGGAAGCTAAGAAAATGAAAATACTTGCATCTTATTTAAGTTATTTAGGTTTTGTTTATGACGTGATTGATTTTGCAAAAAAATATTTGTGAACTTCAGGAAATTTTACAAGAATTATCAGAATGAAAGACTAGAAACAACTAAAGTAATGTTCAGTGGATTTTCTCGGAAGTAAATAAAGATTAATAATCATAGATTAGAAGTTAACAACTACAAATGTCTTCGTTAGATTATTAACATATAATGGATTAAATTAATTATAGAATTAAACTTGGATCAAATGCTTTTGATATAAATAATTTAATATAAAAGGAGGTATGCCTATGTGATGACAAGGAAATTTGTTAATACATGGGTTTTACCAGTTTCACACATGGTTCTAAGACTTGAACACTTATTTAACAGTAAACCAATACAGAATCTTATATTAAAAGTAACAAGAATAACTTGAAAATAAAACGTGTATTAAATAAGAAACACATATAATTGAAAGAATTAATTATTATACTGAACTGGTGTAGAAAATGAGGTAATAGATAGACAGTTAAGATTTCAAACTAGATCTCAAAGGATTATAAAAGACAAAGAAAATGTTAGAAATAATGAGAATAGTTTGAAAATAAAATATGTGTATGAGAGAGGAAACAGTTATCATTGAACAAATTAAGGTATTGAATTGATGCTAGATTGGCCATATTGTAGAAAAGGAGATAATAGATGAACAGTAAAGATTTCAAATTGGATCCCAAAAGTTTGTAAAAGACATAGAAAAAGTTAGAAGTAACAAAAATAGTTTGAAAATAAAATACGTGTATGAGGGAAGAAACAGGGATCATTGGAAGAATTAAGATACTGAAATGGAGCTAGGCTGAACATATTGTAGAAAAGGGGATAATAGATGGATAGTTAAAATTTGAAACTCCCAAAAGAAGATAAAAGATAGAAAGAAATCATGTGGAAGTGGATGAATCAGATAAGACAATTTGCTGGTTTGATGTGAAGTTATGGTTCAGAATAACGATTAAACTTGGAGACCTTCATTCCACAATGGAACTATAATGGTGAATGTGATTATATGAATCTTATACTCAATAGAATATCTCATAACTATTTACTTAGACCACTAAACATCACATGATCACTATTTCTTATGCTAAGATCTAGGTGCAATGGTCTCAGAACCAAAGCTTCTCACTGACGAAGGCCACAAGTCAGAAACTAGTCTGGGGATATTGGATGAGTAGGCACTAGATAGGGATTTTATGCACAAGCCTTCTGGAATCCATTGATTACTCTGGTTGGCACTGAGTGGCACTACTGTATGGAGAGTTTTGCCTGTTTTAACTATTTACTTATGAAGATTTTATTTTATTTATCATTAAGTTAATTAAAAATCAAATTGTATATATCCTGAAAACAATTATTAAGTTTGAATTAAATTATTTTCCCTTTAAATTTTATCTCATTTGCATATTTTAATGTGCTTACTAAATCACAGACAGTAAGAAGATATGCTTCCAATGAATTGTCAAATAAAAAACTTTTTTCAACAAAAGAATAAAAATCATTGGATTATCCCCTCTTGTTGTCTTTTCTGTTTAAAAAGAAAACAAATTTATTGGGTTTTTTTTATTGCACTTCTTCCATTTCTAGGTAATTTTTTTTATCTCTTTTGTTTATATTTTTTATTAACACATACTTATTAATTAAAATATTAGTAATGAAAATTTAAGAGTAAATAATTTTATTTTTATGAATTGAACAATTTTTGATTAAAGAGAAAGGGAAGTTGGGGAGGTATCATTTCTATTAAAAACATTCCCAAACCTTTTTTTTATTTTAGGCATTTTTCTGTTATTAATTTAATACAAATTATTTTTTAAAATCTTAGACTTTTTTTCTTTGTCTATCTGAAATTTCACCATATGAGGCAGCTGTAAGGCCACTTCACATACGGGACTGATCCTGTATATACTATATATATAAAATAAATGTGAAAAATGAAAGATTACCATAAATTAAATGGTGCCTATTGGCATTAAATCATCAGCAAAGTAGTTAGTTTATAAAATCACGGACTCATCATATCAATGCAAAGAATGAACAGACAAATCTCTTATATAAAGATGGATCGTTAATATAGTGTGTTTATGTGATTTTTTTTTCTTATTTAGATTTTTATTTTCTTTTTTTTTTTTTACTCTTAAATATAACTTGATCATGCGTTTCTGATTTTTATATTCGTTACTATGTCTACATAAAAGTTCGGAAATTATTTTTTTATCACTAGGGCTATTTGAATGAATTTTCAATTTGAATGAAAGCATGTATGGTAGGTCTTTGTCTGTTTTATTTTTTGCAATAATATATGACTAAATATTTATACTGAGATTTTATAAGTCAACTATTTGTCTTGTGGACCTAAAGTTAATAAGAATTATTGTTCTGCCCATAGAATTAAATAACTTAAAATTGTTCAAAGAATTCCATATTAGAGACTTCTCTTATCATATTCCAAGCTTTCAATAAAGTATTAATTAAACTTTGTCAAAACTGAAACATTTTAAAATTACAAAGCCATTCTCTTTCTGTTAAGATTTCTCTTTTCTCATCTTTAATTAATATTGTTTACTATGTTTTGTTTCTCTTCATATATTTTTAACTTTTGATTGCGATTAATTTGATGCTTGGGTCATTAATAATTTTATTAGTAATATAAATATGAATAGAAATATTTATATAAATTAATACTTGTAATAGTAATATTATTTTGTTATTAATATTTGTAGCTTGGATTAATTTTAAGTGTCATCCTTTTATTTGGTAATAAAATGTTATTTACATCGATCTTTCCTGCATGTGTTCTTTCAAGTTATGTAAGCAGATTTATTATTTGTTTTTATTTTATTATTAAAATAGATATTGTATTATATTAATAAATAATCAAATTTTGTTTTGCAGCTTGCCATTGCCTTTAACAGTTGGACTTTGAAATATGGCCCACCTATTTTAAAATTTGCTCCATTTGTTTTGACATGGGTAAGTATATAGCAGAATACAATAAATAAATACATATTTATAAAAATACATATAAATATTGAAATGATATAATCATTTCATGTAATTATATTTATTAATTATTTTCTGAGATTTAGAGAAAAGGAGGTTTGTTACAGCATAGAGCATTCACTTTTCAAAGACAAGCTAAGCAAAACAAGGAAACTTTAAGGCTATTTAAATACAATGATAGAATGAAGATGAAGTTAAAAGAAGAATAGCACTGGCAAAAGAGACATTTGTGAAAAGAAAGAAGATATTTTGTGGACCTTTGGAAAGAGAATTAAGGAAGAGATTAATTAAATGTTATGTGTGAAGTGTATTAATGTATGGTTATGAGACATGGACACTGAGTAATAGAATTAAGAAACGATTGAAAGCCTTTGAGATGTGGACATGGAGAAGAATGGAAAAAATCAGTTGGACGAGTAAAATAACAAATGAGGAAAGAAGATTGATTGAGAATATCAGAGAGAGAAAGAGAAACTGGATTGGACATATATTAAGAAGAAATTATAGTTTAATGAAAGATGTTTTGGAGGGATTGGTAAGTGGAAATAAAAAGACAGGACGGAAGAGATGGACATTATTGGATGATATAAGAGATGGGAAGACTTGTATGGAATTGAAGAAATGGGCAAGGAAGAGAATGGAATGGATGAATTGATGTTGCAACTACTCTCTGGACCTGTCTATTGGAGAGAATACTATTGATTGATTAATAGAGTGCACATTTTAGAAAGTGAATAACTCGTAACATTAGCAAATAGGTATATATTGTATTACATATATGTTTTCCTGAAGGTTTGTGATGATGGTATTTTAGTTGTATTAATATATTGGACTATTTCCATCATCTAATATTAAGTATTGAATGTCTTTAGAAAAATTTAACTTTATTTAAATATTTCAATTACATTCAACTGTTAGTAATAGGACACAGGTTAGTAGATGCGAACATTTTGAGAGATATTATTTTCCTCTCTTCTTCAGGTATTGCTGGCATAACCAGTGACAGTATTAGCATGGCAATCGAACCTGGATCCTTAGATTCTTGTATTTTAAGATAATGCTGTAACCATACTAACCTGTGTGCTATTGTTAACAGTTGTATGTAATTGGAATATTTAAATAAAGTTAAATTTTTCTAATGACATTCAATATTTAATATTAGATGATGAAAATAGTCCAATATATAAATGTATATGTACAATATGTATGTACAATATTTTCCAATTACTCATACATTTAATAAAATGTGTACATATGGTAAGAATTTTTTGAAATATTATGTAAGATAATTTTAAGTTTAATTGTTTTAAAAAATTAAAATTAATGTTTCTGAAGAAATTGTAAAGACATATAACAAAAGATGCATTAATTCCTGAAAGCATATATATATCTCATTGTAGTAAACATTGTTTTAAAAAGAACAAATAGTATAAATATATTTGTTAAGCAATTCAATAGATTTTGGTATCCTAAAATCGCAATAGCTGGAAATCTATTCTTAACAAATGTGTATAACAAAAATAACTTTCTTGGAAATTCTAAAATTAATGATAGGTTAATCCACATTTCTTCTTGACTGAAAATCAACTTTATACAATGTCCTAGTGTAATAATTGAGCTGTAGAATGCTTCACCCTCAACAGCAACAATATATATATATAAAGAATTATGTTTAAAAAGATTGTTAATCTCAAAATGTTGCACGTGAAACTTCAAGAAAATAGGAGAATAAAGGATCAAACAACTACAAAATGTCTATCAAAGGTCTGAAAATAAGAAAGAACTAGAAGAAGCTTTATATCTTTTACTTTGAACTTATTGAATGTTCTATCGTCCTCATTTGTATATAAGTCATTTGAGAATTTTAAATAAACTATAATAGAAACTGCTTTAAAGTTATGGATGAACTTTTAATGTATAATTCTAGGGTATATAATTATTATTAGTATATCATGCGTTTATGATATGTTTATAAATAATATATATCTTTTGGAGTAATAACTTAATAATTTATATTTAAAGATTTAAGGTTTCAAATAATATTTATATTTTAGACTTAGATAATGAAATCTTCATGTATGTTTATTCATGATTAAGGCTTTTGAAAAGAATAAACTATATTAGTTAGATTTCCATATATAGCCTTTTTATCCCCTCAGGCCACACACATACATTTACTACGTTATGTGGGCCAGAACAATATAATAAATAAATCTAAATGTGTCCAAGTGTTCACTTAACGCACCCTCATAATATGGGCTTGTATCTTGAAATTAGTGATTCTCGGCTTCAATTTACGATATCATGAAAACCATACACTTCGTTTCAGCATTGATGTTCCTTTCAGACAATGCAATTATCATTTCTCTACTATAATAAATAAAGATTTTGTGTTGATTTGTCTATATAATATATATTGTAACCTTCTCCCAAAGACCGCTGTACTATAAATGAATCATATCACGTTTTAGGCACCATAATCGCTACTGTATCCTAGCTACAGCCAATCATCATGCCATCCACATTGGTCAGCATAATCACAACTGTAACCTGGCAACAGCCAGACTTCCTCTACTAAACGGTCATGTCACGTTGGCAAGCGCCATAATCGCATCTGTAACCTAGCTTCCTTATCTAGCTGGTCATCAACGAATAATACCGCACATTTTAGTGATTAAATTCTCTTGTGGAACCTAACGTACTCACACAATCAAGAATCTAAGCATGAAGAAACAAAAAATGCAAAACTAACAAAATGATTCTTGGATTGAATAAAACTAGCATGAAACTGTCGATCTAAAGAAGATCACAAGGCGACTAATAAAGATAAAAACTTCTGGTCAAACCAGCCCTGAAATAAACAAAATGAGATAAGTTAAATTTGATATTCAGCAAACTAATAAAATAACTAATAATTATATGTCTTGAGTGATGATGAAATTAAACTTATAAATGAAATGATACGTAAATTATGATGTAAATGACTAAATGGATGATGGAATGAAGTAATAACGGAATAGTGGAATGAAATGAGTCTAAGAGTGAAGAGAACACAACGAATAGATATGAGAATAATGAATGATTAAGATGATGATAGAATAAGAGTTAATGAATAGTGAAGATGATAAAAGAATAAAAGTTAATGTATGATTAATCAATTATGATAATGAATTAATGTCAGATGAGAATGAATAAATAAAAGGATTGATCTGGAATCTTAAACTATAAACTAATATGAGATTAAATGGGAAAAAGATAAGCTAAATACAAATAGGGATTTCAAGCTTGACACAACCAGAATATCCATCATAAAATTAAAACAAACTATACATTTTATATCAACAAAAGTAAATTTGCATATTAAAGCTTAGCTAACTTTCATAGACTGTGAAAGTAATCTATTGTAAGTTCAACTATAATAATTAACAAGATATAACTTTATTGGAAACTTAAATTCGATCTTAAAACTTAACAACTAATTCTTCTCAGGGTTCAAACACTCAAAATCATTATATGAACTATATTTGGGTCAGTAAGAGGGATTTTACCACTACCCAAACATAATGCACCTAATAGCTCTCAATATAAACTTAATTTAAGAATTATACTTAGCAGTTCTAAATAAACTTTATAACTAATATCAATTTTAAAATTTATGACTGGGAAAGACTTTTTAATAATTAAAAAAAACACAATCACTTACCCAATTCCTTTTCTTACATAATTATAAACCATGTGATCAAGATCAGTGAATGACAGCTCTGTGGATTGAACTAATCAATTAAATCAATATTATGTTTATATTTTAATATATTACTTAAAACAATCTGTACTACAAGTTATTCACATTTTAATTATTGTGTGATAATGCATTAGATGTACCAATAAATTGTAAGACTTACCAAAATTATTATAATATAGCATAATATAATTAATAGTGCTATATTGGTTGAGGATGATTTCAATTTATAATCTTCTGATAGGTTGATAGCAATAACAATAATAGTGTATAGATGTGGTAATTAGCAATAAGACTACATGCAACTACATAAATTTTTAAATACAACAAACTTTATTTACACTATGTACAAAATTTTAATTTACAGATATGGCATGAAATAAAACTAATCTATTAAAATAATTTATGGATGGGACAAATACTTATTATCCCTTTTGACCATATACTCAGCAAATGATACAACCAAATAGAAAATAATATT
Source organism: Epiperipatus broadwayi (assembly GCA_028023455.1). Classification (NCBI taxonomy): domain Eukaryota; kingdom Metazoa; phylum Onychophora; class Udeonychophora; order Euonychophora; family Peripatidae; genus Epiperipatus; species Epiperipatus broadwayi. Next base: position 4,963,242 of record JAQFVV010006221.1, on the reverse strand, counting down.
CAAAATATCATTTGTTACTCTTTGGCATATTTTTAAAAATAAGATACTAAAACCTATTTAAGCTGCATCAGCACTTAAATTACATAATAGCAGTATATTTAGAACTCTAGGATATGCACAAAATTTAAATTTAGAATTCCGATATTGTAAAGTATTGCATTATCCCAAAGCCCTATCTTTTATCAGAATATGATAAGGGCAATTATCACATTCTGTGCAATTACTAACTTATTTAACTTTGAAATGACTAAGTTTAGTGCATTAAATGAATATGATTAAACATTCAAAAATCAAAGACACCTAGATCTCGTTAAGCATTACCTATGTCCACAGCTCAACCTTTGAATACGTAACTGATCTTACAATTCTACTGTCACATCATTATTTGATGAAAAATGAATCCATTCTGCCAGTATGCATCTCTTACTTTAATATTTAAAATTTTATACCATCATTGATAAATCATGGTTTGGTCTGTCAACAACTGATGATGATCCCACAACATCATAAACTCTATTTCAATTAAAAAAAACCCACTATGCTAGATCTATGTTCCTAGCTTTAACATTGTTTCCATACTTGCTATATGATTTTGACCTGTTACACTTCACCATACACGGTGGAAAAAACTATCTCTATATTATCATGGGGAATTTAACACTAAGATGGGAGACTTTATAAAACAACATGACAGTTGTGTAATAATATATGGCCCGATTCTAAACCTCTCTATGGGTATACATACGTGTGTGGCCTTGCCTCACCATGAAAAGACTAGAATTCAAACCATAGATATCCTTTCTTTTTAGGATTATTTATACTAATGAGCCTTAATTACTGCTCAGACTCTACCATCTTTTCTCTCATGAAATTAGCCATAGGTGACTCCATCAGCCTATGCTCCATATAAATATTAATATATTGGATGCCATTCAATTGGAACATCCCATTAACTAAAAACTGTCACTAGTCATTCTCAAATTATAGCAAGATAAAAACAATACCAACAATAACAGTGATAATCTACATATTCCATTTTATAATGTAAACTCATTAATGTATTAGCAGCCAAAACCAAAATACTTATGTCCAATGATTGTTAATCATTTTAGAATGACAAATATATTTTTATTAAAGATAGCACAACAGATTCAAGCAATAAAGATCCAAACTGCATTTGTATTCAAAGTGGACACGTTCACTTCTATAGCAAATTACAAAAATAAAAAAAAATTATATCACATTTTCTTTTATATCAGAAAATACTTCAGTCATGCCAATATAGATATTTTTGATAAAATGTCTGTACATTTACCTTTTTATTAATATACCCTAATATTAGTTTTAAACTATGAGAGAAGCAAATATTTTATCACTCTCTAGATAAACGCTATATATCTATTTTCCGGTTTTCCCTTAACTAAAAAAAAACTATATACATAAAATAGATGTGTATATTTTACACATTTTCTTTTTCTTTAACCCAATATATATATTTATTTTTCATGCCAAAACCAAAACATATACGTTTTAAAATAAATTTCCCCAAACAACACGTATGTGATATACATAACAGCAATTATAAAAAAAAATATATAAGTGTACATTTTTATCCATTAACTTTTATACTCTATTCCAAGTTATTTATCCTGGTGAGTTAGAATAATATAAATGGTTATTAGGATGAGCAATCAATCTAGATTAAGCATATATATATATTTCATTATCCTGTTGTATGTATAATAGAACAAAATTCAACACTTATCCCAAAAGTAGAAATTATTTGAGAATTTCCGTGGCGATAATTCATCAGGCAATTAACATCCACGTTTCTAATTGTAGCAGATTTAAAAAAATAAATTTATCTAATTTGCTCTAGATAATTCAAAACAAACTTATTAAAATCTTTATTGATTTATTCGGTAAGCATTCAAATGACACATAAAATCATTTATTTACGTTTAAATCAAGATAATTTTTCCCTGAAAAATTAGTGGAATTTTTATTACTTAGTATATTTATCTTTCCTTTTTCTTTTAAAACTTTTTGTGAATTTTATTCCTCTCAGCACAGCAATTCCATATATGTGTGCAATATTTAAGCAGACGGAATATATTCTAATACTGTAAAACATTGTTATAACGACGTATATTTCTCAATAAAACTTTAAAAGCAAACATTTATTTTATTATATCTCCTTTGGCAAAATAATAACTGTTTACTAATATCAAGACAAATTTATCCAATTATCACGTTGACATATTTAGCATTTTAATCAGCTGGTAATTGACTATTTCTTTCATTACATAGGTTCCCGCGCGATAAAATTTTGCAGACTATAGAGAATAACATTACGACAATATTTTCATATTTACTTTATTAAAAGTTAGATTATTTCAAAATGACTTTTAAATTTATTTACTATATATCATATATCACACTTGTTTTAATATTATCTCCAATTATTATTATTATTATTATCTTTAACTTGATATTTTAATTTACAAGTATATAACATCGTTTTGCTAGACAATAAGAAAGGCAAGGCACGAAATTCACACACTATCAACTTCTTAGTTTATGAATCAATAATTTGTGCGTTCTTGTTAAAGAAGAAATTTTAATTATATAAATAATATAACAGTAAAAACTTATTTCTTGAAATTTCCTGAGTTTGAAATGAGATTTTGGAGAAACAATTAGAATGCATAAGGTTCCCATTTTTTTCTCCTCTCTTTCTATACAACTTCTTAGAATTATCAATCCATAGAAGAATGGTGTTTCAATGACTGCAAGGTTTTGAGATTTCTTATTCAGACATCTTTAGACAGCAAGGTATTCTACTTCCATACAATTAATTTCAGAATTTTGCTGATTTTTAATTTTTTTTTATTTTTATTTTAAATCAGAGCTGAGGTTTGTGTTTACTTAGTTCTTGTTTTCTTAATTAGTCCACCCCCCTACAGCTATGTTAGAACATATATAGTTTTTATTATATTGCACTCTGGGAGTGACTTTAAGCCAATAATTTTGGGTATGCATAATTAGTATTACCCCCTCTGTCTTCATTTTTAATAACTACCCATTTTTATTTAAGACAGTTCTAGTTCAGTACTAAAAAAAAATATGCTTAAGGAATTTACAATAATAATTGATTTTACAAGACTTTAACAATTTGATTTAATTATTTATTTATTTCAATTGCTATTCAAAACTAATAAAATAGCAATGTATTTATCTACCAAACAATAATAATACTTTTCAATTGTTATTTTAGTCTAGTCAGAGCCTAGACTGGGTTTGAAATCTTATCTTCACTCAATTAAATTTCCCAGTACATTCAAAATAATCTCTATTGAAAACCACCTTAGTAAAATTTTAACACCAGATATATTATCATTTAAAATTTTGGAATTATTAATTTAGGGACCTAAATAAAAGGTCACAATATA